>JAFBJQ010000032.1:47975-90122 GCA_016785345.1 Trinectes maculatus
CATTACACTCGCGATATCAACCCCTACGGTGTGTCAAGAGGGACAAAAGGCAATTCACCATAATAAACTCTTATTTTAGCGTGGTATTATAGCGACATCTAGTGGCACAACATATTATCTACATACAAATACATATATATGAATGTATGTTCCGACTAACGTCGAAATTCGGTTACAATACGCATTCTTAGGAACGGATCTCCGTCGTAACACGAGGACCCCCTGTATAGTCATTATATAGTCAATAATTTCTTTTCAAATTTATTTTTTTCAAATTTATTTTTGAAACAGTTCTTTTACATTGTTACATCTTCTTTACATAAATAAAATCTACACTTTGAAAATACAAATACGAAGTAAAACACAAATGTAGAAATTAATGTATTTGGTCATAAAATTAAGTTTGTCCTCCCACTGACTTTAGAAAATGTAAACGACCTCAGTAAGAAACATTACCTACCTACCTTTGCCCTAGAAGAAGTCAAGGCTCATAAAGAGATGAGCACGGAGAGTATCAATACGCAGATGATTTTCGGTGTTCAAATTATACGTAACTTGTATAAAGGGTTCCGAGTGCGTCTTATCCCTAATCATAACTCTACCACCGGTCTGGACTAATGACACAAGGCAGGTGGGTATTAATGCCAGATTGTAACTCTACCATCTGAAGTTTCTGTAGAAATCCAGGTTCATCAGAACAGACGACAGCTAATCTTCATCTGTCAGGTGTTGGTACATGTGTGTCTACTGCAGTCTCTCTCAGCTTGACTGAAACTGCCGAAATGCAGCATCAAACAATATGCGTACTTTGCATCAATAACATTCTCTTTCGTAGTATGACTACCACGCTGCTCATCTAGCTGACAGTCACTCTAGTCTTCCGCCATTTAACTCTGTCTCTCAAAGCTCTCACGGTAATCTTGGGAGAGTGGTGAGAATCTCGCCACCCTAACAAGTTTACAATGTTCCGACTGCTTCTTCTTCTTTAGGTTTTATGGCGGTTGGCAACCAACTTATTAGGAGCATTACCGCCGCAAACTGGGCTGCAATGTAAGTTCGGACTTAATCAGAGTGTAAGAAGGCCCATGATCTTTTATTTTTGTCCTGCCCACGTAAACCAAACCGTGATTGGTTAGTTTCCTCTTACTCTCCAAACCAAGACACACACACACACACACACACACACACATAGCTTGTCCTTCCACAGGACCCATGATGTCCTAACCAATGAATGAGCCAGGTCCTGATGGAGAGGACGATTCTGATTGGATAACATGTTTCCAGGACAATAACCTTTCATTGCTGATGTGAACTTGACAGTAAAGTTAACTTTAGAACACAGATGAGAGAATTTTGTATTTGTATTGTATTAAATTAAATGAGATAGAAATAGAAAAAATATTATTTTTTATTTAATACTCCTATTTTAGGAAGCGAAGGTCCTCATAATGTGATGGTGTAAACAGATTATATTGGCACTACAGAGATACTAACTAGACCAAACATGCACACACACACACACACACACACACACACACACACACACACCCACACTGAACAGATTGCTTTACACATGATGCTTTCCTGGCCTCTGTCATATTTCTTGCCCTTCCATAAAATGCGTTATGGTTCATAACATTATTTTAGGGGGGCCAAATCTCGTAAATGTAATATCTTGACATGCAAAAGCTGTTGGCTCCAGATGATTTGTACCATATGATTCACATTTTGATGAAAAAATGAAAAAAACGATTAGGATATTCATTTCTGGTGGGAAAACAAAAAGATAGATATGAGAAATGTCTTTCCCTTCCTTTACTACCATTCTTAGGACATGGAGCTGCCGTGGAGCAGGTCATTCATCATTCAGCATATGCTAAACCACATGGATCAGATGCACGTTCTGTTCTGAGGGTGAAATGTCTCTCTATGTGAGAAAACAGATTTGTAGGTGACTCACAACACAAGTTTCAGATTAAATATTCCATATATCCCAAAAAAATCATACACACACACACACACACACACACACACACCACACACACACACACGCCTGTGATACCCCACAACATAATGTCTATCAAACAAGCACATTGCTTTTGGGTACTAATTATGAATAAGACTAGCCATTGTAAATAGGAAGTTGAAAAGTGAATAGTCTGCTAATTATTTGCTTGGAAATGTTGTTCAGAGCCAGTGTTGGTTACTTTGTCTAACTCGACATTTGTATAGTATACACAGTTCCAGTTATCCGGTTAATCAGGCACGAAATTTGACTATAAACCAAACTACAACAGGAAGTTGTGACAAAGGCTGTGTCCGAAATCGCCCCCTACTCCCTACTCCCTACATAGGGGAAATAAATGTAGTGCACTATATAGTGAGCTCAACAGAAAAATCTTTCGGACACTTTCGGACACTACTCTCGGCGCCGGTAATTACGTCATCGCTGTCGCACAATTAAAACATATCACATTATTGTCGTCTCACAAAATACTTGTTTGTTTACCACTGCATTTTTATTAAATTAGAGGCTTTTGATTACTTTCCTGTACTTTTTATTTTCGTATTTTGTTATATTTTACAATATTTATGTATATTTCCCTCCCGTCCGTCCGCTATTTTCACTTCCGCGCAGCCCAGAGAATTTCTGGCAATGCATGATGGGATATCTTGGTCCGGTTAGTGACCATCGGATGTACACTACATTTCGCGGTGAATTGTGGGATACATTGAGTGCACTATATAGTGGACATGCTATGATCCCTAAGGTTTCGGACACCACTACAAAATGGCGTGCTCACTATATAGTGCACTATATAGGGGTTAGGGGGCGATTTCGGACACAGCCAAAGTCTCCAAACACAAGGAGCATTATACAGTGGTGAACAGGCTGACTAACAGGTGCATGAAGAAATGCCCACCTGAAGTTTTTGCCATATGGGCTGTAGTTTATGCACGTATGGTAAATATGCAACACAACAGCAGAGTCTCTGAGAGCTTGTATTAGCAGCAGCTAAATTGATCCAGGCCAAGTCAACTACACGTGTCAGACTTTAGTTTGCAAGGCTACTGTAGCTGGCTGCTGGCTTAAGCTCGCAATTACCACTACTTTTGTACAGCCTTCCTAGCTTGACAACGACAAGAACCTAAGATTCTGTATTGTATTATTGCACAAATGGATATGAACGGTTCAGGTAGATAATGACAGTTATTGTACTGTGTTAAGGAGTCTGATGGCCCATGGATAAAAACTGTCTAATCTTATACCCGAATCACTATTTATTTCACTCCATTAGACAGAGTTTGTTGTTGTTAATGTGGGATTGCAGGTTCTACATATACAGCCCGGCCCCCCGCTCCCTCACTAATCTTTCAGGAAGCAGGGGAAGACTCCGCCCACGTAGCGACACTGCTCCAGTGTAATGGAAAACCAGCTGTACTGTACCATACTGTGCTGAGGTGACACTAGTGGAAAAGGGCCCTTAGTCCTGCATACAGTCCACTCTCGTGTAGAGCACCCTCAGGCCAGGTTTTAACAGTCTTAGGCAGCGTCCACACTAGTTCGCATCACGGTATCGCAATTAAAACGTTAACTATATAACACCAGTAATTGTGAAAGTGATTTAGGTGAACTGACCTTTAAGTATTGGTTTTCACTTAACACATTACATGTTTAACATGTGCTTCTTGCACTAACTGTAAGAACCTGTGTGTAGAACATATTTTTAAAGGGAGTCATTTATTTTTGAGCTTATTCTAATGGATCCATGGGCGCTGTTCCACTAGTGTCACCTCAGTACGGTACGGTACAGTACGCTTTGTGCGGTTTTCCACTTGGCCCCAGTGGCCGAAAACGGTTCCAGCTTTGGAACCACTCGGCTGTGACCATACACGTCATGCTACAGCATGACGTCTATTAAATATCTACCAGAGGCTGTGTATATCTGGCCAATATCATTTATTTTACTCGAATCACTATTTATTTCACTCCAGTAGACGGAGTTTGCTGTTGTTGTTGATATGTGACTTGCAGTTTTCGCGTATACAGCCCCGCCCACTTCCCCTGCTCCCTCGCTAATCTTTCAGGAAGACTTCACCCACAACTCTGCCCACGTAGGAACACTGCTCCACTGTAATGGAAAACCAACCGTATCGTGTAGAGTCATACCGTGCCATACTGTTCTGAGGTGACCCTAGTGGAAAAGCGCCCCATATGTTTTCAGTTGCACTTGGCACAGATGCAGAGGAATCCTCTGGTAATGGAAATTACAGTTCCATGGCTTGTGTAAACTAAATTTTGTGGAATGGACTGGTTTTCAATAATTGGCAAACGTTCTGGGGAAAACCTGGTCTCGTCAGGAGAGACGGCGTCCATCCCACTTTGGCTGGAGCCTCTCTCCTTTCTCATAGTATTAGAGATTTTATTAGCTTCCCATGACAGATCAGAGGCGAGGCCAGGAGGCAGAGTTGTAGTCTAGGTCAGAGGATGTCATACCCTGTACTCTTTGTTAAAGCCCTATGAGGCAAATTGCAATTTGTGAATATGGGCTATACAAATAAAACTTGATTGATTGATTGATTTAGTTTATTTTTATATTAGGTAGAAAATGGGGGTGGCAGGCATGGAGTAAGTGGGTGGAGTGGAGGGAATTCATCCTTGAGAGACTAAGAATATGATCAGTGAATTTCAACAACATTTGCCGATTCCCATGTGGCCAAGTGCAAACTCAGTTCCATTGAAATGTGTATTTCAGAACATGCTTTTCCTTAATACATTCTGGGAAAGCATGATGTTATCTTGTAACCTCTTATCTTACATATATTGTCAAATGTCAAAAAGCTCAAATATTATCCACACCATAGCACAGCTGACCTCTACGAAGGTCCCAACCTGACCCTCTTTCACACCTTGACAGGCAAAACTTACCACACATAAGAAAGATGTACATAATAAGAGCATAATTTCAGTAAAAAAAAACAAAAAACAACCAAAACATTTCCTTATAAAAGCTAAAAGTGGGACCTATCAGTCCAACATGCAGGATAATCACAAGTTTATTGTTGGACTATCCATACTTAAGTTACATGAAGTAAAATTTTTGATGGAGAAGCCATCAATACAACCACTTTATGTAGTTCCAAATGTTGTCATAACCATCAACATGACAGTCACTTCCTGAGTGGTATGCTTTCTGGACAAAAAAAGATCTGGACTGAACTTCTGCTTGGGTCAGTTCTATCATTAGGTGCATCACATCATCTCTTCTGACAACAAGAAATGATTTGTGTTTAGGAATCTGATACATTATCTGAACTGACCTGATATCCCCAGTGCTTTCAAAACAAGTATACACATAGTAGCAATTGTGGAGTAATTTGTTCTTTCGGTCAGGCCTCCTATAGTCTTCTAAGACTCAGTGAACTGTTGTACTGGGTTGTCCTTTGTAGCTTTAGGAACTCAGGCGTAAGAGTGAGGACACTACATTTATGTTGAAGGATGCACAACATTCACATACTGTGTTGAATATTTACTGAATAAACAGTACCGTAAGTAAGCAGAGAACAAAGCAAGTAAATAAGCGTCACAACTAGTCCTGCATCTTGAACACACTTAACAATGCATGCTGTCTTTGAATTTAACTGTTTATCTTCCCTGTGGATGACTATTAAAGCTCCCTGTTCCATCCCTAGTAGAAGATGATTGGTTCATCTCCTGCTGTCTAATACATTGTAAAACATGTTGATGGGTGTCTCATCCATTATTCTGATAAGTAATCTTCAAAACATGTCAGCATTATAATGAACAATATTACATAATAAATGAACCTTAATATGGCTTTGTCTCCATATGCCAGTAATACATAGATTTGCTTATCAGATTGACCATATTTAGTTAAATAGAATTATAGTAAAAAGCTTGACACAAGTAGCTCTATAAATTTAGTAATGATATTAGTCTGGCATTCAGCCACTATCCCTCATATGAACACCCTCACCTTTATCTTGTGTTGTACATATTATATCAGTACTTTATAAATATAAGAATGTGATGACTCAACTGGAAAGTTCCATATCCTCCTGACTACCAGTAGTTCAATGTATATTCTGTGGGGGACATTTGTACACCTGAATATCTCCCACCCACTACATTCTACTGAATTAATTCCTTTTCCTATATAAAGATGGCATTTTCAGTGATTTCAGCGATACCAAATGCAAAGGGGTGGGGCTGTGGTACATTTATCTTTTTTTTTTATTGTGATTGGACAATATTTGTTTTCCTGGTTGGCAGGAGGATATTTTCTGAATTGTTTTCATGTGACATAAGTAAATCTGAATTCATAAAGACCACGCCTAAAGAAGTGTGTTTCTTTTTCAAAGCATTACACAATTAATACAACTTGTTTCCTCTAATGCAGTAATTGCACATAACATTTTAAAAAACCAACACTACTTGTTTCATGGAAAACAAATGTTTCTTTTTACAGTGTTGAGTGTGGTATTCAGACATCCTGGTAGGCATCGCTCTACAGTTTACAGAAAGATCCAGACTGGATGAACTGAGTGACAGCCTCCTCAACATGATGAACACTCACTGCAGGATCAGGTTTCTCTGTGCACCACTGAGTGACTTAGCACTGCACCCTATGTCACATTTCATTTGCAAGACGCGCACAGTCTCCTCTGGGCTGCAGCTCCCGGGCTCTTTCACTGTGTGAGCCAGGTGTATAAGCTCACATTTGATTCCTATAGGAAATATCCTGCATTACTGCAATCAATGAGCTAATAATTGACATGGGCATAGCGATTTGTTCCCCCTCTGAAAAACATTAATCACTGACAGCAGCTCAATTTAGTACAATTAGACATATTGTCCTAAGCTGAGGCAGATGGTGATAGGCTCAGATGACAGAGACCACTTTAATGCTGAGGGTATAGAGGACATTTTTGGAAAGCTGTCAGACCCCTCTCAAAACATAATTGCACAGTAAAAGATGGTCCTTTGTAAAATGTTCTTTATAAAAAAAGAACTTTTGTGTGTGATCATCAAATAAATTTATTGATTCATTGATTCATTCATTTGTTCGTTCATTCATTTTCTTCTGCTTATTTTAAGTCGGGCCACGGTCGAGTATTTAATAAAAGTATTGCGGAGTACTGTACTCAGATGAGATATCCACATCTCATCTGTGGATACTTTTTGAGGCTTCCTCCTGCCATCTGTCCACAGTTATGGACAAAGACCACCAACTGCCGGGTGAATGACGACTCCAGGGACTTTGACTCCACTTTTCTGGTGTGACTCTCTGACTAGCCCCTTCAGCTTCATATGTTCTGCATGTTCTGCATGTTCTGCCCACCAGCTCTCTTTTGATTCTTGAATCAATAATCTTCAGCATCGGTATATTTTTTCATCAGCTGTGTCATCTCTTACCCAAATGGGTCAAATGGGCCCCCCTTCATGCATGTTAATACTGTTACAGATTGTCCAGAATGTAGCAGCACATATTTGTTCACCTCTCCCTTTACCACAGTGGACCAGTACCTTCTATCTATCTTCCCCGCTCCATGAACAAGACTCTGAGATACATGAACTCCTCCACTTGGGGCAGACTTCTTCCAAACCTAAAGAGTGAAATCCACTTTGTCCAGCAGAAACTCATGGCCTCGGTCATTGAGGTGCTGATCATTCATACCCACACAGGGTATTGCAGGTCCCACAGCAAACCTAGCTATATGCCTCTAAATCTACAAAGCACATGTAGACTGGTTGGCCATACTCCCATTACCCTCGCAGGACTTCAGCAAGAGTAAAGAGTTGTTCCACCGTTCCAAGACCAGGACAGAATCTGCATTGTTCCTCTTGGATCTGAAGTTCAACAACAATTCTGATTCTCCTTTTTCCCAGGGAGGCACTCCACAGGCACCGTCCCTGATGTCCATTCGGCACTGAAGAGATGTACAAGACACAATAGCCATTCAGTGTCCAAGGTCTTCAGCACCTCAGAGTGAATCTCACTCACAGCTGGTGCCTTGCCAGTGTGTCAGAATGCCACAGCAAAGACATCATGTGATTGCGATCTATCCACTGTGCATGGGTATGTAGATGAATGCTGCATATATTACCATGGACATGGTTGTCTCTGAAAGTGACATTATTTATAGCATCACATTATATGGCTTTTCTTTCAAATGCCAGTATTTCCCGGGCTTAGCCTCCAGTGATTTCTGACTGACCATATTTACTACACAGATTAACTTTCAACCCCAAGTGAAGTATTGTTGACTGAAAAACCAGTCTTGTCGACAAGCACATGGAGAAAAGCATCAGTTTACTGTCGCTTAGTCCCTGGTTTACTCTATTTGATCAGCGTAAGAACACTAGGGAGCGGGGATAATGGGCTGAGTAGGCCAGGGAGTTGAAACCAGATCCCCATTTACAGCCATTTGCAAAACAACATCCCTTTATAATATAATGCAGTGTTGATCAGAACCCCACTGAGCCAGCAAGCTACAGAGGCATTTTTAATTGTTGCAGGTGGTCTGGCTCAGGGAACATAGCTGTGATACTCAGGGATCTGCAAATAAAACTCCAAAGAGTGCATGTGTGAACGGGTACACAAACAAGAGAGCTGTGTCCAAGACAGCTGCGCCTGAGATTGCTTGTGCTAAGGTTCAAGGCCTGAGGTAACAGCATGGCCTCATTTTGCCTTATGTCACTGATTCGTTCTGCAGCATTATCGTCAGGTCTTCTGAGATTTCACACATGGGTTCATTATTTTGACTGTAAGTGCTTGAAGGTTTTCTCAAAACATTTCTTGTTGTCTGTTTTGTATGAAAATTGAAGCAGTAAATCAATTAGATTAAGACAACAACAATGTCTCTTCAAAGTAAAAGATATTAAGTCTTCATCAACACAGTAGCAGTGAGTCTACATAAAAAGATTTAATACACAAGTGCAGTTGATGTTTTTGAAACGATGCAGTTTCATTAAACTGCATAGATTAATAGCAATAGGCATCACACAAAAGACTGCAAACTCTTCAGTTGGCCCCTGATGCAGACTGCATTGTTCATGAAACCCCACAATATAACTGTTTCATTAGCAGGAGTTTAGCCTGCAATGAGGTCATTAAAGACTCGGTGGATTACTTGCTTCGCGTGACTATGTTTCAGGATTTTCAGGGCCAACACAATTCAGTGTGTTTACAAATCACTGACTCACAAGGTATATTTCCTTGGAAGCTTTCATCAATATGTAGTTGCCGTTATCATCAATTTGTTTTTGCTCTGTCATCTTGGAGATGATGTTGTTATCATGTCATTTTAGTTCCCCCTCCTTTGGGAATTACCTTAATGCAGACATGTGGGGAATATTTCACTGGAAGACAGGTATCATTTAAAAACCACAGTTAGAATGTAAAACGACATGTGACTCAGACAGCTGTCATTTGTTGTATAAATGTATAAATTTTACTTTATGATGCTATAATGTGTAAGTTAAAGGCGAATGGTCTCTATGTGTAGCTCACTACCCAGTGTGCATAAGGGATGTATTCTTTTTGAAAAAACACACTGTATGGAAATAATTTGAAAGAGCTTAACTTAATGCATTAGTTCCACTGTGCACGTCCTGTAAGGACGCTACAAACTCACATGTGCATAAGAGCTCAACATGTCAACAGATTCTTCTCTGTGAAAGGGGAGAAAAATAATGTTTCCACTCTATATAAAGTCCATGTCTTTCCAGACACTAAACAGCGAAACAAATGAATCATTTTGAGGTTGTGTGCTCCTTTTCCTCATCCATAAATACACAAACTGGCAGCAGGACAGGACTGTGTTTAAACATGAAGCAGGATTAAGATCAAATCCTCCCAACATCTGATGATACTTCATAACTTTATATGGAAGATAAAACATCCAACCTACTGTTGAGCATGGGGATGATCATGTGAACCCCATCAGTGAACCTGCTCAGTGCTTAGTCCATAAGCCGTCATTTTCTGACCTTAAACAAGACCATTTCATTGCTGGTTTGGCCTCCAGCCCATCATCCGTTCATCTTCACATCACTACATCTACATTGCATTACTGCCTTCTTGTAAGTACCAAACAGATTCCGTCAGGCTTACAGTGGAATGCAGAAATTCAACTTACTTGCCGAGTAAACCAAATATTTCTGAACATAAACACAAAAAGGTGCCTCTTTTTGTGTTGTTAAGCTGCATGCAGTGATTCCTCAGTCATTGTGTAATTCATGTAATTTGTACCAAAAAGCACAATTTTGCCACTTGTCATTTAGGTGAGGTTTGATGGTCTGGTCTGCAGTAGGAGCATGGTGGCTATTGCTGGTGAAATGCATGCGGCGTGATGAACAACTTCCCCTTCCTGCCGTTCTGCAGCTGTAGCAGGACCCGCAGCCTTCAGGGCTGTAAATCAGAGCCTTTGTACTCCAGAAGGATTCTATCAGCCACAGGTGTGGGCTCTGCCTGGGGAGTAGACAGTCCAGCACTGGAAATACTAAAACTGGAGCACACCAGCAAGCCTCAGCCAAACACAGGAGGAGAGGAGGATAGTGAGGCAAGAATGCAGAGTCGAAGAGAAGAAACTGCCAAATATGTTAGGCAGACTGATGTTAGAGTTACACAAACAGTTCTCAGAGGCAGTGTTGGTCAGCAGACAAAAGAACCTGCTTACTGAGGCCAACACCTGCGTGGAAAGCCAGCGAAACGCACATATTCTTTCTTAAAAGTGTTGTCAAACAAGATCTGAATCACTGAGAACATTTTCAGCACATGACTGATAGAAAAAAAATATTGTTTAATGTTCATGTTCTATTTCGATGAGTAGAAGCATAGGTAAAATACTCAGTACATATGTATGTACAGTATACATACAGTATATACATATGAATAAGACATTTGTCTATTAGAGTTGCTTAATTGGGTAATATGCAATTTTTTGTTCTGGTAATTACATGTTAGACCTGTGAGGTGCTATTACCTCTCTATATGCTCTTTCTATGCTCACTCTGATCTCACTGCCAATGCTTTTTAAATGACAAAAAAACAAAACAAATGTGAGCCTCGAGATTTTACTGAAAAACAATTATTCTTAGAATAACTAAACTCAAAAAATAGCTTTGAGGTAAATAAACAATGTTAGAACAGTTTGAAAATACTTTGTTATGTACAATAACATACAGTATGTCCAATATTTGCAATAACAATGCTCACTGCTCAGGTCCAAGAACAAGTATTGCCTTTTCTTTACAGTTGTATAGTTTTCTATACAATTCTATTCTATTTATTCAACTTTATTTTTTTAACGGTCACTGTACATAGCTTTCTTCGCTTTTATTGCCACTTCCAATAGGGGGACCTCAGAAACTGAATTTTATTGTTGTTACTGCTTTTGAACCCTTTATTTATGATGACAACTGCTACTAAAAATAATAAAAACATACCAATATAAAATCAAATTCTATTCTATTCTATTCTATTCTATTCTATTCTATTCTATCACACACTATGTTAGCAATAGCCAACTGCTAACCTTAACCTGATATCACAGCATCAAACGTTAAAGCTAGCGATTTAATGCTGGAATTGTGGTCCTTGTAATGGAAACCAAAATGTCAACAAAATGTCTATTTTGTAGACATTTTCATTCTTTACCATTATGATAAGTAAAAAATGAACCTGTTCTTAAAAAGTGCCACTAAAGCAACAAATGACGATATATAATGATGAATGTGAAAATGTATTCATTCAAAGCTGCACCCCAAATGAGAGAATAGCATTGGTCTGAAGCACGGTGGGGGTTTCAAAAACACTGTGTAGCCAAGTCTCTTTTTTGGACACCAGCGAGGGGGAAAATTCACTGATGAAATGTGGCACAGGCCCATGGAATGCAATTTCAAGCTTCCACATCTGCAGGAAAGATGAAACCAGGTTCCTAATTTTACAATGATGATGTCATTGTGAATACATCACAGCGCTAGTGCCAAGTATCCCTGCTCATGTTTCCTCCTCCTATTTTTCCTCTTTTTTCCCCCAATATATTTATTAATATATTTATTTAAATGACATGATAAAGAGTGGCCGCTGGGGAAGTAATACAACATGCAGTATTTTTGTCACTTAGATTAAATTGAAGCAATAATAACAGATACATTGCAATTTCTAAATCACATACATGCATTTTACCTTTTATCTTCTTGTTATCTGATTTAAAATGTATAGAGGTGAATGGAAATGTAACCCTCTATCTCCAGTCATGGTGGTAGTGCTTCTGTGTTCTAAGCTGTGGCATGCTTTGTTTTTTGCTATTTAAGTTTTTATTGAGTTTTCAGGGCTTGGTACATGGCAAAACTCATACTCATGATTCTCCATTCAGAACTAGGTACTACACATCAAAAAGAAAAATAAATAAATTAAATAAAAACATGTGACTCCAGTGTCAGACTTAACATGCTATTGTCGCAGAGATATTATTCGGTCCCACAGCAGGACACAATAAAACAAAACAAAAAACGATGTCATTGTGAATACATCACAGCGCTAGTGCCAAGTATCCCTGCTCATGTTTCCTCCTCCTATTTTTCCTCTTTTTTCCCCCAATATATTTATTAATATATTTATTTAAATGACATGATAAAGAGTGGCCGCTGGGGAAGTAATACAACATGCAGTATTTTTGTCACTTAGATTAAATTGAAGCAATAATAACAGATAAATTGCAATTTCTAAATCACATACATGCATTTTACGTTTTATCTTCTTGTTATCTGGTTTAAAATGTATAGAGGTGAATGGAAATGTAACCCTCTATCTCCAGTCATGGTGGTCTGTGTTCTAAGCTGTGGCATGCTTTGTTGATGTTTATCATAAGGTGCAAGATTTATTGCTAATGCTCTTTTCAGTAATGGAACCTGAGAGCATGTAATGCTAGTCAACTACTGCCATAAGAAATATTTCCAGAAATATGTCCCAAAACTGTATGATCTTTTTTGAAACACTGAACAGTATGTACAGCATAGCTGATTTATCACAATTGTTTATATTTCCTAAAAATGTGAAATGCATTGCATTTCTGTCTTCCTGTTCTACTAACACTCAAAGTTCAGTGTCACTGGAAATGCTCGCCATCCGTTTGCGATGATGATCCCAGAGTTAATTTTTTAATCAGCTGTTATAGTGGGGCTTGTATCTGTATTTTGCACCACTGTCACAGCGAGAGTGAGATAGCGAGAGAGAGAGAGAGAGAGAGAGAGAGAGAGAAAGAAGAATGATATTATTATGATACTTTAGAAAATACTATACTATACTATACTATACTATACTATACTATACTATAATATACTATACTATGCAAAGCCACAGACACATTTGAAAGACAGTATAAAAATATGTTAACCACTAAGAATCCAATACCTTTCAATAATCTAAATGCATTGTTGTCATTTTGAAAACTGAATTATGAAACACTGAATTATGATAAAGATGAACATGGTCAAATGTATAAAAAGTAAACATGAGGCTCTGCAACTAAAGTAGGTGATATAGACCCATTGATAAATTACAATTTATAATTCTAATCTGTTAATAAATCAGATTATAATTATACTTCTCTCTGTACCAACAGGAGGTTCATGTCTTTGTCAAGAAGCATTGACCTGAGACAATGACCCTTTGTCTCTGTCCTGCTAACTTTAATATAAAATATAAACATAGTAATACTAGGTATCTACAGACTATACAATAATGCCTACAACCTTATAATTTCTTTATAATTAACATATAAAAGGAGCAGAATAGCGATACATTATATTAAAGCAGCTCAGATATCATCACTCTTCTGTCCAGACAACTTAATATTCAGAAGCTGCACCCACTGTATTTGACCTAAAACCAATTTCATAAAGACAGGAACTACAAAAAAATATATGTAATTTTGTTCAAAATAGTGTCTCAAGTTTTTTGTCTCCGCACAATGTTCAAATTTTCTCTTATAAAAAGAACCAGAAAATAAAATAAAAAATAAAGTGAATCAATAAATAATGGAACTGTTTGATTATAAATCTACAAACTTACAGTCTACAAATCTGTGCACTGTAATCAGAAAACACATATAATTTAATAGAAAATTGTGAAACCATGTAAAGTACAGCTAAATTATTATTTGTTTTCAGTGATTTGGACATCAATGACAATGTAACTTTCTTAAGTCCCGTTTTTTGTAGTGTCAAGGTTATATACACTACATGTAATGTACATAACTTTTGCACTTATATCTAATATCTCATTCTATAAATTTTGTTTAAAATATTTTTCATTAGTCATTGAAAGCATCATGTTTTTATTTAAATTTTAATTGAATAAGACAATAAAACCACCAAGCACATATGGTGAGAAACTCAGAGATGACTGCATTGTTATTCCTCGGTGTATCATTACACATAACAACAAATTAGAACAAGATGGCCAACAACAGTCTTTAACAATACAACACGGAGGCAAGTGAGTCATTGCATGAGCAAACAAACAGGTGTGATACCATAAAATTCCTCCTGGAATACAAACAGCAGCAGGACCACAAGCTGAGACCTTCAGTGAAGATAAACCATGACCTCAGACCGAGAAACGTTTCACAGACTGAATCACCTCGCTGCTATGTTGATGTTATAGACACAAACACAGGGTTTTAGTAGACAAACCACAAATCCATCATGAAGTAAGTTATCAAACAAGAGATCAGGAATTATCCATGACGTCACTAACAAGGTTGTTTTTACAACAGGAACAAATGCTTGTCCTTTGTCATTATTACGGCTTTGGCTCCGGTAAATTAATTTGAGTCCAATAGTATAGAGTTCAAATAGTATTTTAAAGAAAATCATGAAGGATACAAGAATAACAAAACACATCATACATTACAGGAACTCGTCTACTTACAAAAGGTGTTTTTGACCTAACAGACCCTAATTTAACACTTTAATACATTTCTGAACTTTTAAGACAAGAACATAACATTTTCTACCTGTGGTCAGATTGTCCAAATAATGTGACCAGTTGTAGTATTTTTTCCCCTTGAGGCTTTACATCAGGATATGCATCACAGTACTTCATACCTTTCATGGGTCAAAGAATTATAAGCTCCAGCTATACATCTGATCTGCCCCAGAGCACTGAACAATATTTTTTATCATCCAACTTAAAGAGGTAATGTTTTTTTCCCTATGGTCTTTATAGTCTGTTTATACCACTTGTATGTTAAATTAGTAGAGAATCCACCCTGTGTTCGCTACTCTATAAAGCATTCCTCCCTCTCATTGTTCTTTACCACAGCATGACTCAAAAACAGATGCAGTCATAAAAGCATTTATTAGCGAGGCCTTGGCCTGTCTTTAATGTAAAGGTTGCACCTGCTAGCCTGCTAGCCTAATATGATCCCTCTTTTGCTTTGCAGGAGAGGGCTCCTGGTGTTTCTACACTTCTGGGAGTCCCAGGTGCATTCACTTTAACCAATTCTTTTTTAATCTCTGTGTTTTTTTCCCCCTCTTGCATTTACAACAACACAACACAAACGTGTTGGAGTTAAATAAACAGACTCCATATAAACACAAGTTGTGTGTAACAAGAAAACATGACTGCATATTTCTGTTGTGTGTGCAGTTTCACTGCAATCTGTACTCTATTTAGCCTAAGTGTGAATTTTTGGTTTGTTGGAAGTGTTAGGGGAAACAATGAGGGAGAATGGTATGAATATATGTGAACTGTAATGTTAAGCACTTTGAGTTGTGAAGCTTCCACCAAACCAAATACAAAGGAACAGTTTAGTGGCATGTGCAAAACATTTGTGCAAAGGTGTGCGCGGAGGTGTATGAGATGTGTGGGTGTGTGAGGTGGGCAGATGTTTACAGAGAAGTCCTGACAGCATGAGGGAAGAAACTGTGTTTTCTGTCTGGTGGGTTTTGCATACAGAGTTCTGTAGCATCTACCAGTGGGGAGCAGTCTGAATAGTTTGTGTGTGGGTTGTGAGGGGTCTGCAGTGATGCTGCCTGCCTGTTTCCTGACCATGGACATGTTCAGGTCCTGGATGGAGGGCAGGTCGGTTCCAGTGAGCTTTTCTGCAGACCTGATTGTCCGTTGCAGTCCTGTTCCTGTCCTATTTGGTGGCAGATCCACCAGACTGAAACCAGACAGTGATAGATGCACAGAGAACAGACTGGATGATGGCAGTGTAGAAGATGACCAGCAGCTCTTTTGGCCAGTTGAACTTTCAGAAAAAGTTCAGAAAAAAGGCCCAGAAAAAAGAGACCAGCAGAGACTGGGCCTTTCAGAAAAAAGGCCCAGTCTCTGCTGGGCCTTTTTTCTGACAGTGTCTATGTGGGAGGTCCATTTCAGGTCCCATTTCAGGAGATTGTATTTCCCAGGAAGTTAAAGCACTCCACAGTAGACACTTTGCTGTTTAGAATGTTGAGTGGGGATAAGGTGGGTGAGCTCTTCCTGAAATCCGCTGTCATCGCCACAGTTTTGAGCGGGCTGAGCTCAAGGTGGTTCTGACTGCTCCAGAAGACTAGCTGATCCACTCCCCGTCTGTTGGTGGCCTCGTCACCGTCCTTGATTAGGCCGATGACTGTAGTGTCGGCTGCAAACTTGAGGATTTTCACAGATCACCTGAGGTACAGGTGTAGAGGGAGAAGAGCAGT
The DNA here is from genome assembly GCA_016785345.1 of Trinectes maculatus. Taxonomy (NCBI): domain Eukaryota; kingdom Metazoa; phylum Chordata; class Actinopteri; order Pleuronectiformes; family Achiridae; genus Trinectes; species Trinectes maculatus. Next base: position 64,696 of record JAFBJQ010000032.1, read on the forward strand.
GGGGAAAGAACGCACCCCTGAGGGGCGCTGGTGCTGAAGGAAGTTCACCTGCTGCCTCCTGTCAGTGAGGAAGTTGGAGATCCACTGACAGGTGGAGGCCAGCACTGTAAGCTGGGAGAGTTTCTGGTGGAGGATCTCTTGGATCATCAGGTTGAATGCAGAGCTGAAGTCCACGAACAGGATCCTGGCATAAATCCCTGGGGTGTCGAGGTGTTGGAGGATGAAGTGCAGTCCGATGTTGACTGCATCATCCACCGACTTGTTTGCCCGGTAGGCAAACTGCAGGGGGTCCAGCAGGGGGCCTGTGATGTTCTTCAGGTGGTTCAGCATGAGTCGCTTGAGGGATTTCATGACCACAGACGTCAAGGCAACAGGCCTGTGTCATTCAGTCCCGTGATGGAGGGTTTCTTGGGTACCGAGATGATGGTGAAGCGTTTGAAACAGGAGGGGACGTCACACAGCTCCAGGGATCTCTTGAAGATCTTACTGAAGATGGGGGCCAGCTGGTCAGCACAGATTCTCAGGTAGGAGGGGGACACACCATTGTGTCCTGTAGCCTTCCTGGTCTTCTGTCTACGTAAGATCTGGCACACATCCTCCTCACAGACCCATAGTGCAGGCAAGGTGTCTGAGTGGAGGGGGTTGCAGGAGGTAGATGTTGGAGTGTGTGGAACAAAAAATATTAAATTAAACAATTAGTCTACACAACAAAAACTGGAGAGTTGAATTTTCAGGGTTAAACATTTAGGAGTTGTTTTCCACTCCCAAATAGTAATTTTAACATATTCGGATTTAAACGGTGTCCAAGGATGGAGTTATTTGACAGAGTTGATCGTATCAGCGTTAAATGGCTCAGCCCAACTCTGCAGAGACGTAATTAATCTCCACCTAGGCCTGTGCACTTCACTTCTTCCGAGAGACAGGAGAGCCAGCGCCATTTTCCACCAGCTATGCGACTGTCTGCGGCACGTGCAAACTCCTTGAAACAGTGAGTAATCTATGCAATGAAGCGCAGTATTTACAGTGGAACAGCTACAGAGAATGTATTCCTCGCAAAGCCAGGACTGAACAGCTATATGACTTGGTAAGCTAAGAGCATAACTTAGCTAGCGAAATAAGTTAGCTAACATTAGTTATTAAAACGTCAACTTTCTCAATTACCAGTTCATAAAAATTCACACTCTGGCTTAAATGAATAAAGTGTAATGTTTTTGTACTGCATAAAGTATTGTTTGAAGCTGAAACTAACGGCTAAGATGCACGTTAGTTTAGCATGAGTAGGAACACAGAAACTTGCCCCAATGTGCAGTGTTTCCTGCATATAAGGGCATGTTTTGGGGGGGTGGGGGTGCTGGTCGTTGTTGGCTGGTACCGTAACTTTCGATCGTCGGACCGCAGCATTTCGTCATGTGTCGCGCGCACACACGCAAAACGTTGGCGAAGCGGAACAAATTTCAAGGGAGGCGCCCCGCCAAAATAGATCTGCAGGAACCCCTGACATACACAGGCTGTCCGTCTTGTCTGCCTCGTTTCAGTAAAATGTTGGTTCAGGTGAAGCACAAGCAACAGCAGAAGTACGTGAAACTGGATGAGCTTGAAGGACAGTTTGACTTCATGCAATTCCATGAAAAAGGTATGGTTATTTTTTGGAGTAGGTTTTGAATTACAAGTTTTAATTAATAAATACATGGACTGGATCGAATACCTGCAGATACCTTGCTTCATGTTGTTTTATTGTGATTTCTCTATTTGACTTTACCCCTCTTTTATAAATCTAATTTTATAAATTGCTAAACATTTTCAGTTCTGCATGTGTGCCGTATAAAGTAGAAAGCAGTCATTCTTTAAGGCAAGAATATTTTATCTGGCTATCTTTTCCAGTCATCGAGAGGTTTTGCCTGGCACTTGATGCACAAGTGATATACAAGGATGCAACAGGGACAGAGGTTGATGCAGAAATATTCAGCGACCTCATTGGGCAAGACAATGTGGTGCTGACAGCTTTCTCAAATGACGGTGAGAAATAAATAAAGCACATACAATCGAGCATTCTTTACCTTATAAGGCTAAATTATTTACCCTTTTTAATTCCTAGAATTTTTGGATTACTCCTTTTCTTCTGCCTCTGAGGCTTCTGACTTCAGCTCAGGTACATCAACGATAATTATGGACGAGATCCCTTGCAAGAAACAAAGAATTCAGGATCCACGTGCAGTGTCTGCTGAGCAGGTGAGAATGCTTGTAGGTCATAAGTTTTCAGGAGTGCTGGTTATCCTCATGTTGTGCAAACTTGTGTTTTTATTTTCTGTTAGTTGGTTGAATCCGTGCTTAGAGACAAGTCAGGTGGTGAAAAAGTACTACAGGAGTACCGAACAACAGAAACCCTAACAGACGCTACTAGAAGACAAATGGTTAATGTACTGGTGGCTAACATGTTTGATAATCATGGGTAAGTGTGTTTCATATTCTTTTTATTTTCGCTAACCATATGGCCATTTCATAAATGTATACAGGGGGTCCTCGAGTTACGACGGTCGCGAGTTACGTCGTTTTCATGGTTACGACACATCTCCCGTGAACTTCCTTGTTTCGGCTTAAGCGGTTTGCCCCGTAAATATGTACAGACGCACGGGAACTAGTTGGTGAGCGCTCTCTCTGTCTCTCACTGTATCTAATGTATCCCCTCTCAGGCACCTGCCCTCTAAATCAGTCAGAGAAGACTATGCTCTTGGGATAGTCATGCTGTTCCCATCCCTTAAGCATCCATATTCCAAAAAAGGCTATGTAAATCATTATTATTGTTTGCATGGCTCTCTCATACTTGGATTTTGTAACACAAAGGCTTGTGCATGTCATTGACATTTAAATTGTGAGATCTGAGTATGAGTGTGTGTTCATTTTCATTTCAGGAGCACTTCTATGATGCAACACAGGATATATTGCTTGGCGTCTGAAAACAGTCCAAAGGAAGATCCGACGAGGATCTGCACCACTACCAAAAAGCCCTGTTGCCTTTTGTCCAGGGGGTCCACAATTTCAAAGGACTGTTAATCTTGAAAGTCAGCTGGACGGGGATGCATGCCAGGAAGCCATGTCTTTGCTCAACCACGCCACAGACAGGTCTCTGATTTTCAGAAGATGAGGGAGAGATTTCAGCACCGTCAGAAACTTGTCAATGACCCAGACAGAGGTGACGATATCCTCTCCATCTTCCCAAGATTCTTGGATGCAAAAGGATTGGCATGTTTGTAATCATATGTTAAGAGTGGCTTGAAAATTAGAAGCATTTTCTGTATTTGTAGTTTCATTTTCTTTCATACAGGTGGATCAAGACTTCACGCTCCAGTTTGATGGTGATACATCATCCAGACTGCTTCAGAAGTGGGATGTTTTCTTCAGGCCAAATGTCATAAAAAAGGCCAAGCAGCTCACTTCAACACCAGAGTTGTGTCGCTTGCAGACAGCAGAAGGTCCTCCCGGAAGTCATCTTGATGATGCAACAAGTGAGTTGTGTGTGTGTTTTAAAGAATTTGCTGTAATTGCAGTTGTGCCTGTCATTCATTACTTTTATGTCTGATTAAAACTAAGAAATGAAAGCACCTTTGAAACAGTATATATGTGAGTTTTGGGATTGATATAGACAATGAGTAGATTACACAATGCCCCTGTTATCATTCAAACTTGGAAAGAATTTTCAGTTAATCTTTAAAACTCTTTGCTCTCAGCCTACGACCAAGAAATGGCCTCTCTGTTGTTGTTAATACATCTCCTTCCACCACCACCTGGGGGACGGACTTCTCCAAAAATTAGTGCTTGTGATGCAGTTGAGAGATTTGTAGTCTTTCATAAGGTAATTATCAGAGGAACAAGATTGACAACTTCTTTTTTTTTTTTTTTAACATGTCCTGTTTGGCAGCTTAGGCACGCAGTATGACAGTTTCTGGTTGCCTTGTTGCCTCAACAGATTTGTTCTGCAAGGGAAAGGTGTGGTTCACTCTTCCTGTTGCATTTTATTGGCTTTTATTGGCATTGGCTACCGAACTGAAGGACAGAGAAAGGGTGAGAGACAGACGGAGACACAGAGAGAGAGACACAAAGAGAGACAGAGTGTGGGCTGGGGTTGGAGTGGGGGAAGAGACGACAATAACAACAAACAGAAATATCACGAGAGTAATAACAGTAGTTACAAACGTGGTTATGCTGAGAGTCTTATAGCGAGATTTGGTACCTGGAGGGGGGAAACAGAGCAGTAGCAACAGCAACAGTGACAGTGACATTGTTTACAACAATAGCATGAGTTTACAGTCATTCCAGTGTTACATGGATGGTGATTACAGAGTGGATACATACTGAGGTATACAGTACACCGATGTAGCAGATATATATGGTTATGACAGGATATATAGGTAAGTAGTATTTGGGGTACAGTGTCTGTGTACGAGTGTGTTAGTGTGGGTATGTGCGTGGAGTTTGTCATTTGGATGTAGTCTGTGGTGGCTAATTGATGATATGCGAAGGGAGACGGCCCCACCCCCTGGCCCAGGCAGCCGGCCGGGGAGAGCCCACATCGCCACCGAGCTCTACAACACCCAGAGCACTTTGGGCCCAGTGCCAGGGCCCCCGGGGACCGTCACGAGCCAACCACCGCGAGACCAGTGAGGGAACGCGGGCACACAGCCCTCGCCCCAGAACGGGGCCACGGAGGACCATGGCCGGAGGCCCCCCAGCCAAGGCACCCGGCCACCCACACCAGCAATGACCAAGCCCGCGGGCCCAGTGCCCATACAGCCAGAGACCCGCCCAGACCCCGCAGCAGGGGGACCACCACGCAGCGGCGAGACCGCACCCACCCCCGACGGAGCAGGCCAGCCCCGCGGCAGCCCCAGCACAGCCCACACCCCCGGCCCTCGCGGCGGGGACAGCGGCAGGCAGGCCCCCCACCCCCACGACACGCGACGGGGCGCCAGAGGACCTAGGGGGAAGATTGACAACTTCTACATCGCCATGGATAAGCGTCTGATTCCATGTCAGGCCAAAGATTCCATCGGGGCATGTGATGAACTTTTCAAAGCACATTTTGTGTTTAACTTGTCTTATGATGATGCACTTGTCAAGTTTTACACATTCCTGCAGACAACAGTGTATAACATTGATGTGGGGAAAATGAAGGAGTCACCCAGAGTGAAAGAATTGAGAGCCAGATTACTTAATCAGCCAGTAGCACTCTCACTCTCATCCTGTGAGTAAGAAGCTTGAGAATGCTGACCTGTTTCGTGTGTCATGTGACCTGTTTCAAAGTTTATCCCAGCAGTCAGCAGCTGATTTCACATTTGAGAGTTGAACATGGTTACTGTCCTGGACCCAAGTTCAGATTGTTTTGTTCTCAGCAAGGCTGTAGGCATCAGTTCTTAACATATGCTGGTTTTCGAAAGCATCTTAATAGTGTTCATAGCAATGTTCAGCAAATTGCTCAAACTTCAACAGCTAACAATGAGCCAGTAGCAACCTCATCTTGGACACATGATGTAGAGGATCAGTTTAATTCCCCAGATCAATGTAGCTCATCCAGCATTTCTTCGGAGTGCAGTTCTCTACTTACTAACGATCCAACCAAAGAATTGTGTGCAAAATTACAGGGGAGTGGGATTTCCAACAGTTTAGTATCCTCGATTGTAGGAGATTTGGAGGAACTAACAGGTGAACTTCAATCACAGGCTAAGCATGCTGTTTTTGCTGCTATACCATTAAATGACCCAAGCATATCTGTGATTAATGAATATTTTGAAGACTTTGAAAACCCATTCACACATTTGAATACGGAATGGAAACGAAATAAATTCTTTACCCAAAAATGGGCAGCTGTAGAACCAATAGTAATACAACTGGGCGTGAGATATGACAACAGGAGAAATCAGAAAACCGGTACTTATGATCAAGCACCTGTGAAAAACACTTTCATTTATGTGCCAATTTTAGAAACATTGAAGTTCATGGGCAGAAATCCAGTCTTTGTGATTTTTTAAAGAAAGAGGGTAGCTGAGAGCCTGATACTTATAGTGACTTTTTCGATGGAAGTTATTTTAAAACCCACCCTTTATTTTCAGTAAAAAAAACGTGCAAATGTAAAAAAATTGGAAAAGCGAAGGGCTATGTCTGCCATTTTCTGACAGTCTGTGAGATTGTGTATGGATACAATCTCACAGGTTACAGGGGATAATCTAGGAATGCACACAATTCTTGGTTTCAATGAGTCATTTAGTAGTCATAATTTCTGTCGCCTTTGTCTGATTGAGAAGAGTGATTGTCAAACAGTATACAGTGAGGATGATCCTAATGTCATACTACGCAGAAAAGATGTGTTTGAAGTGCATTGCCAGTCTCTCCAAGAAAACACAAAACTGAAGTCACTATTTGGTTTGAAAAAAAAAATCAACACTTAATTCACTGCAGTATTTACATGTCTGTGATAACTTTTCATTTGATATTATGCATGATCTCCTTGAGGGAATAGTTCAGTATGAGATGAAATTGCTTTTTGGATATCTCACACAAAACTTTATTTCAGAACAGGTCTTACTTTCAAGGATTCGTGGGTTTGATTATGGATTTTTAGAACGAAAAAACCGGCCCACAAAAATTATTTTGGAGAGTGCGAACAATAGCATTGGTTTAAATTCCATTCAGACAATGTGTCTTGTAAAAAACATCCCACTGTTGTTTGGTGACATAATTCCTAATGGAAACAACGACTGGAATTTGGTACTTTGTTACTTCAAATAATGTACATTGTTTTTTCACCTTCTCTCACTCAAGATATGACAGTATATTTGAAGCATTTGATTGTTGAACACCACAAACTATTCAAGCACTTGTATCCGCACAGAAACCTGTTACCCAAACATCATTTTATGATACATTACCCATCTTCTATAAGGAAAATTGGCCCCTTATTACATATGTGGTCTATGAGATTCGAAGCCAAACACAAGTTGTTTAAGGATTATTTTAAAAATTTCAAAAACATAACCAAGTCACTTGCTAAAAAGCATCAGATGACAATTGCGTATCACTGGGAAACCTTCAACCGCCAACAAAATGAGTATGGACCAATTAAATCTTTTTCCCTCCGAGATGAGAATATGGTCAACAATGAAATGTTTGAAAGAATCTTGTCCAAAGAAGTTTTCTCAACTACTTGGGTTAAAGTTGGTAGTGTAGAGTATAGAGCTGGGCTTGTTATTTGCAGTGCTATGGATGATGACATGCCAGTGTTTTGTCAAGTAAGTAATATACTTTTGGTTGAAAATCAGATTTTTTGTCTGACAAACAAGATAATCACAGAGAGTTTTGATGACCATCAACGTGCATTCAGAGTGTTGAGATATGAGGAAAAATCTATATTAAGAATGACTGGCCTCAAATTTCATAATCCGTTTGACCTTCAGAGCTCATATAATGTGTCAGATGCTAATTTTTATATTGTACCTGCATTTGTAATATTTTAATTTTGCCACTGCAACAAATAAAAATAAATGTTATTTAATTTCAATAAATAATATTTGAATTAATTCTTGTAATTCATATAAATGTTAACACTTTTTCGGTGTTTTTGACACTTTCAGGAGTTTTCTTAACACTATCAAAATAGTAAAAACTATAACTCTGAGCAATGTTATTTGTCTAATCCCTTAGTGTTACTTTAACTCTTTTTGTGAGTTAAAAAAGTAACTCTGGCATGGTGTTAACAATTTTACTATCTTCAAAGTGTTAACTTAACTCTAAAAAGTGTGGAGCTATATAAACCCTGAAAAAGAAATGAAATTGACTCTGTAGGAGTTAATTCAACTCTGGACTTTTTGCTGTGTGATGGTTTACTGCCATCTATCAACTACTGCCAAATTTGCCAGAGACAAATTTCACATACATATTCATGCAAGATGAAAACTCTTCGTGACCCATAGCGGGGGCCCTGGGGACTGTGCAAAGTGCAAATCATTTTGTTGACCGCCACACAAAAAGGGTGGGAAGTGTCTCCCTCTGGTGTCCATATTGTGTCATAACCCACACAACGTCCGCAAGCAGAGAGTGCCGGCCCCTTGCGTCCTTTTGATGATGATTTTTTTTAATGATCCATATCACGGCGTTGTAGTAAAAGTCTGAGTGAGAATGTGAATGCAGAGGAAAGACAGCTGGGCCCTTTTTGATTTCTCTTGTTATGAGGTGCATTTGTGTATCCTGCACTCTTTACAGTGACCACAAATGTCATTTTGTATGTCACAGTGACTTCTATCATGTTTTTCTGTGACGTGTGGCGTTACTGTACTGTAAGGGGGGGTTTTCAAGACATGAGAGGGAAAGAATTATATACATGATTTCTCCTTAGTGTGTTAACTCTCCCATCAGCATGTCTCTCTGCTTCAGCTGCTCAGAGAAGAGACAGACAACCCCAGGTGTGTCTGCTAGTTGTCTGCCTCTATGTTTGTTTACAATCATTCCTCTTATATATGTAACCTATGGTTTTTCATCACCCATTAATAGTTTGTGCTCTCACCATCACACCCTTTTCGGCTGGACCCCAAAAAAGCATGTGCAAAAGGATGGAATAATAACAATGGCCGCTTTGGTTTTACTGGGGTATGTAGTAAATGGCTGTATCCAAAGGCAATGGCTGTTTCAAGATCATGCTGATTTTTTGGCCCATGATGACAAATGGTTCATTTAGATTTTTTTATGCATGTATCATTTTTCAGCTTCGTGCATACGATCGTTTTTAGTATGAATTCTATGCATGGTTTTGTACAGGAGGCCCCAGGACTATCAGAGGTTGAAACCACATCCTCTCATCTTTGAGGACCTTCCTTCTCCTGATGGCGCTGTGCATCCTCCTTCAGCCCCCTGTCTGCTTGTGGAAGCCCCTTAGGATCTCCCTCAAATGTCACCTGGCAATATAACAAACGCAAAACAAGAATCAAGACTCTTTATTTGTCACATGACATTGACAGCACACAATGGCAGTGAAATGGGAGATGCAGCAGGCTCCGATTGTGGAAAAGCAAAATACAATTAGAGTAAAAATAAAGTAGAATTGAATGAAATAAAATATCTGTTTGTCCATACACCAGTGTTCTATATACAGTACAGTATATACAATCAATCAATCAATCAATCAATCAAGTTTTATTTGTATAGCCCATATTCACAAATTGCAATTTGCCTCATAGGGCTTTAACAAAAATTTACACTGCAATATACAATCACCCAGTCTTTTGTTATACTGTGTTGAATCTGTGCGTGTGTGGGGAGTTATGAGGGGGTGAATTGTTGAGAGTCCTTATGGCCTGAGGAAAGAAACTCCTCCTCAGTCTTTCAGTTCTTGCTCTACAGGAGCGAAGGCGTTTGCCAAACAACAGTCTGTTGCCAGGGTGGTGATTGTCCATGATCATTTCCTCAGCCGTCTGAGGAAGTACAAGCGCTGCCTCGCCTTCTTCACCATGGAGATGTGATGTGTCCATGTCAGGTCCTCAGTGATGTGGACACCGAGGTACCTGTAGCTGCTGAGTGTCATGGTTCCCCTGCCTCACCCTCCTGAAATCAACAACATTTAGCTAACAGCCACTGAGCACAGTGACAGTAAGGTTGTTCCTACATTATGCTGCATGTGTAGCAGCTGCCTACTCTCTCTTGCGTCATAATTGAAGCATCACCACAGTCTTGTTTGGCACCTAGTTGCCATTTATTTGCGTGTCTGAACAGAAAACGCCATCCCACTGTCAGTCCCTGTGACAAAGTGGGTGATAATGTTTTTCACTCAACCCCATTTGTCCCATATTTCCACACTACACTTTAGTGTATATCTCAACACTTTGTTATATTTAAACACAGAAATAGACTTTAGTTGTTTTCCTTCATCTTCATTAAGTTATAATTGTTCTGTTATATACCAACCTCCAGGCTGTGTGTGGGAGGGGTTTTATGGATAAAGTGATGTCACGGCCAACATCATTGGGTCATACAATTTGGTTGGATTGAAATGAGCGAGGCTAAGATATTATCAGCTGGTATGTAGATAAGACCAAGCGCTGTATTGATGGGCTTATGACATGGTGTGTTTCTTTTGGATGGACCTTGTAGCAGAAATGTTCATTGTTCGTTTTATTTATTCAACCTTCAGGCTCAGTTACAACACATGCCACTACTATTGTACAGCCTTCTAGCAATCAGCTTGACAATGATGAGAACCCAAGATCTTTCCTGATTCTGATGACGCCTGGTGTGAGTGAATCCTTCAGGTGGGACATCGCTGATGATTTCTGTTTCTCCAGTTGTCACCGATTCCTGTTTTTTGTGAATCGTCCTGGTAGATCAGGAGTTGATCACGCAGTCAGCTACAGGTCAATCATAGGCTAGTCCCAAGTTAAACTCACAAATTAAAACACAGGTTAATTGCATCAAAAACTGTGTCTATGAAACTGTCTTGGTGTTCAGTGGAGAATGGATTGGTGTTGGGGGTTACAAAGTTGGCAGGAGATGACAAAATTGCAAATTGGTTCTTTAATGGCTGGCCAGGAGCTTGGTGGCTCTGCACAGGATAATATGAGTGGTGGCTGCGCATATTGACTGTTGCTTGCTGCTGTCATGACATGTCGAATGTCATGACAGCACATCTTGCACAGGACATGACATCTAGCTGTAGTCTTGAATGACCGCTTCCACATGTCTGTCATGGTTTTCTCTTTTCTCACTCACCGAGATGACTCGTTACAGAAATGTTCATGAGCAACACATCACTTGTGGACAGATATTGGCTTGATTTTGAATGCTCTACTATTCAGTATGTTTTGTATGTAACCAAACTATTTTGGTTATATAACACATTAGAGAGACAAGCTCATTTCAGTCAATGGATACAGACAATGAACCCAACTTGGAATGAGTCTATATATGTCATGGTTCTTTGTTTATTGACCTCTGCCTTTGCCACATTGCTTTTGGTTGTGTTTTGTTTTGGCGTGTGTTTTCCCCCTCTTCCTTGTTTGCAGCGCATGAGTGGCTGGAGGCAGAGCTGGTCCTGGCTGCTGGCAGTTTACGAGGCACACCTGATTCTTATCTGGCGATTGGGACCTCTTCATATGGAGCCTCAGGTCCCTCAGACGCTGGATTGTTCCGTACCCATAGTACACGTCTTTGGTAACGTCTGCGCCTTGGTCCTTTCCCTGCTGTGTGGTCCTTCTGGTAAAACAGCATTCTGTTCTCTTGCAGTTAACCTGCTCCGTGTTGCTGTCGGGACAGCAACAGCTTCTCTGTTCGCCACTGCACAGACGTCTGAATCAACGCTCTTTATCGTCACGGACAGAGAGTCTCTTTTGTGTTAAGACTGTTACCTTGAATCCTTTGAACGACACATCCCGGTATCTGCAGCTCTCTTGGGATCTCCATAACCCACGACTTACCACCGTGGGTGATTGTTGTGACACTATAAGGATTAACTGAAAACCTCAAACAACAGACAAAGCACGGGTAAGCAGAAACCACCAGTTTAAGATAAATTAAATAATATACTCAACTATTTAATTTAATATACTCAACTAATCCAGTGGTCTACAAGTAAAACTCCTAGTATCTCAGAGAAGTAGAAGTAAAGGGAAGCCAGACAAGGTCACTGTCCTGTGCCCATTCACCCATCAGAGATACCAAGTTCCATTCAAAATAAACAGTGTCCTCCTTTTGTTTAACAGGGCCAGCTTTTGGGTGTATCACCACCAAACCACATCACTACCCTACATTACATCACAAAAGATCACATGACATAACATTGCATTACATTATATTACGTCAGATTGTACTTCTTACTAAATGCCAGCTGCCACTGAATCTGAGGTGCTTCATTCCCTACAGGGAATGTACGGTAATGTGATTTGGTAATGTCATCAAATAACAGAGGAGGGGATGGGCCTATGTAGGGAGACAGGATGTTGTGGCGCAGGGTGTAGGTTTTCTGTCACGTGACCAAATTCTCACCTGGCAAACACTTTACATAATGCAGGCGTAATATATTGTAATGCTTCAAAATGTGTACCATGAGGAGCGGCATTGCAATGAAGAATGTAAGAAGAATGTGATTCTTTTTACTGGGATGTAAAGATGGGATTGGTTATAATCCAGTGTGATAAATAATTTATGTTTTGGAGTAAGTCTGGGGGTTGTGTGCAATTAGCAGGTCATAAGAATGTAATATAAAGTTGTATAGGTGTGTGTTTGGAATGTTCTAATGTGCTGTAATACCATGTGATTTGGTGGTAATGCACATTTAAACGAAAAGAAAAAAGACAGCCACCTGTTGCAGCCACAAGGGTGCAGTAAATTACCAAATGAATGCAATGAGGCAACATCAGATCCTGTATGAGACGAATGCTGTTCTGAGGTCAGATGAAAGGAGCAATATGATTTCCACTTAGGTATCGTCTGACTATTTATAGGTTACACTCTGTTCTTCAACCACTTAATGTGTTGAAGACGTAACAGGCAACAGAGAGACAAAGTGTACTCACCACTTCCACATTTTAACATAACAGCTTAATATAATATCTGTTATGGTTGATTGCTCTGTCTGGTAAAAAGTAAGGTCAAATGCATGTGCTGCACAGTGCTGCTTGAAATAGATTACCTGTAGTTTAATGAATTTAGTCTGAAGATAATAGTTTTTTTATGTGTGTGAATTCTATAACAGTCATGTTACATACATTATAGGATTCACACTTTAAAATGCATAAGTAAAATATTGGGAATGCTATTTATAGAATTAGCTTTAGCACTATGCGGTGCCGTAAAATGGCTCACGTTGAAAAAAAACATCAACACATTTTGTCACATTTAGCTTCAAACAGTGTTTAAAAACTGGTGTGAATTTTTGAAAATCACTTTTTAGCACGTTTACGACAACATTTGTCAACCAAGGACATATTAAATAGTTAAATCTAAATATTAAATCTTACATATAAATGTTAAATGTTCACTATAAATGTTACATCTAAATCTACATGTTATATCTAAATGTTAAATCTAAATGTTAAATCTAAATATTTAGGGTGAAACTAAATATTTAGCTTGTGTGCAAATTCAACCGAAAGTACCAAAATAAAAGCTTGAGGAGGTCAAATATGAATAAAAAACAACTTATCTGGGGAAATAGACTCTTGGATATACATTTTCATGACAATAACAAAAATAACAAACAAACACGGACACTAAGAAACTTTATTTGACGTGTACTTTGAGTTTTTAGTGTCACTTCTCTGAACGGTGCGGGGCTTATGACCTGTACTACAGCCAGCCACTGGGGGGCTTACTGAGCTGTCATGTGACAGCTCAGTGAGCCCAGTGGCTGGCTGTAGTACAGGTCAGAGGTCAAGTCCTCCACCCTTCCGAGAAATAACACTAAAATTTTATTTTGGTACTTACGTCCGGTTGAATTTGCATATTACCTAAATATGTTGTTCCACCGTAAATATTTAGATTTAACATTTAGATTTAACATTTAACATTTGTGTAACATTTAAAATTTATATTTAATTATTTAATAATAATTTGTTAAAATTATTTAATATCTCTTGACAAATGTCAAATTGTCGTAAAAATTCACACCAGTTTTTAAACACTGACGCTAAATGTGACAAAACGTTGATGTTTTTTTCAACATGAGCCATTTTACAAACGGCACCCCATATAGCACATCCAAGCCCCTTCCTAGTGTCACCTATGGACGTACGCACAGTTATTTTGGTTCATAGTGTTTTGTTTTCATTGTGTGACCACCTGTCATTTCAGAGAAAATGAAAGCTATTCCTTGTTAGTAAGAGGAACAAGCATTTTCATGATCTCTGTTTAGCTGGGTCACTGGCAGAGAGTATGACAGGAGTATTGACCTGTCTGAATGGACAGACAGACAGCAAACATTCAAATAAATAGACACCAGTGAGCCACAATGCAAATGGAATCAACAGAACAGATTGAGGTATTTATTTTCTGTGAATGAACTTTATTTGATTTTAAGTCTGGTCAATGTGTCCTTCCAAGGTTATCTTTTGCAATAGCCTTCTGTGGCTGGCCATTCACTGGCAAGTACCAGTGTGCATGCACCTTTGTTCCACACATCTAGTGCACACGGGTGAGGTCGTGTGATGCCTGTTGCCACCGCTCCTGATTTTTCTTTAACTTTTTTTAAAATTTCCCTCTGGGAATTAATAAAGTACCTCTGATTCTGAAAACATGTATTCCATCCATTAAAATTTAGCAAAATAAAATATCTTATTACTGCAGACAAAGATCATGTCAAAAATAGCTGAGTAAAATTTGAGGCAAAGTTAGGACTGTACAATCTGTGTTTATGGTTTATGTGTTTGTGGTGTGAGTTGTCATGAGAATGAACATCAGTCAATCCATCAAATTTTATTTGTATAGCCCATATTCACAAATTGCAATTTGCTTCATAGGGCTTTAACAAAGAGTACAGGGTGTGACCTCTGACTTACACCCTCAACAAGGGTGAGGAAAAACTGCCAAAAAAACCCTTTCAACAGGGAAAAAAAACGCAGAAACCTCCAGGAGAGACTCATGTGAGGGATCCCACTCCCAGGGATGGACAGAAGTGCAATGGATGCCACGTGTTACACAACACATCAACAAAATGACAAAGAGAGAGAGAGAGTGAGAGATAGAGAGTGGGAGAGAGAGAGCTAAGGCACTGAATGACTGGTTGTTAGCGTAATTATACAGATGGTAATACAAGAAGATTAATATAATATAATATAATATAATGGTTGTAATGGTGCGTTGAGTGTGGTGCTGAATCCTGGTCCTGCAGCTCAGGAGCATGTTCCACGATCAGCTGCCACCACAGTCTATGGTCCATGGAAGTGGCTGCACCTGGTTCTGGAACAGTGGAGCACAATGACTCCGGAGAAGAAGTTGGTTTCATTAGTATGACATGACTTCAGTTATGTTCAGACTGAGCCTTGGTGCTGCCTTTTTAGTTCAGGTAACTGTATTATTGTAACTGTATAATATTCTTAGGCAATGCCATATGTTAATTTAATTCTTTTTAAACACTTCTCTTACATAATATAAATACAGTTGTTGCATAAAGTGGTCCTCATATTTTTCCTTGGGACTTGAATTGAAATTGAAAATATATTGTATGGTTATGAAACTGAAAACTGAGGATTTTAATTTTCTTTTCTTGTTGGCAAATGCAAAACAGCTAAAACATGATACATTTTTTTTCAGGCCCGCTAGTGGCTGGGGTGAGAAGTGTCTGGATGACTCTGCTGAGACTGCTGCCCCCATAACTCGGACCCAGATAAGTGGCAGAAGACGAGACAAGACGGCATATGCACCTTCAGAAACATTTGCTGACTATGAGTCAGCGTAAGGTGTCCTCCTGCCTCACTGTAAGTAACTCCTCTTCAAAGTAGTTGGGGAAAATGCCCAAAACCTTTGTATTTTCGACTAACATCATTATTATTATTATTATTACTTTCATTTAGCAGACGCTTTTATCCAAAGCGACTTATAGTAAGTGCATTCAACATATGAAATATACCCAAAAGTGCAAGAAGTAAACAAGTACATAAATATTTATCAGAAAGCGGTGAAAATCATTTCAAGTGCTTGCTGTCAAGTGCTCGTAGTTTTCAAGTTATAATTAGGGAGTGAGGTGCAGTTTGAATAGGTGATTGAGCAGGAGTTACCACCGAGTTTTTGATTGTAACGTGGAGGTCACTGAAGGGAAACATCTTCCCCAGTAGAAAAAGCATCTCAGTCTAGTCCAGGTTGAGCTTCAGGTGGTGGGCCGACATCCATTTAGAGATGTCAGCCAGGCATGCAGAGATTCTTGCAGCCACCTGGGTTTCTGTATGTGGGAAGGACCATATCAGCTGATATAGCATAGCTATGGTAGGAGAAGCCATGGGAGGTGATGATGGAGCCTAGTCACCTGGTGTACACTGAGAAGAGGATTGGACCCAGAACCGATCCCTGGGGGACCCCAGTAGTGAGACTGCAGGGATCCGACACAGATCCTTTCCATGTGACCCTGTAGGTGCGATCCTTCAGGTAGAATGCAGCTCATATAGGGACAGTATGAGTTGCAGAATGGGGGGTGGGAGAGAATAGCATATGAAGAAGTGGTCGGAGACATGGAGGGGAGTGACAGAAAGCTCTGTGGTCAAGCAGTGTCTGGTGAATATTAGGTCTAGATGGTTGCCAGCTTTGTGAGTGGGGGGAGAGGGAGCAAGGGAAAGATTGAAAGAGGATAGGATAGATGGCAACTGCGAGGTTAACTTCTCTGTGTGGACGTTGAAGTCAGCAAGTAGTACTAGTGGGGGGCCATCTTCGGGGATGTTGGACAATATGACATCTAATTTCTCCAAGAAGTCCCCAAAAGGGCCTGGTAGATGGTAGAGTACAATGATGTTCAATTTCACCGGGTGAATTACAGAGATTGCATGAAATTCAAAAGATGCAGGAGGAGAGGGCAGACGAAGCTAAGGGGAGTATTTCCATTCAGGAGAAAGCAACAAACCAGTGCCTCCCCTTCTACCAGCTAGCCTGGGAGTGTGGGTGAAGGAGCAGGCTGAGGACAGGGCCGCAGGAGTGGAGGTGTTGTCAGGTGTTATCCAGGTCTCTGTGAGAGCAAGGAAGTCCAGTGACTGTGAGGAGGCATAGCCAGAAATAAAATCTGCCCTGTGTGTTGTCTGTGTGTTGAAGATTGGCAGTTCCACAAGCCCCCTTTAATAAGATGTAGGACCTGAGAGGATCAAGGAAGGTAGATGAGATTGGAGCTGTTACGTGGATGATGTGCACGGGTTCGTGGTGTAAAGTATCTGCGTGAAGAGACATGTACAGGGATAGGAAGTATACACATGATGTGGGAGAAAAGGCACAAGGAATCATGGGATACTTAGTCCAATGTAGTTGTCGTATCCCACTCATACACCCACGAAGGACTCCTCAGAAAGACTCCTCGTTTAGACATGTCTGAGTACTTCTTCGTCTAATGAGACTGAAAACTGCCGCTGAAGCTGCCGCTTCAAAAAATAATGCTCACGTTTGTACCTGAGTGCTGATTGCCAAGTTGGCTACAGGGGTCCTGGCCACACCCTCACAATCAGTGAGATTCACAGCACCTGGATGGCAGAGCAATAGAAACTGACAAGAAACAGCTCAGAACAATAGCAGATTAGCACCTTAGTGAAAAGGCCTGACTCAAAATTTCTCTAAAATCTTTCTAAGGTTATCTAAAATGGATTTAAAGCCACACCAAACTACTTTCTTAGTTTGATAAGTAAATTAGAGACAAAATGATTAAACCTAATACAGGGGGTCCTCGAGTTACGTCGGTCGCGAATTACGTCGTTTTCGTAGTTACGACACATCTCCCGTGAACTTCCTTGTTTCGGATTAAGCGGTTTGCCCCGTAAATACGTACAGACTTCACACAGGAACTCGTTGCTGAGCGCTCGCTCTGTCTCTCAGCGCTGCAGAGAGACAGAAAGAGTTGCTGCAGAGCCTGCCGGCACCTCCACAGCTGTGTTTACACATGTAAAATGGCCGGCCGGCCGGCGGGGGAAGGGGGGGGGCGGAAATGCTCATTACACTCGTGATCTCAACCCCTACAGTGTGTCAAGAGGGACAAGAGGGACAAAAGGCAATTCACCATAATAAACTCTTATTTTAGCGTGGTGTTATAGCGACATCTGGTGGCACAATGTATGCACAATGGCACAATGAATGTATGGTCCGATTTACGTCGAAATTCGCTTACGACACATTCTCAGGAACAGATCTCCGACGTAACTCGAGGACCCCCTGTAATGTAAACAGCAGATTACATTATTATTCTGTTTTAATGTTTTAATCTAAAATTCATCACAGTTTGAGCAATGCAGGCTAGAATTACAATGGTGAATAGTCTTGGGGCGCTTTCACACCGCTAGGTCGATTATTTGGTGCGCACCAGGCAGTAAAATTGTTACTATGTAGCATAAAGACTGCGGTGTGGTCCGCGTTCACACCTGCTAATGAACCAGAATTGGTCCAATTGATGTTTTGGTCCGATTTACATTTTTACCTAAAAAAATCCACTCAGGAGAAGCGGTGGTGGGGACGGGCCGGCCGAGAGAGCGGTGGACAGGCGGTGAGGGCCTCTGGCCGGCCATGGCTCGCTCGGCCACTCATCCCCACCCCTAGTTAGTATTGAAACGGAGACAGGAGAGAAAGAGCCAGCTGTGTCTGCTATCTCTGCCCACTCCGGGCCGATCCCGTGGCCGTTCCTTGGGACTTTTTCCACGGCGGGGCTTTCCACTCTGCGTTGCCGGCCAGAGGCGTCGCCCAGCTTCCCATCCCTCCCCACCCATGATGCATTTCGAATAGTTCATTTGGACCCGAGTTGGTCCAGATTTGCATTCTCACCAGAGGGACCACACCAGAGGCTGGCTTTTGGTGCACAGTCAAGTGAACCGAGACTACCTCTTCTTGGAGGCTTTGGTCCGCTTGTTTTAGTGCGCACCCGAGTGCAGTTGACGCTTTCACACCAACGAAAACGAACCGAACTAAGAGCTTTTGGTACGAATGGACCGCTTGGTGCACACCAAGTTGCTGTTGGTGTGAAAGCACCCATAGTAACAATTTTACTGCCTGGTGAGCACCAAATAATCGAACTGGCGATATGAAAACACGCTTAGTTTCCTGCTCCTGGTCAGAAGATGATGTAATTTGATTAATTGCCTTTTGTTAACAAACAGTTCAGACACAGGACCTTGCCATCTATGTTCGAATGGTCTGTGAATATTCTCATTCATCCAGGTCATAGTTATCTTCAAGGAGATTAAATCGAACGCAACTGGATTTTTGGTTTTTGCCTTTTTGAACAAAAAGGCAAAAACTGGATTTTTGGTTTTTGCCTTTTTAAGCAAAAAGGCAAAAACCAAAAATCCAGTTGCGTTCGATTTAATCTCCTTGAAGATAACTATGTTCGAATGGTTACATGTTGGAAAGCCTACTGTCACTTCTCCTGTGTATGATAACACTGTACAGCCTATAGCGGATGCTTCAGTCTTAGAACATGTTTCAGAACATGAAAACATCTCTAAAGATGGTTAATCAGGGCAACAAATCCATCCTGTCAGGTGTCTTGACATGTTAATCCAAAAGTTAGGTTGAATGTGTTCAAAAAGACTTAAAGGGCAAAATGTAAAAATGTCACCAAAACACTGTTGTAAACAGCCCCAGAGCTTCCTTCAGGGTTCAGCCTGGCCCTCCCAATAATAAGGTGTCATGAGTGGTTGTCATGTTTTTTTTTTTTGGGGGGGGGGGACTGAAGGAGTTTTATCAACATAGCTGGTACACTTTGGTGTTTTTTAATTTACAAGCTTAAATATTAATTCCCATTTCAATACAATTTTTGTGTAAAAAATTAAATGAAACTAAAATCAAACCCATATATTTTTGCTATGCAAAATTTGCAGCTGCTGCGCAAATAAAAGGACACTGATGGGTTAAATTGTAAATTAATACTTGTACAACTCATTCAACTTCATCTATCTGGTTGTTCTGCACAGGCTGCCAAATCCCCAACTGCCAAACCACTATTAACTTCTAACTGTCACAAAACACACTGTAGACTTACACGGATGAACTCCATTCCAGCTCTTTTGTAACATTATATAAGGTTATGCCATCTGCACAGACTTACTCGTTGTTACATATTTGCCCAGCTGAGGTTTAGGGTGACTGTAATAGAGTGCAGCACATTGTGTCACATTTATTGATTTTGTCTCTTGTAAGTTCAATCCTTTATATACACAAAGACACTGTCCTTGTCCCACATGGTATCCTGTTGAGCACTGAATTAAACAACAGAAATACAATACAGGGATTTGCTTTAACAAAAGTGGCTCTGCAATAAGCTCATTTAATATACAATATATATGAATTAAATTGTTATTAGAAATGTTTTTTTCTGTTATTTACGGATTCAGTTTGGAATTTTAAGTATTTGGATTGATTAATCTATATTTCATGTACAATTAGTACATGAAAGTAATTTTTGTTTAAAATTAAGCATATATTAGCTGCAATTTGATTTGATTTCAATCAACAAATCTCTGTTCAAGGATAACTTGATCTAACATTGCATAACCTCACTGTGTCAACAAGTATGCCCCTGGTTTTGGAAAAAAAGCCAGGCAGTTACACCAGCCTTGAAAATATGCAGGAACAATCGAGTAGTTGGACAACTTCTGTCTTAATTTTGTAAACCTCATTACAACATTAAAAAACTAATTTTCATTCTGGACTATCAACACATTTGTACTGTACAGACTGTAAGCCCCCTGTGGCAAATAGAGATTGTGATATTTGACTATAAAAATACATTGACTTGAAATATGTCACACAATATATACTCAGCATTGTGTCTCTTCAGTTTACCTGGCAGGAGATGTCTGTAGCACCAGTCATAATGTCTGTCTGCTGTTTGTGTGCAGCAGCAGTTTTAACAGTTTAAGATAAGATAAGATATTCCTTTATTCGTCCCACATTGGGGAAATTTCAACATTACAGCAGCCACAGGGATAGCAGTGTGCATTACACAGCAATGTGCATTAAACAGATAATAACAAAAGTAGTAAAAAATAAAAAATAAAGAATTTGCAACAAAACACTAGACAGCTCAGAAAAAATAAAAACTAAAAAAAAATAAATAAAAAAAATAAGTATATCAATATGTAGATAAGTTAGGTACATTTACACATTGCACATGTACTACATGTAGTAGTATACCCTATATACACATACATATATGTCTCTATATATACATATATATCTCCTATATACATATACAACAATGTGCAACAATACAGTAATGTACACAATACAAAAAAAATACAGTGGTGCAACAGTGTAGCGCATTGGGTTTGTGTGTTGTGTGTGTTGTATGTTGTGGTCTACTAGGAGAACTGTTGGTTGCAGAGTCTGACTGCTGCTGGAAGAAAGGACCTGCGGTGACGTTCCTTCACACATTTTGGGTGAAGGAGTCTGTCACTGAAGGAGCTCCGCAGTGCTGCCACAGTGTCCTGCCGGGGGTGGGAGTCGTTCTTCATCATGGACAACAGCTTGGCTGTTATCCTCCTCTCTCCCACCACTTGCACTGGCTCCAGGGGGCATCCAAGTACAGAGCTGGCCTTCTTGATCAGTCTGTCCAGTCCTTTCCTGTCAGCTGCCGAGATGCTGGTCCCCCAGCAGACCACTCCATGAAAGATGGCTGATGCCACCACAGTGTCATAAAAGGTCCTCAGGAGCGCCCCCTGCACTCCAAAGGACCTTAGCCTCCGTAGCAGGGAGAGTCTGCTCTGGCCTTTCCTGTAAAGTGCGGCAGTGTTATGAGTCCAGTCCAGTTTATTGTTCAGGTGAACTCCCAGGTCCTTATAAGATGTGACCACCTCAATGTCTTTTCCCTGGATGTTCACCGGTGTTGTCCGCCTACGAAAATCCACCACCAGTTCTTTGGTTTTTCCTGCGTTGATCAGGAGGTGGTTCCTCTCGCACCATCGCACAAGGTCCCGCGTCAGCTTCCTGTACTCCCCGTCGTCCCCATCTGTGATGAGGCCGACAATTGCAGAGTCGTCAGAAAACTTCTGCAGGTGGCAGGTGGGCGAGTTGTAGGTGAAGTCTGAGCCAAGACCGTTCCCTGTGGGGCCCCTGTGCTGCAGACGGCGATGTCGGACACACAGCCTCCGGTCCTCACATACTGTGGACGGTTGGTGAGGTAGTCCAAAATCCAGTATGTGAGATGGTGGTCCCCACCAGACTGCCCCAGCTTGTCCCCCAGGAGTTTGGGCTGAATGGTGTTGAAGGCACTTGAGAAGTCAAAGAACATGACTCTCACAGTGCTCCCAGGTTTCTCCAGGTGAGAGAGAGCTCGGTGTTGGAGGAAGATGACAGCATCATCCACCCCGATGCCAGGTTGGCAAACTGGAGTGGATCCAACACTGGGCTCACCAGTGGGCGGAGATGGGCAAGGACCAACTGCTCCAGGGTCTTCATGAGGTGGGATGTTAGTGCCACCGGCCTGTAGCTGCTGAGGTCCTTGGGGTGCGGTGTCTTGGGCACAGGTACCACGCAGGATGTTTTCCACAGCTGTGGTACTCTCCCCAGCTTCAGACTCATATTGAAGATTCATCCAACAATCCCACACAGCTGGTCTGCGCAGGATTTTAAGAGTCTGGAGCTGATGCCGTCTGGACCTGCAGCCTTCCTTGCCTTGATCCTCCACAGTTGGTTTCTCACCTGGGTTGTTGTGAGGGACAGGGTGGAGCAGGGGGGCTGTTCATTGGATGGTGTTTGAATACAATTCCATCATCAGACAAAAAGTAAAAGCAGTAAACAAATATAACAAGAAAAAACAATACAAAAATCTATAAACAAAACAATAACAATAAAAAATCATATGAGTTTCATATGAAACTCATATGAAACATTTCAACTTAATATATTTCATATAAAGCAGACAACACAAATCCCAACTCTGCTTCTTCCCCATGAACATGCTCATAGCCCGATAAGAGAGGAATCAAGAAGGAGACATTAATTACAAGCTACATAATTAGAACTATTAACAATGTATTTAAGATGATATAGGAAGAAAAATTGATTTGCACATGGCTATGGTGACAGGGTTTAACAAGCTCCTTATTAATGTCTTCCTTTATGTTTAGTTAAAGTTCCTATTTTAATTAACACTATTATTTAATTATTCATATTTAAACTATTTTATTTACATATTATTATTTGGATGCCGAGAATAGAAATCTCTAATAAGCTCACCGTAACCCTCCCAATCAACGAGATATTGAAAACATACTCCAGATCTGGGGAGTAGTGGCTACTCACAGTCTTAGTGTCTGTGCAGGCCTGCTAGCTCGATAGCTGTGTCTGGAATGGAGGAATGAAGCCAGGTCTCTGTGAAGAGTAGGACGCAGCTGTCCTTCACAGTGTTGTTCGTAGCCACCTGGAGTCTCAGTTCATCCATCTTGTTTGCAAGGGACCTTGTGTTCTTAAGGAAAACGCTCTGCAGCCTCATTTCTGCTTCCTCTCCATGTGCCGGCGTCACCTGCCTGCTGGGATGGTAATCCACACAGAGCTTCCTGATGGCATCTGATTCATTAGCACACTCAGTCGACTAATAAGACATGTTTACTGAGTACACATCTGGCATTCATATGGAGGTTTGTGCAGTGGAACATTCCTCTTTATCCTTTCAAGTTCAAGTTCATGTGTACAAGGCACATGTGTACACAAGTTCATGTGTACAAGAGACATGAACTTCATAATATTATTCAGGTCGTCAGTGTGTAGAATGCTGCTCTGTCGCAGTGAAATCAGAAAACGACTCAAGGTTAATCAACTTCTTCACCTTAAAAGCTCTGGTTGTTGTCGGGACACCACTAGTTAAAATGTCAACATGTTCAGCCTGGGAAGTTTTGAAGTCTCAAAAGTGACAAAATATAAAGCTTGATGTTAATGTCTATTTTTCTTCAGCGAGACAGAGATAGTTTACTTTGAGCTTCTCCTTAATGAATCTCACATGCAACTCAACAGCATGCTGGATTTCACCCTTTCTGCCTAAAATTGCGTTTGGTAGTCTTTATTCCTAGTTTGTAATACAGACTTCCTGCTTTAAATGTCAAGTCTTTACGTTTATGTTGTGTTAGAGGTATTTTCTCAGACTAAACAAATCTCATAGGGGTCACTGTACTGACACTGTACTTAAGTTTCCGAAGACTAACTATTTAGTTTCAAGTGAATGACAACTAAAGTGAGCTAAATGTGGCGGGAGCGGGTGAGGGTGTGTGTGTGTGTGTGTTGTGTGTGCGTATGGGTGTGGTATGTCGACAACGCCACCTGGGATTTACACCCAGGAAATTATGGGGTGCCGTTTGTAAAGCGGCTCATGCTGAAAATAACAGCAACATTTTGCCACATTTAGCTACAAACTATGGTTAAAAAACTGGTGTGAATTTTTGAGAGTCACTTTTTTGCACAACTATAACTTTAAAAGGACTGCCCAAGGGAATAGATTGCACAAAAGGGGAACACGTGTCACCACACTGACCGGAGGAAAAGAGGGAAACAAACAGGGCTGGGCTTACTGCGGCGGCAGGGAACTCAAAAAAAGGAAAACTACCAACTATAAATCACCACTGCACTGCAACCGAAACCGTGTAAAACACCACCACCAGGGAAGGGCTGCCGCACGCTTGGACCTCAGCACCTGTTACACTCAAAGAAACTGAATTAGCCTCAACAGTACAGTGTGGGGAAACCCCAATGGGTTCTAAAGTACAGTTAAAACAAAATAACATAAAACAAACACACTTAAACAGTACAAAACCAAAGGAAACCAATAGAAACAATTTATCTCATGAAAAGAAAATAAGAAACCAATAATAAAAAATCCCACCTTTAATTACGAAAATTAACAAAACAATCCCAGCATAACCCAACTTAAACTAAATAATGATAACAGTAATTCAAATATTAAACCCAAAAGAAAACAAATTAATGTAACCAAAATTCAACTTAATGCAACTTAATTAACAAAATAATCGCAGATTATTAAAGAAAATTAATACTAAACTAAATGCAACTCAACTTAACCAAAACTAATGTTTTAATTTGAACACATTTGAATATACACTAAAGAAAACAATACAATTAAGAAGAAGAAAGGAAAGACACGTGAGCCCAATCGACCAGACTCGGCCGAATCGTCGTTGCTTGTACGCAGATCAGAGCGCGACAGCTCCAACCTGGACTGGACGCTACGTTCACATATAACGATCCACGGCAGCGTGAAGCTTCTATGATCTGCTTTGGGATCGAGCCAGGACAGCAGCAACCTTATGATGGTGGCCGATGATCGGGGGCACCAGGACGCCAATTTAGTTGCGGCAGCACTAGGAGAGTGGGAGCCGCTGGTTACAGCAGCTTCCACTGCACAGCCAACGAGAAAAGTGTCACAACTAGTGCGGATAGGTGTATAATTGCAGCGACGGACAAACACGATCGGCTTACCTCCGAGCCCTACTGCACCCGGGAACGCGCCCACCAGAACCGCCTGCTCCCTCCAACCCACTGTCGCTCACAGCACTGTAACGGAGCAGGAGGATGAAGCTCCAGAGCCAAGTATAACAAATAGGGAAACGGTCGATCATTGTAGTATGCCTACCGTAATAATGCGACGACAAGACACAGACACGCACGCCGGCCCAGCACACCAGACGCACAGCGGAAGCAGAGAGGGAGAAGTGAGTAATACAGCCGGCTTATATTGCGCGCCACGGCGCTCACCAATTACAACCAGCAATACA
>JAFBJQ010000032.1:90579-120539 GCA_016785345.1 Trinectes maculatus
ATTTAACATTTAGATTTATATTTAGCATTTAGATTTAACATTTAAGATTTAGAAGTAACATTTAACATTTGGATTTAAACATTTAAAATATCTCTAAGTCGACAAATATTGTTGTAAATGTGCAAAAAAGTGACTCTCAAAAATTCACACCAGTTTTTTAACCATAGTTTGTAGCTAAATGTGGCAAAATGTTGCTGTTATTTTCAGCATGAGCCGCTTTACAAACGGCACCCCATAGGAAATAGCCCTACAAGGCCAACACAGGTTCAGGGATCACACCGGGGCCAGAGAACGTGGTTCAAAGAAATAATTTTTATTTTCCAGTTTTAATATGTTAAAACTATAACTTTAAAAGGACTGCCCAAGGGAATAGATTGCACAAAAGGGGAACACGTGTCACCACACTGACCGGAGGACAAGAGGGAAACAAACAGGGCTGGGCTTACTGCGGCGGCAGGGAACTCAAAAAAAGGAAAACTACCAACTATAAATCACTGCACTGCAACCGAAACCGTGTAAAACACCACCACCAGGGAAGGGCTGCCGCACGCTTGGACCTTAGCACCTGTTACACACAAAGAAACTGAATTAGACTCAACAGTACAGTGTGGGGAAACCCCAATGGGTTCTAAAGTACAGTTAAAACAAAATAACGTAAAACAAACACACTTAAACAGTACAACACCAAAGGAAACCAATAGAAACAATTTATCTCATGAAAAGAAAATAAGAAACCAATAATAACAAATCCCACCTTTAATTACGAAAATTAACAAAACAATCCCAGCATAACCCAACTTAAACTAAATAAAGATAACGGTAAATCAAATATTAAACCCAAAAGAAAACAAATTAATGTAACCAAAATTCAACTTAATGCAACTTAATTAACAAAATAATCGCAGATTATTAAAGAAAATTAATACTAAACTAAATGCAACTCAGCTTAACCAAAACTAATGTTTTAATTTGAACACGTTTGAATATACACTAAAGAAAACAATACTATTAAGAAGAAGAAAGGAAAGACAGGTGAGCCCAATCGACCAGACTCGGCCGAATCGTCGTTGCTTGTACGCAGATCAGAGCGCGACAGCTCCAACCTGGACTGGACACTACGTTCACATATAACGATCCACGGCAGCGTGTAGCTTCTATGATCTGCTTTGGGATCGAGCCAGGACAGCAGCAACCTTATGATGGTGGCCGATGATCGGGGGCACCAGGACGCCAATTTAGTTGTGGCAGCACTAGGAGAGTGGGAGCCGCTGGTTACAGCAGCTTCCACTGCACAGCCAAAGAGAAAAGTGTCACAACTAGTGCGGATAGGTGTATAATTGCAGCGACGGACAAACACGATCGGCTTACCTCCGAGCTCTACTGCACCCGGGAACGCGCCCACCAGAACCGCCTGCTCCCTCCAACCCACTGTCGCTCACAGCAAAGTAACGGAGCAGGAGGATGAAGCTCCAGAGCCAAGTATAACAAATAGGGAAACGGTCGATCATTGTAGTATGCCTACCGTAATAATGCGACGACAAGACACAGACACGCACGCTGGCCCAGCACACCAGACGCACAGCGGAAGCAGAGAGGGAGAAGTGAGTAATACAGCCGGCTTATATTGCTCGCCACGGCGCTCACCAATTACAACCAGCAATACAGCGCCATGCCGTGAGCGGGAGGGAGATAGACCACCCGGTCACACCTACCCCCCGATTTTTTTGCATCGGCGCCCCGACGATGAACCCTAACCAACCTCAACACCAAGGCCTAAATGGAGGAGACTGAGCGTTAAGCACGCGAATCTCATTAGCAGAACCATCTGCTTGACCAACGGGGCGTGGGAGATGATGGACATTTGGGTGCTGACCAGCTGTTAAATGGGGTGTACGACGCAGAGCTTGCTGGCTGGAGCTGGGTTGATCTCTAAGTGGATGTAACAGAGCTGGTACGGAGCTCTCTGGCTGTGGAGGTGTGCCTGAGCTAAACCCACTTTCCCGAGGGGCTATCAACCGATGGCCTGGGGAGCCAACTGAGCTTGGTACGACTGGGGTAGAAGGTAATGGGGTTTCTGCAACCAACAAATAGAGATCTCCAGCCGAAGAGTCACCATCAGGCTCCACCCAAGCTGGGGGAGGTTGTGCCTCTGGGGCTGGAACGAGAGGCTCAGGCCTAACTACAGCCTTCAACATATCACGATGGACAGTCCGCACTTGATGTAAAGCTTCTACCGGCGCGATGGTGTAAACTGCTCCGTGACCTGGAGCGCTCACTACCTGATGGACCACAGAGCTCCACACATCCTGAATCTTATGGCGTCCTCTCACACTATGGTCACGCACATATACTAACTGACCAATCTGGAGGGGCACCTGACTTTCTGGTCATGCCGCTCCTTCCGGCAACCTGCAGCAGCCAACAGCCGTTCCCTAGCACCCTCGAATGCCACCTGCAGTCTTGTTTGATGCTCTATAAGCCAATCCTGTACCTCGCCTGGGACAGGATCATTGACTCGACCTAGAAGGAAGTCAATTGGGAGCTGTGGCTCCCGCCCGAACATCAAAAAGAAAGGGGACTCCCCGGTTCCCTGGTGAGGCGTGCCATTGTAGCTGAAGAGCAGCTGTGGTAAACAAGAGGCCCAGTCCCGTTTCCGTGATGTTGGCAGGGTACGAAGCAGATTGTGGAGGGTTCTATTGAACCGTTCGTACTGCCCATTCCCTGCAGGATGGTAAGGAGTGGTGCGAGATTTTGCAACGCCATACAAGGAGCACAGCTGTTGGACCAAGAGGCTCTCAAAGCAACGCCCTTGGTCTGAGTGGATGCGACTCGGGACTCCATACCTGTAGAACCACTCGTTTACGAGAACTTGAGCAACCGTCGAGGCCCGCTGATCCCGAGTGGGGACAGCGACAGAAAATTTAGTAAATACATCGGTCATCACAAGAACGTTTTCCAGGCCATTTTGAGAAGGCTCCAATAATGTAAAATCTATAGCCACAATCTCGTTTGGCCTGGACGCCAGCAAGTGGCCCATGAAGCTATGTGGCACCGAGCCAGAGTCTTTGGCAACCTGACAACGGTCGCATTCTTGTACCCATTTCTTTATATCCGAGGACATCCCCGGCCAATAACAACGGCGTCTCACCAATTCAGTGGTCCGTTCCACGCCCTGATGGCCATGATGTTGGTGAAGTTGCTTCAATGTTTCTTCATGGAGGACGGCAGGCAGAAGAAGCTGCAAAATCTCCTCTCCACCCTCGGAGAGGAAAACCCGGCGATGCAGCACCCCCTGACGCTCAACCAACCGATCCCACTGTCGCAACAAAACCATGACTGATCGGGACAGCCGACGCCGTTCGGCTGCGGAAGGCTGAGTCTGCCTCCTCCAAAACAACAGGACCTCCTTCAAAATGGGGTCAGCCTCCTGCAAGGAACTGATGTCAACAATAGATTGCCCTGGAAGGGCAGAGACGAGGGACTGGGTCACCTCTCCCCCAGCAGCCGAACCTGTTGTGTCATAAAGCACACTGGGTACTGGTGTGCCTGGCAGGGGTTGCCCAATTGTGTTGGTTGCAGACTCTGGCTTACGGGAGAGTGCATCCGCATTCTTGTTACTGCGGCCAGATCGATACTTTATTTCAAAGTCAAAGATGCTAAGCTGCGCAGCCCGTCGCTGCTCTGTAGCCCCAAGTTTGGCTGTCTGGAGATGACTCAGCGGGTTGTTGTCTGTAAAGACAGTGCATTTGTGCCCCAGCAGGTAGTCACGAAACTTTTCCGACATGGCCCACTTAAGCGCCAAGAACTCAAGCTTCATTGAGCTGTAATTGCTCATGTTACGCTCGGTGGGTCGAAGGCCCCTGCTAGCATATGCTACTGGTCGCACATTTTCTGTCTCCTGCGAGAGAACAGCCCCCAAACCACTATAACTCGCATCGATCTCCAAAATGACAGGCCGCGAGAAATCAGCGTAATTCAGACAGGCGCCGAAACCAGCCTCGACTTAAGGGCCTCAAAGCTCTCCTCACAGTGGGCTGTCCAAGCTTCACCCAAGGCCTGCCCTGACCCCTTCCTCGACTTCTTGCCAGCCAGAGCTGCAGCTAGCCTATGCAGAGGGGCAGCCAGTTTCGCGAAGCCCTTTACAAACCGCCGATAGTAACTCGCGAAGCCAAGGAACGAGCGCAGCTCAGACACTTGAAGAAAAGACAATAATGTCGTCCAAGTACAGGATCAGAGACTGACCTTGCTGACCTCCAAACATTCTCTGCATTAACCACTGAAAGGTGCTCGGGGCGTTACACAACCCAAATGGCATTCGATTAAATTCGAACAGTCCAAACGGGGTACAAAAAGCTGTTTTGGGCTTGTCTTCCTCCGTGACTGGCACCTGTTTGTACCCACTCGCTAGATCTATGGTAGAAAACCAACGAGCACCACAAAGCGCATCCAAGCTTTCCTCAATACGAGGGAGAGGAAAAGCATCCTTCCGGCTCTTGGCGTTTAGCAGGCGATAGTCTACACACAATCGGAGACTCCCATCCTTCTTCCTAACCAGCACAATCGGTGAGGCCCAGGGACTACAACTCTCTCTAATTATATTGGCCTCAAGCAGCTTGTTAATATGAGACTTCACTTCCTCATATTCAGAAGGAGGGACGCGGCGGTACCGCTGTTGAACTGGCACGTTCACAAAGGTATGTTGTGTGAAATGAGGTTAGAGCAACCCAAGTCACCATCATGGGTGGAAAAGACCAAACTATACTGACTCAATAACGACCTCACCTCCCTCTGATCTTCCTCCGGCAATGTTGCCAAATCAACAGAGGCTAGTCCATCCTGTGCTACACTGGTGACCCCCAGGGCGAAGACAGTGGCCACGGTCGGTTTAATTTCCGTCACCCCCCGAGGTAAACTGATCACTTGGGCACCACAGAGGGAACCAAGAGAAGTTCGAGGGTATAACAGGACATCCGTTGTACGGGATCTCCAACCCATTTGCGGCGCGCAGTTGCAGCCATTGACAAGACTGGAGCCGATCATGACCCCAAGACGCAAACTGTTGTTGAAAGAAGCTCTCCGTAATGGTGGACACCATGGAACCAGTGTCCACCAAACAAGGAACCTTAACCCCGCCGAACTCAACATCAATATTTGGACATAACAACATTATACCAGCAACCACATTCTCCCGTGAGCCCTTGGATTCCCCATCTGAGCGGAGGCTCGCTGACTCAGAGGGCATCAGTTTTCCGGCTGATAAGCCGAAGAGGTCACCCTGGTGACCTGAGGGTTCACGCCACTGACTGAATTGGCCCGTGCCCGAGGAGGTGCAGGTGGCCTCCAACACTCTCGGGCTATATGGCCTGGCTGTTGACACCTTCGGCAAATTAAAGGGCCACTACGGCTAACGTTGCCTGGTGGTCGTGGGGCCTGCAAGGCAGCTACGGTCTGAGTGAGCTGGTCAAGCTGGGACTGCTGACGCTTTAAGAGTTCCATCACGTCACTCAGCTCTGACTTCGGAGGAGCAACAGCACAAAATGGGCAAGGACCACTTTGCACCCCATACTGAAGGCCATAAGCGGATGGTAGGGAGTAACTACGCTCCCTAAACCCACTCGGATGGCCCTCCCTTTCCCACCTAATAGCCTCACTGCGAACATCCAACAAGGAAGCAGTTGGCCTTCCACCGATGTATTGCTTAAGGGCTCCGCAGAGAGAACTATCAACCACATGCTCTACGAACTGATCCCGTAGAAGGTCCCCAGCATTAGGTACGCCTTCTGGTGCACGCTGCTCAACCTGCTCCATTAAAGCCATCAGGGCCAAGGAATACTCCTGTAGAGTCTCACCTTCCTGTTGTTTCCTAGAAAAAAATGCCTGCTGTAAGGTTACATAGGACTACATATAGCTCCCTCAAAATAGCAAGAATCCGCGTTGGATCCCCTCGCTCTGCAACCGGCCTAAACCTTATCTCGTTTCTTGCTTCCCCCTCCAAATGATCAAAGATAAAGAGGGCTTGGTCGGCGGCAGAGAGGTGGCGAACCCGCATGCATGCCTGTATCTCCTCAACCCATTCGGCTATACGGAGGCCTGTCTTACCATTAAACATAGGGCACTTGCGATCCCTGGGAACCACAACCAGCCGCTCCACGACAGCAGCAGCGCTAACAGATGGTACAGGACTAACTGGACCGGAGGGAACAGCAAAGGCCCCACCAGGCACGCCCCGGGAGGCAGCCCTCTCCTGAAGCAGCCGCTCGTTGTCCGCCTCTAGTTGTGACACTAGGTCTCTAAGCCGTTGTACTTCGTCATCCATAGCAACGGGAGAGTCTGACCGATACTTACAATACTGGAATCTGGTTCCTGGGATGGGTGCTGCTGTCCTGGCTCCGCAATAATCACTCAACCCTAGGCTCACCTGTCAACCAAGAAAAGGAATTAGAAAAGGAATATAACCGTATTAACAGAATAACAAAATCAGAAGAAAACAAAACTGGAACCACGCCTCGGCCCCTCTAAAGTGTGATCCTGCCGACAACGCCAAATAAAGATCTAAAGAATTAGAAAGACTTAAGAAAATAAGACATACAAAATAAATAGCATCAGTAAACTGTTGCAAAGATTTTAATCAGTTTTATACCTTTTTAGTAACACAATAGCATTTGTTTCTTTTCAAGTAATGAATGTGTCCAATGGAACAGATATGCCTCTTCCATTGACATAAAGGTCTGCACAGGCCCCATAACTGCTCAGGTTTCATAGGCACTATACACATGTGAACATGACCTGATGTATGTCACTGCTATTGTATATTTTTGTTTCTTGTTTCTTTTATTAATAAACTTGTTCTGAATTTTGAATAATTAAACAACTTTTCATCATAGTAGGTCAAAGCCTCACACAAGCCCTTAATCATAGTATATGGATTTTCTACATTTGGCTAAGCTGCAAGACGAAATCATGTTACAGTTATCCGTAATAGCTCCGATTTGCACCATCATCCCTGATGTACAAACTGTTGATTACCTTTGATACTAAAGAACCTAATCATCTAATCACTTAAGAGCAATGACCACAAGTGCATATCACGTTGACATGTGCAGCTCCCATAGGTACACCAGCCAGGCTGGCAACTAGTTTGCTCCAGTACGATTCTCTGAAACAGAGACAGTATTCTTCTAGAATAATGTTCAGGTGTTCTTGCTATTGTTTGGTTCTATAGAAAATCAGACTTGGCCAGTTGTAATATTATCTGTATGGAAAGAAGCTATACAAAAACTTGATTGATTGAAAAAGATGTTTCTTAATTTAAGGATTAGAGGTAGACGCTGTGGTAGACGCTTTTATTTATTTATTTAACCTTTATTTAAAGCAACACTATGTAGTTTTTCGGCCTTCAAACAATATTTTCAAAATCATTCTGATGATACAACAACTCACAATAGGTTCAATTACACCTTCGTCATTGCTTGAGAGCCCCTGTATCGCCTACACTGGCACTATGTAACTTTGGGTTTCGGGTCGGAACCATATCACCATTTATTATTATCCTTAAGTTAGACCTGTACATACCTTTGTCTTGAGTGCATTGTACTGTCAACTGTTTTGTACCTGCCTTTGTTTTGTAACTGCCTTTTGGTTTTTATTATTATCATTTTGTAATGCTGATGTTTTTGGTAAAATGTTTTTATAAAATTAAGAATGCCAGGGAAGTAGCCATACTAGTGCAGTTAGCATTGAGTCAAGTCAAATAACAACATCTTTTGATAGGGTTTTGTAAAACAAAACAATAACATTCAACCTGTATTAACTTCTGATTGAGAAAAGGGGACAACAAAATGTGGTGTTATGTTGATAGTAGACTGTTATAATCTTCATATGAAAGGATTAGGCCCCTAAATCAAGTGGCGGATGGAACCGAACTTGTGACCTGCTCCCTTTCAATGCTAATAGTAATTTCATAATCTATAGATGAAGCTTCTAACACAAAGGAACTTTAAGAATTACCCATTAATACCAAGTTCAATGAAAACTACATTGACATTGTTGCTAGAACTACTGTTCACCTGTTTGTATCCAGGTGAGCAGCAGTTCTTCAGACAGACACACGTTGTAGATGAGAGACATCACAGGGAGATGGTCAGACAGACCACAACTTAGATAACTATACTTTACAACCGTGGTGAGCAGATAATCATCTCATAATGAACATGGTGAACCTCAAGGTGGATGATGTACACCACCAGAGACCAGGTCAGGTTCCAGACCAGAACATAAACCTGAGTCTGCAACAGACACACACTCACAAACCAGATGAGGACATGTAGTAGATGAATCTTGATTTCTGTTGACACTGCCAATGGGCCTGTCAGTCATTTTAATAACACATCCTATGAGTGAGTAAGTGTTGTTGCTATCCATGTGCAATGATTGACGATAAAGAGAAGGTAGCCCAGAGTGATCATGGGTATAAATATTACACTGAGGATTAGTCAGAATGACTTTGCATGCTGATTGTTGTATGGATGTAAAATATGACTAGCTGCAGGTTAGGGATTTTCAATTTCCAACCCACTCACATACACACTGAACTTACACAGTGTTTATTTCACAAATGTATCCTGGCAAAATGCATCTGTGTGAGAGGGACAAAGTTAGAGGAAGAGAAGATTGTATGACTAATCATGACAGTGATTCTGCTGTTTAGGTTCAGGGGCCTGTTTCAGCAGGTTTAGTGAGAACTATAAGTTAATTGACTCAGAGGAAATTCTGGGTTTTCGGTTTCAACGTACTCTGTGAATCTAACCTGCTCGCTGGCAGGTTTTCTCCAACTAACCCTGAGTTTGTCCTTTTTATCTGAGCCCGTGTGTAGACAGAAAGGTGTGGCATACATGGCATGTCCTTTTTTGGAAGACCCGATTGATATCGAAGCACAAATACTGCACAGGAATCTCCATCAGAGGATCATCAGACCCTGATTAGATGTTTTGTCATTTCCAGATGAATAGTTGTCGGAACGCTACCGTTTTCAGCACCATCAATCATTTATCTCAACAACATTCTCAGCCCTCACATCAGCAGATTCTTTGTATCATGCTTAGTTTTTTTTTTGCAAATGGCAACACAAACTGAAGCACAAACATTGATTAGAATTTAAATGTATCAGCTCAGCTGCTCCGCCGGAGCGCAGACGCAACGCACGCGCATTTGGAGGGATGTCGGGGTTACAAGGAGGGAGCAGGAGCCGGAGCTTTCAGCAGCTGCATCAGCAACATTGTACCGGTTTATAACTTTTTCAATCGGGCTATTGGGTCGGTTCAAGCTACATTGAGACAGATTCATTAGTCTGTGTAACGATGCACTTGCATCTTTTAAATCAAAACCGCTTTTCCGAATCAAATCAGTTATTCGTTACACCCTCAATAACCATTCAGCATAAATTTGGAGACATGTATAAAGGCATATAGGTGTTTAAATAGTCAATATTAAATACTGACAGTGTTGGGACTGCTGAAACTGACTTTTTGACCATAAGATTTAACTAAGCACATGCTGAATGCAGCCACTCACTGCTGTTCAGGACAGGCTAAACAAACACAGCCTACCTGTTTGTACTACATTTTTATATTTCAGCTTCAGTTGCTGCCAAGTACGTTTTGTACCTGTTGGACAGCACCTGTGCTCACATACACAAACAGAATCTAAATGTTGAACATGTTTGACACTCGCGATCATTTTTAAAAAAAAATAATTCAATCTTCTGCTATACACGATCCTTTACAGCAGTGACTGTGTTGCTCTTTTTTTTGAATATGTGTTCATATTCAGTGTAGCAATGCATAAGAACGTCCAACTCCACCCAAGAGAAATAGGACATGCGGGGTTTGTTTTCACTTGTTGCCATGATAATTCACGTTATCTTTGTTCCATTGGTGAGGGCTTTTTATCTCTGCGTTCGCGAGCTTCACTCAGAGTCAAATCAACTCCAAGTTGGTTGAACTAACTGTTATCCCCTGTTCTGAAACCAAAAGCTGAGTTGGACAGCTCGGAGTTAGCCAACCCAGAGTTTAGATTTTAACTGTTTGTTCCTCCTTTCTGAAACAGGGCCTGTTCTCTGCCTTTGGATTTAATAAACCACACTGATTAATGGACTCTGTCATCTGCAAGTGGCTCCTCCTCTACAGTCATCCTAACACATTCTAACAAATCACAGGCATTGCTCTCAAACTCTGCTTGCAATGTTTCTGTAACTGATCTTCATTAGCTCATTTGAGACGAGGTAGAACAGGAGTTGCAAAAAAAAAATCAGACTGCTTTGATCTGAGTTCTTGGCTGATCACTGCTGTGCTGACAGGTAAATCACTGCCACTGTGTATTTCACAGCATTAATTCCTCACCTTAATTCTAACCGGTCTCTTTGTCTTTGCTGCTGCCATAGACATGTTTTACTATAGGTATGCATTAGCCAGGTAATAGGCAGTGCCTAGTGTTTGCATACACTCCTCTGCTCACTCTCCAGTCTGCGACTGCAGCTCTCTCCAGCTAAATGTCAAACACAGCCACAGATCCTGCATACAGTCCCTCTGCATTGACTGTCTGCCAGTCAGCGACTTGCCTGTTCTTTCTGCCCTCACCTTTTGCTATTTTGTGTAATCTATCTTTTATATGTGTCACTTCATGCCTGCCAGATTTTATTAAGCGCTTCTCCCTGCTTTGTATTCTAACAGTCTGTAAGGTTACCGGTCTGTAATGTTTTCCTGACTAACAAGCTGTACCTGTCTCAGGCAGAGGATTCTGTCAGTGGGACGACATGTGCTAATGAGACAGAAGGGGTTAACATTGTCGGTTTTGCATACATTTCGACTGATACAATATCTGCTCAAAACCACTATCCCTACTAACACAAGATTTGTTTTTGCATTTAAAATTGATATAAAATCAATTGTGATAAATAAAACTACATCAAAAACAAACTTATATGACAAAAAAGGCACTACGGGAATACACCAGATTTAGCATAGTGCTCATTTCAGTCTGTGAGACTGAAAAAAATAGTATATAATAAATATTACTTTTTTTTTAATCGCTTATTCTGCTAAACCTTAAAACCTGTTAGCCTTGATGTTGTGGGTGGTGGCTGATCGTTGTACCGTGCTCGGAAACAATAAAAACATTGTCTTTGTGCACAACATGAATAAAAGCAGCAGTGTAGATAGACAGATAAATAAGACAAATAGACAGAGTCTATAAAACTCAAAAAGTCATCCAGGTGAAGATCAGGTGTCCAGTGGGCTGTACACATGTGCGTTAGTGTTATTCTTTAGCTCTGGTTAATTCAGTGAAAGAGGCTGATAGGAGGGTCAAAGTGAAAACGGAGGAGTGGGGTTGCAGAGGGAGGAGGGGGGAGGGGACAGAGGCTATGCTGCGCATTTGACGTCAGAACAAGTATCGCTGTGCCTCGTGGCGCTAAACACCTGAGGACACACCTGACCCCCTCCCTCCCTCGCGCTCGCCTCCACACAGCCCGCAGCTCGTTGGAAACTATGAGGACAGCAGCTGAGTGCGCTCAGTGTCAGGCAGCCGTGCCGCGCGCGCACTGACGGCCAGTCTAAAATGATTCACCCGTATGAGAGCGGAAAAAGGAACAAAATGGGGACGGCGAGTGAGGACCTGCTGGTGACACTGCAGATTCTACCTGGTTTCTTTTCCAACTGTCTTTTCCTCGTCCTCTACGACTCCGTGGTGCTGGTGAAGCGCGCTGTGGCGCTGCTCAGCAGCTCCACGTCCGGCAGCTCCGGAGAGTGGCGCCGCATGTTGACCTCAGCCGGTCTGCGCTCCATCTGGAACAGCTTCCTCTTGGACGCACACAAGCAGGTACACGACCTCACCTGCATGTCTTTATCACCTCACCACCTCCAGGCATTAGGACCACATCTTAATCTACCAGTGTTCACTATTAGGAACAGAGATTAGACCTGTCCAGTTCTGAGATTTAGATAAAACAATATAAATTTAATGTGGGCTATATATTTTTTTATTATCAATTATTTGCACTTTTCCTCTTGTGCTCTTTTCTCGTTCATAATCTATGATCATAATTATCTATCTATCTATCTATTTATCTATCTATCTATCTATCTATCTATCTATCTATCTTGGAATATAAATCCTGAAATGACAGTTGCAGGTATATAAATGTAAACAGTACACAACTGTTTATACTACAATTCTCTGTCGCAACACAAGGGTTTCATGATGGAAACACAGTGAAAGTAAAAACTGAGCTTTATATGTTAAAAATTGTAATACTAATTAAATTTTCCCCCTAAATATTGCTGTTTAAACAGAACAGAGCAAGGCATTTATTGATACTCATTTTATTGATAAACAATGTTTGGATTGATTAAAAATTTGTTGTTTTTTAAAAAAACTCTGTTGTTGCTTTACTTCAGTTCTTCTTTCAGTAAATCTTTTAATTTGGCTTAGGCATTAGGCATTTTCACCTTACAAAATACGACCACAAAAAAGAAATAATTTTAAATGTTTGGTTATATGTTATTTTCAATGTTTTATTGACAAATGATTAGTTGCACTAATAAACCCCTCGGCACTTTTGTACAATATTCTCTTTTGGCAACGGGCCAGCCCTCATTGGTGTACGAAACTGTATCATACAACTGCTAACAAGTCATAAATGTTGCATTAAGTCAACGATGAAAATATATTAGCATTAATTTGAAAAGAAACCGCTTCTATGATTCTAATTCAAGTCCCACTCTCTCAGTGAATAAATATTTTTAGTTAATGAATCAGGAGACGAGGTGGAATCAGTGTGGTGCACATATTTAAGTGTTCCACTTGTTTATTCTGATCACACCACTGTTAATGCCCGTGAGACTATGAACAGCCCTAGTGCTTGATTCACATACAGTATTTCTCACCTCTCTGTAAATATGGGTGAAGCAGTTGTAGTTAGGATTCTAATAAGCTGATGGTGTTTGGTGCCAGCTTTAGCTTATGTTGATCAGCATCATCAGTTGCTAGGTTATTATTACATGGATGGGTTCTTGCTTCAAATTAAATGCTTTCAAATTATACAAACATCATATCTATACCCTCCTTTACATCATTTGTATCCAAGTTATTGGATTTTGCTTCAAGGGGAATGTATCATTCATTGTATTATCGTATCAGTAAAGTAGATAAATATGCTACTACTTTTGTCTAGAAATACAGCTGAATTTTGTTCAAAGTGTATGTATTACAAGATTATTCTAGAAAATAAACTGCACAGGTACAGGTACAATTCGAACATATTAGCAAGAAAGTGACAGAGAAATAAAGGCACCTGAGCAATCATGGTGTTAAGTTTACAGATGTGTGATGTGATAATGGTAAAATATACACATTAAGTAGTAGTAGTAGTAATAGTAATAGTAATGATATTTTAATAACAGTAGCAATGCTGTTCAAACCTTATTCATACTTACTTATTCATATCGCACTAATAATAATGATGTAAATTTTGTTCTACTATTTTTTAATAATAATACTACTAATAATAAGAAGAATAACATTGATAATTGTTGGTCTGGCTTCCACTCTGGTTATGTAGATTTTAGGGAACATAGGTAACCCTGCTTGATGGTGCCATAAAATTGAGGGCTTTGTAGGTGAGGATCACTTTAAATGCTATTCTAACATTCACAGGAAGGGAAGTTAATAAAGCTAATAGAGAACACAAATATTGATCTCCTGTCCTGGTTCTTGTTAGTACAGGTGCAGCAGCATTTTGGACAAGCTACACAGTATTTAAGGACTTAATGTTCCAGCCTGACAGAAATAGCCTGGAGGTATCAAAGGCATGGACTAGTTTTTTCTGCATCTCTTAGAGACAGGATATGTCTCTATATTTTCAATGTTATGCTAGTGGAAAAAAGGCAGTTTTTGAAAAATGGTTGATATAAGAATCAAGAGATAAATCTGGATCAGAGATAACTCCCAAGCATAAAAGTGGAACTATGCAAAAATATACTCCGTATTGTGTTTTATTAATACTGTTCTCAAATAGAACCATAGTTAAATAACACTGGGCCAAGGACAGGCCCTTGAGGAACTCCATGGTTAACTTGGACACACTCAGATGAATCATAATTCTCTATTTTAGTATTGCTATTAACCTGACCTATACCGAAGTACCTCATGTAGTTCTTTTATTATGTTGTCAGTTGAAATAGATAAAAAAAAACGCTAAAACTTTCCTGTGCTAACATTTCTTTGAGTGCCCTGTGGGTAAACTTTATACCTTATATTTACTTCCATAGGTAAAACTTGGTTGTGAGCCACCAAACTCCAAGGTGGTAAAGGTGCCTGATGGCCCCTGGTGTAGCAGCAACATCAGTCATGGGGACGAGTGTCACCTTCTGGATTTTGAGTCATCAGACCGCCCTCTGGTGGTCAATTTTGGCTCAGCCACCTGACCCCCCTTCATCAGTCACCTGCCAGCCTTCCGGCAGTTGGTAGAGGATTACAGTGATGTGGCTGATTTTCTGTTGGTGTACATTGACGAGGCTCACCCATCTGATGGCTGGGTGGCCCCTCCTATGGGTGCATCTTGTCTCAACGTGCAGAAGCACCGAAACTTGGAGGAAAGGCTAGGAGCAGCACGTAAACTCACTGAACATTTCTCCCTACCACCACAGTGTCAGCTGGTGGCAGACTGCATGGATAATAATGCAAATGTGGCTTATGGCGTGTCTAATGAACGCGTGTGTATAGTGCAACAGAGAAAGATTGCCTACCTGGGTGGTAAGGGGCCTTTTTTCTATAATTTGAAGGATGTACGGCAATGGCTGGAACAGAGCTATGGCAAACGGTAGGTGAAATTAAGGACACATCCGTTTTTTTTAATGGGAAGTGAGAGGTTAGTTGTGAACTTTATAAATTACGGCAACATTTCTCACACTGAGATGAAGTTGTGCTGACTCGTGTGAACCAGGGACCATGTTCATTCGAATCATTTGATAAAGAAGTAGCGTTTTAATTAATTGATTTCAATATTTTGGTTCTTTTAATGCACTATTTCACTACAACACTAATTTTATGTATAATCTTGATCTACTCTCCGTTCTCTTTGGATAAATGTTAATTGATAAAATGAGCTGTACATGTGACAGCTAATTTACTTTTTATAGTGCTTATTTGTATTTTCATGTTTACAATATGGAATCAGTTGGTGAAATGTGACTTCTGTAATACAGTTTAACTGAAAAAGACCCTTCAAGGTAGAAATAACTGAAATAAGAAAAGTACGTAGAAAGAATTGAAACATTCCAAGTCAGTGGTCTGTGATGTAACAAACCTGAATTTGTCACTGTACACTGCTCAGGCTCTGTGAAGTTGTACAGAGGGAAGTGAGCAGCATTTTGTCAAGCAACTAAAGTTGGATTTAAGAATCTGGCCATGACAGGACATAATAATATTTCCATTTAGCTTTGACTATATGCTTGGCTGCATTGTCCTGCCAGCAAAGCAAAGCAAAGTAATAGGTTTCCTGTATACTGCATCGAACTCCTTCCTATACCATTTGACCGTATGACTTATGGGCTCCTTCCATGTGTAGGAGCATCTATTCATAGTCATTGTGTGTGGATTTGGTGTCAGATTCATGAATCTCAGCAAGCATCCCCTCTACCTGTTAGTGTGCAGTAAATCTAATTGTCTGTTATTAAATATTAAATGGTGTAAATGCTTTTAGAAATATATATTCTGTAATTAAATTATTTTATTTTACTGTTAGTCATTTTTTAAGATTTTTTTACCGTTACACTCAAGTGGCAGTGGCAAAAATGTCACATTAAAAATACGTCACTTTGTTGACATAATAAAACACAAAAACATGTTTTTCATAGGCACAGTGCAATCTATAGGTCATGGCATTCAGTTTTAATGCCAAAATCATGTTCCAAACTGTGAAAAAAAAGTGTGGGCATCTTTTGCTTTGCATGTAATAATGGAAGACATTAAAGTTATGTATTCCAAAAAAAAAAAAAAAATTGGTCATAGCAGCCACAGAAAGTCATATTGAACAATTGTGATGGAGGTAAAAGTAATGCCAGAATGTTTCTGTATTGTAATGTTTTAACACAATGTGGAGAACTTTACTCATAAAAGATAATAGAGGGTATGTTTTAGTTTCCAATTATCATCTAGTCTAATAGAAGTAAATGTGACAGAAGCAATGATCACTAGTCAGGATTGAAAAAAAAAATCTTTGCACAGCAAAAAAAAAAACAGCTATAATCACCACCATCATTTTGGGCTAAGTTGTTCCAGCATTTATTACGAGTTCTGTTGTTAGTAGACACAAATATAAGAGCAATAATTCTAGTGCTATGTGGATGGTTGACCAGTGGTCAAGCAGCAATACCATATCCAATGTAACATTATGCAGACAAAGAAAATACATCTTAAAAATACCTTAAAATAATTTCCTTGCATGGGTAAAGAGTGCCACATGTTGTTATTCTCTTCATTGCCTGCACTTGCCTTACTAACACACAGATCACGGCCCTGTGCCAAGAACCTGGGTGGACACGTGAAGATGATTGTGTTTTTGTGTCTTAAAATTGAGCCAACTTTTTTATGGATTTGTCAGGTCAGATTTTAAACGTTTGAATTTTTGATGACATGAAATGTCTTTGAATGCTGAAATATTTTTACATGTCAAGTTTATCTGTGGAAGGTCAGCTTATATGTAGAATGTGTGGTTGAGATGGGTACAGAACATGTCAAAGATGTGTCAGACACAGACAAGTGAAGTGTGTGCTGTTAAAGCGCCGTCGGACACACAGATGCTTTGCTCCAGTCACAGTGGCCAAGGTGAGCACATGAAAACCTTTGGCGAAAGAGTCTACAGCTCAGCCTCTGGTTGGATGTAAACTGCACCTGGTCAGTGAGACACAGGATCATTACATCTGCTTTCAATCTCAGTCTGCAGAAACAACCAATATGTTCATAAGCTATACACACACACCAATCTGTTTTCCATTTCAGCTACTTCACCTTTCTTTGCTTAGTGTACTGTTTTGTTTTTATAGTATGTCAAAGGAAAGAAATAAAGAAGAGTGTTTACTGCCGCAAAACTGTTTATATGTTGTCTTTTTCTCGTAACAGGATCTTACATGTCAAAAAGCAGACTTGGCACATTGTTTCTTTACTGTCCAATGAGAAAAGGGAGGAGGTAAAGAGAAAGTGGATATTTACATCTGAAACAGCTTCACTTATATCCATGCACTTTAAGCAACGACTTTAACGCACAGCAGTGAGGAATTTGTGGAATGTTTTTCAGCATCACTTTATTCATTCAGACATTGGCACCATATGGCGTCTAAAATCAAAGATCTCTATGTGTATTACAGGGCCAATATATATATATGTGTGTGTGTGTGTGTGTGTGTGTGTGTGTGTGTGTGTGTGTGTGTGTGTGTGTGTGTGTGTACCCAAACTCAGTTTTTCAAACTAGGATGAAAATTGAAAAATATATCTGTTTTTCGAAGTTTATTCAAGTTTGTTTGTTAAGCATGTTTAAAGAGCATTAACTAAAATGCTAAAAAGCCAGAGAAAACACATGAACGGGGAGCACATTGAAGGGGAACATGGTACATTGTTCAAAAGCTTTCAAGTAGACCCAGTAAATGCACAATTAAAGCTACATTCTCCTCGAGATACTTTGGAGATTTGCAACACACCATCACTATCCAAAAAAAGGGTTTTATGTGACCGCCGTAAAAGGTAATAACCTGTTTTCTGTTCACCAGACTTACAGCTCTGTTAAATTGAATTTAAATCAAAGCAAACTAGTGGATATGACATTTCAAGTGTCAGTTTTATTTTGAATACTATATATTTACATAATTATTGAAAGACCACAAGTAGAAGTGAATTAAAATGAACAAAAATGTGTCCAAAAGTAACACGTACATGTTGGGTATGTGCAGTCATTTGTCACATAGGAATGCTAAGGTATTTGTTTATGATTGAAAGGCACTTGCCACTGAAAAAAGGCACATTGCTTTCAGTGAAAGTGATAATATAATATAATATAATATAATATAATATAATATAATATAATTGTTTTGGTGAATTTATTTTAGTGCATATTTTCTAGATAGTAAATACATGCACATTCTCTAGGTGGGTGTACACACACACACACACACACACACACCCACACACACACACACACACACACACACACACACACAGGGTCTTACACT
The DNA here is from genome assembly GCA_016785345.1 of Trinectes maculatus. Taxonomy (NCBI): domain Eukaryota; kingdom Metazoa; phylum Chordata; class Actinopteri; order Pleuronectiformes; family Achiridae; genus Trinectes; species Trinectes maculatus. The sequence goes on from JAFBJQ010000032.1 coordinate 108,858, forward strand.
CAGTTTAAAAATATATTTTATGATCCTAATATCTGTCTTTAAGTCATGCCCTTTCCCTCAGGCTTTGTAGTTGATATACTGTTGAAATATGTCAAGGAGATTGAATCGAACGCAATCCAAAAGGCTTCATCAGTTGAACTAATGAAGCCTCTTGGATGAGAGGTGAAACGTCTTCAAAAAGGCAAAAAACAAAAATCCAGTTGCGTTCGATTCAATCTCCTTGAAATAACTATGACCTGGATGAATGAGAATATTCACAGGCTTGTTGAAATATGGTTCTTATGTAGACACTCACAATGCTCACAATGACAACATGTGCTATTGATAAAAGGAGAAATCTTATTACTTTCAATGTTCTTTTCAACAACCACTTATTTGACCTTAACATTGTACAAATTGTGGGAGACTCAAAGAAGTGCAATGTTGCACACTTGGCTTCCTAGATCAGTGGTTCTTGAGAAACAAGCACAAAAAGAAACATTAAAGAACAGCTGTTTAGAGCTAAGAATGATGTATCCATGTAGCCAATTACATATCCAGCATGCAAAGCCAACGTCAATAATTTGACTTTGGACGTTGGATTTGTAATTGGTTTTACTGAGAGTGGTTCCACATCTTTCGTCAACCTTAATTCATGTAATGAATTATATGAATTTCAATATGAAATATATAATGAACGTTTTTTCATTCATTAATGTTTAAATCGTTTACGTTTGCTGTGTCACCAGCTGTTATTTTTAAAACTATAAGCTTTAAATCTCATGACTGATGAGCTGTCTTCTTTGCTAAACCAATATGTTAATAGAGCTCAAAGTTAGAACTTTAAATTGGTGGGGTGGACCCCAAGCATAAAAAATGTTAGTAAATACAGGAGAGTTAATAAGGAATTACAGTGGACATGGACTAGTTTTCTGCATTGCTTAGAGAAAGTATATAATATTTTTATGGCGTTACATAGGTGACAAAAGGCAGTTTCACATGTAAATAACATGAGTCAGAATCAACGAGTCCTGATTATTATTGTTATTAGTTTAAAAATAAATCTTTTTTTATTTGTTTATTAAATGTTCATTATATTGTATATATATTATAATTATAGTATACACATATATACATATACACAGAAATGTATAAAACACAATAAAAATAAAGTGCCAGTGGTGCCTTCAGTGCCAGCGGTAAAACTTTTTTTGTGAATGCAAAACCAGACAGAAAATATGATTGTTGAAAACTCATCTAGTGATCATTGCTGACGCTGCTCTGAATTTTTACACAGCAAGCATTTTGGGATTTAACTATGAATCAGAGAAAACAACAGTGAATTATGTCCCACTGACAGGTGTGGCCTTTTACTTTTGTATAATTTTGTCCAGAAGGAGTGTGAAGGTATGCATGTTTGGGAGACGTCATACAAGAGCCAAAGGGGCTATAAATTCATCCATTCTGCTATGTTGTGAATAATGCGGTGAAGCGTACAGATGTCATAGAAGAAATGAACAGTGCAACAGTGCTGAAGGACGGACACAGCATGTGTGGTGCGTGCACGCGCGTGTGTCTGTGTACTAGTTTTTGTGAGTATCATTTTGAGTATATACCTTACGTGGTGAGGACATTTTGGTAAACTAGGGGCAGCTCAAGAGTCAAGGCCGAGGATCAACATATTTTATTGTGCTGCATAATATAAAGGTTAAAGTGGAGAAACAAGTTAAATTACAGATAGGTTGGCTTAGGGGTTATTCATAATCTAGACACATTAGCAATTGTAGACTTCATCAATTATTATTACACGCTCCCCACAAGAGCACATCGAGCTCTGGGTAATACTCAATCCTCTATGTAAGGAAATTGATAACTTTATAATACAACAAGTATTAATAGAAGTATTGAAAGTAAATTTCAGACCAGACTCAAGCAATATTTCTCTTCAGTATCAGTAACTTCTTTACGCATGCTATTAGGTCAATAAGTTCTTTACAAAATTCAGTAACCTAGCTCAGAGTGTTCTTCTTGTCGAGGTATAATCCTAATTATATATACACACACACACACACACACACACACACACACACACACAGGGTCTAAACCTATATTTTATGATGTTAATATCTGTCTTTAAGTCATGCTCATGCCCTTTCCCCCAGGCTTTGTAGTTGATATATGATATATATCCTTTATGTAAGGCTGTGGTGTCAATAATAAAAGGTAACAATAACAATAGGTCTGCACCCATCTGCTTGAATGCTTTGATTTCCTCCAAAAATGTCTTTGGCATTTTGATTTGTGCACAAACACATTCAGATGCCTGACACATATTTAGCAGGAGAAATATCTGGATCTGCTCCTAAGACCAAATCAAGTAGTGTGAAACGTTTTGTGATCCTGCTGTGTCTGGCAATGAGATCAGCTACAAAATGTTGCCAAACAACTGTAGTGAGTGAAAAGTTGTGCAACTCTGTAAACCCAGTGGCAAACCCTAAGGGTGATAATCACAAATAGTAGCAGTAGTTTAATTTCCCAATTTGGGATCAATAAAGTAAATCTATCTATCTATCTAGTTTATAGTACAGGCCCACGGCTTGACTGGAACACTTGGTTATATCTGTTCATATCCTGGATGTCTGGCCTCACTGACCCATACATCACTCACTGAGCAATGACACTGAGCATGTCATCAATGGTAAATCCACCAGTCCAACTCTGTAAATCAACTCTATAAATCAACTCTGTAAATCCACCCAGTTTCACTAGGGTACAAAAATAAATAAATAATAGCAGCAGCAATAAGAAACTACTACCAAGCTACTTCCAACTGTGCTTCAGGCAGTACTATATGTTAAATAGTTAAATGACAGTGACACTGTAATAAGTCCTGGGTTTGAATTGTTAAATAATGTTTTGTTTTTGTTTTTTTCACAGAAATTGGAACGGATTCTATTCCTCTCTACTCTCTAAGGAGATGGAAGCTTCGTGGGTTGTGTGAAATAGAGGCCTCTCATAGTCTGCGCTGGCTGACCCTGTTCATTCAGGCTGAGCCTTTGTTCATTCAGATTTACCCGTGAATCCGAGGAGAAAAAGCATGGCTGAAGGGGTACAATGAGTAGTAAGGAGAATGAAAAGGGAGGAAGGAAGAGGTTGGTTGTGTTTGGTACGCATGCCCTTACTTAACACAACAACCAGCTCTTCCTGTGTCAGGGACATGCTTATATTCATTTAACGGAAGAAGAAGAGCAACCATACCTTCATGTACCCGACTGTACTATATCATTTTAAATAGTAGAATCAGTACATCATTGTCCACAGCTGTTGCTCTGTTTAAAGCTAATTGTGTGTGGCATTTACTATTTAAAAGTTTCTGACTAAATCAAACTTTACAAATCTAAATCTTTGCAAAGAATGCACTGAGAGGAGGGAACATATAGATAGAAAAAAAAAAAATATATATATATATGGCTTTATTAAACCTTGATAACGCATCTGTAAAAACCTTTTTGCTAACAAATAGTACAGTTTGCCTTTGATAATGGTCTGAGAAGTGGTATAAAATGTCAGCCTGTGCATTTATGTGCCCTCTCACACACACAAGATCCAGGCAGACACTCAGTAACGTTTGAAAATACAGTGCTGGAAAGGAAGAGATCAATTAGCTACACGGGTTTGCCAAAGTGTCAAAGAGAAGAGAATGTGTGTGTGTGTGTGTGTGTGTGTGTGCGTGTGTAGGTGTGTGTGTGTGTGTGTGTGTGTGTGTGTGTGTGTGTGTGATAAAGAGAGAAAGGATTTCCCTAATCTCATATGTTGAGACCTTTTTTGCCATGCAATGACCTCAATTCTCCCAAACACACGCATCCACTACTGGTTTATTTATTTAATTCTCAGCATTCTTCATTCATCATGTTTATTTCGATTGGTTGTTTGCCATTTACAGATATTTGGATGGTCCTTACAAGTTTTCTGACAAGCAAACTTAAAGGAAGGCAGCTTCAGCTGGTAAACAATGGCAAATATCTTCAAATGTGAACATGAATGGTTGTTGGTGATGTTGGTTTGTAATCGGTTGATGACCTGTCCAGGATGTACCCTGTCTTTAACCCAAGGTTCCCAGATCAGTGGTATAGATGATGGATTGATGGATGTTAGGGTTAGGGTTAGGATGAAAACACCAATCGTCTCTGTGCAGGATTTTTTTACTACAGTCCAGTGACCCACAAAAGTATGAATTGATCAGCCACCTTGGTCCCGCTAAACCCACAATGTCTCTGACATAAACAAATCCTGATGCATTGAATGCCCAGTGGAGCATGGCCTCAGCCATCAGGCAAAAAGGTGATGTGGAAGTATCCCCTAGATCAGGGGTGGCCACATTTTTTACTGTGTTACCGCAAAGAGCCACATCATACACATGGGCACACATGAACATCACCCCATCCCTTCCTCACACACACACACACACACACACACACACACATACCTTTGCTCAGCCAGATTTATTGTAAATGTCACACACCAACATGATAATGACAGAAAATGACTCCTACACTACAAAGACCACAGGCCAGTCATTTCCAACAATGAACATTGTGTGCACTGTCTCACACAGACAAACTCTCAGTTCAACCAAGTCCACAAACAAAAATATAATAATTTACAATACCTTTTTCCTTTTACCATGCATGTTACTTAGTGGCTTGCCATTACGGTCAACAAAAAATATCAGCTCTCCCACTTGTCCTGTGTTCATATTCATATTTTCGTTTTGCTGTGCATTTTTTCCCTGCCATTTTGAGAGCGAACTTGACACAAATTGTTTACTCAAATGATCTTGCTCCTACTGGGAAACGTTGAGGTATTTTCATCCAACGCACATGCGCGTTGGATGGAAATACTGTATTGAACTCGAGTGAAGCGAAACATCGATATGAACTAAGAGCCGGATGGAACCAGGCAAAGAGCCGCATGCGGCTCAGGAGCCGCAGGTTGGCCAGCCCTGCCCTATATGGTCCCAAGATATTTTGCAGAGAAGAACATGATGTTATATTATTAGCGGTAATGCACTTCACAACAAAAGAAGAAGAAGAAATGTCTAAGCTCCGACAAGGTATGTTAGTATGGTAAAATTGTGTTTTTGTTGTTTGGATTCTTTTATTGTTTTTCTTTAACGAAAATTGAAGGAGGTGCTCCATGAGTGGAAGATTAACATGCCTCACCAACCAAAACTCGTCTCACCAGTTTTTGTTGCTTCATACCAAGACATGAGGGAATCGAAAGTAACCTCCACATGCCAGACATAAAGCTGCCGAGCGAGAGTCCAGTTCTGCTTCAGAGGGAGTTTTTCTTTCCGCATTTGCCAAGTGCTTTCTGATAGGGGAAATGCTGTGTGAGCCAGAATCTCTGCCCTGAGAAAGATGTACTGACTGACACTGCAGAGAAGAGGATTAAAAACAAATCGAGCCATCTAAATTAATAAATAACAAATAATAAATACAATATGAATAAAATATGTTTTATATGAATTAAACTATAAAATATATCTTCCGTACATTTCTGTATGTTATAGTATTTTGCAATTGTATTGTGTCTCATTTCGAATGTTCACCATTGCGTCTAACCAAAAGTAAGACTTAAAATTGGAAGTACAGATCACCTTTCTTTGTTTACTCTGTTAAAGTGATGGATCAGGAGGAATGCCTTATGAATGCTGAGAAAAGAGATGTGCCAAAAACATCACCAGGCGTGTGAATGAAGGGTTGTAATTGAAAAAGCATCATTGAAGGGTAAATAAAAGTAAAAAAATATTGTGGATGTGGAAAAAGACTCGTCGAATAGATGTTATGATTGCATAGAAAGCTTTCAGGAGTTGAAATGAATCTGGACTCCTTCAATGGTTGTCTGTAAGCATATCATGCCCATGTAATTATCAGTCACAGACTAATCAGGCTGATGAGCAGGTTTTACAGCGCAATCTTTTGCGTTTTGGTTTGTTGTGCTCAGACTTGTTTGTGTTGCACCGCGTCATATCCAACAGTGACGTTGTGGTGTAGTGACACAGCTGAGTACACAGCTCCATCACAGTAGTCTGCAACCAGGTTTTCAATAGAGAACTCAAAACAACGCAAAAAAGTGTTTGGCACATTGGCTCAGAGAAATATTTTTAACGTTTTGTAATTTTGATGCTGGAATTTTCTTCTTGTTGGAAAACATGGGTACACAGAGAGACTGTTCAGCAAAAGCAAGCAGCAAGAGAAATTTGTCAGTTGAACTGGTTAAATTACGTTCCATGTGATTCCAAAGCAGCTGGAGGTTAGAGAGATCATAGTCTTTCACTGAGCTGTGCTGTGGACACTCAGATAAGTTTTACTTATTTTAGAGCAGATAAAATATTTAACAACCCATCAAATTCAAATTGTTTATTCTTATTATTGTTAAACGTACAGTGAAGAAACATGTTGGAATGGAATTCTTTCTTAGCTGTCCACAGTGTGTGTGTGTGTGTGTGTGCGTGTGCGTGTGTGTGTGTGTGTGTGTGTGTGTGTGTGTGCATGTACGTGAGCGCATGTGTGTGTGAGAGAGAGGCAGAGAGAATCATATTTTTCCCGAAGACACAGTGGAAGACTTTTTCGGCGCCAAAGAGCAGAAGCATAAAGGAAACTGTCTGCCCTGCTGAATGAATATGTCATCATGTCACACACAGCAGACACAGTAAAAGGTGAAAAGGTCAAAGATAATAAATATTTGTCCCTGGGAGCTGCCTCGTGATGGTGTGTTGAATGCCTTGATGACATATGATTTTTGTTTGTGAGCTTTTTCTCTTTTGAGAGGATGAAAAAACAATTTATCTATATGCTTTAGAAGTAAAAGGAAAGTATGAAGACATTCATGACTGACCTGCTGACCTGTTGATCTGTTGACCAGCGTGGTGTGGATCCTAAAAGCACCAACTCAGGCGTACCTTGTACTACTGTATCTTAAGATGACCACAGTGAAGGAGGAGTTATGACAGATTTGTCACAGAAAGGGGCATCAGCTCCTGTTGGAGCCAAACCATTTAATGTTGATAGGTTTCAGACGAGAAAACCATATTACCCCATTGAATGGATCTGAATTCTCTAATTCATAGTTTTTATTTTATTTTATTAATCTCTACTAGCCGGGTGTAATTCCAAAGCCAATTACACTGTAAGAGCACAGCGAAATAAAAGTGAACAGTGTGAACAAATAGCAATAAAACATAAATTTCACTGTGTTGCTAAACTGTTTTTGTTGTCAGTGAATTACATTACAGCAATTAATGTAGATCATTGGAATGATACCAAACTATTCATCAACAACAGGATGGTCCTGTGGTCTGTCATGTGACAATAGGTTTTGCATTTTATTAATAATGACTGTTTCTCTCTGCAGCTTTCCATTCTCACATTTTCATCATTTGTTTGCAGTGGGTGATTTCCTCAGCAGGGTTACCACGAGGGAGAGTTTCAGCTTTGTCCCACTCAATATCCTGCACTCTCAGCTCATCCCCTCAGATGTAAGATCTGTTTCCCATATTTGCCATCAAAAATCTTTCTATCTCCGTTGTGGTTGGCCGGAATTCCCTGCAAAACATTTCCATCTGCTCTACAAACTTAAGTCCTCTGACTGAAAACATTTGGAAAATTCCATGGCTTGTCTCGGCTGATGTGTCTGTTTTCATTAAGTAATTATGCATTATGCTGTTACGACCAAACTAATACCTTCTCCAGAAATGTAAAAATGTTTCAGGTGGGACAATCAAATTATTTCATATCAAGGCTTTAAAGTGAAATATTTGCAGAAATTCAGTGAGATGCACTGTACTTATGTAGCCATTGCCATCTTGTGGTACTTGTGCTTTACTACAATATACAGTATAAATGAGATGTAAACACAAGAACAAGAAGAGGATAATAATACTGAGGAGAAGTAGTGCAGTTGAAAAGGATGCATTTTTGTGATGATTTATGCTATGTTGACATGAAAAATGGAGAGCAGTGATGCTAACATTAATAACACGACTGCATCTAAGTACCTTTGGCTATACATTACTGGCTGGAAACTTTCCAGCTAAGCACTTATGTGGCTGTTTAAAATTGTGATCATTGCGTGTGTTGCATTCAACCATACAGTTCTCCACCATACTTTGTCATATGTGGATGCCACCAGAGCTGTTCAATGTTCTTTTGAATGTTCTTATTGCATTCATGTGTCCGTTCATGAAGTTGTTTTAGGAACAATTTCCATAGTCTTGCTGAGGCCACTTATCATCTTTCTTGTGATCTCCAGAGTCCCTCCTTTTCACCTGCTTATTTATTTTCTCAGTCATTTTTTCATAAGATCCAGTTTAAGCAAGCATTTCACAATGTCCTTTTGAATGAGTATGGGGAAGTGGCGTGGCTTTCCGTCAGGATCATCCGTTTAAGATTATATCCTCCTGATTCTTTTGCTGTCAGTTATGAGAGTGATCGTTTTCTGTGGTCAGAATAGACGTCCTTTGTGATGTAATAAGGATGCAGCCTGTGCAGCCTGCTGCAGGGATTTCTGGTTCTCATCTGGTTGGCTGTGGTAATGGTGCTGAAGGTGGTCCTCCATACACCTGGTGTTGAGGGCATTCACGGGACCAATGTCCAACCTGTCCACAGACGTAACAAGGCTTGTGCATACTGAATAGTCTTCTCCTTCTTTGCCCTCCATACCTTTTGAAGGGGGGCTGAGATGGGTATGCCACTGAGCCAACAGGTGTTATTATTGTACTACAGGGAGGCTGTGATGGGTAGATCACCAGTGTGGCAGGTGTTGGAGTCGCACCTTGCATGACAGCAGTGGTTGACAGTTGTGCAGCCATGGCCTCTTTAACCACTTGAACTATTTCCGATTTCCAGTCCTGGTGAAACGGCACTGTGACCATTTCTTTGGCTTTAGATTTGGTCTCATTTTTGTCCCCTCCACACACAAACTGATCTCCACTAATCCAACTCTATGGGAAAGTTTCCATGTTCCCTATATATATATATATCTTAATTTATCTTTTTTTCCCAATGGTCTGTTGTTGTCTATTTTCCATTTGTGAGTTAACTAATTAAATGTACAATTAAATGTCTGATTAGTTTTTCACTATAGGTTAATTAATCCAAAAAACCTTACTCACAATTTTGACGTCATAAACTGTCGCTTAAGTAAACTTAAATAGCTTTTTTAATGTCTTTAACTTGTCTATAATGGATATGGATATGACACTGGAAAACAAGTATGTGCTCTAAAATGCACTCCAAACTTCATCACAATTAACACACGGTACAGCAGCATTAGCAAGCAATGAATTCTCAGCGGTATGTAATGCTTATAAAATCACTGCATGGGTTTCCCTCTGCTAACTTGCTCTCATGTCAACAAGGAACATCCATTCATCTTTTTTCAATATGTCATTCACTCACCAGAAGGAGCCAACACACACACCTTATGTTCCGTTCTTGCAACACATTACATTATCCACAATGCGGCGCAATGCATTTATTTCCTATCTCACCACTCAACACCAGATGTCGCCACAATCACAAATTCTTTCTCAATACTTGCACCTACTTGTTATCTCTTTCACACTTTCACAGCAGCAACACACACACACCCACTTACACACACACACACCCTTATTACTTGCTTCTCTCTCTCTCTCTCTCTCTCTCTCCAACACGTGGCCTTACTTTCATACAACTTTTTATATCACAATCCAACAATATTTCAAGAAAACTCTGCGCAGTTGCCAACAAATCCAGAACTACACAATCGAAATCCAAAAGTCAAAGCACATTTTTATCAAACAACTACAATACAATACACAGCAATCAAATCCTCTTTATTAAATCTCTATTTTTGGACATTTACAGGACATTACCCTGATACAAGGTCCTATTCTGAGGGCCTCCAACCCTTTCACAGGCCTTTCACCTGCGGGAATTAAAACCCTTTTTCATGGTCATTTACAGACTTTTACCCTGATACAAGATTCGAGTCTGAGGGCCTCCAACCCTTTCACAGGCCTTTCACCTGCGGGAATTAAAACCCTTTTTCATGGTCATTTACAAACTTTTACCCTGATACAGGATTCGAGTCTGAGGGCCTCCAACCCGTTTACAGGCCTTTCACCTGAGGGAATTAAAACCCTTCACTTCAAAACTTCAATATTCCTGCTTAATATATCAATTTGATCACTTAACAATATTTAAACTTTGCTCCGGTGCCTCCTCACCTCCACAGACTCACAAAAATTTAGAATGCCCAATTCTGCAGAATTTGTATCAACAGGTTTCTGCTTACCTTATCATAGGGCCCTTGTGAGTCTGGAGGGGTCCAGGGGTACCAGGCTGGGCCAGGCTGGCAAACAGCTCCTCTCCCAGGGGTCGAATCGTTCCTATAGCTTCTGCAAATCACGTTGGGGTCACCAAATTTGTTGAGGCAGTTGCTCTCAGCGTGTTCTTTAGTTTGCAGAAAACCTCTTGAAAAGCAAATTATTCCTCAGTGCAGGTTTATTGAAGTCTCAAAAGCTTGTACAAGGACCTTTTCTGTTTGGACAATCACCCAGCGAACTCAGTAATCAACCGCACAGAAAAGGATCCAGAAAAATCAATGAATAAATGTTTTATACTCATCTAGACAAAGGGCTCTAATCTGATTGGTCTAAAGTTGGAGAGGAGCCGTGGTTTAAACTTAGCTCTCTCATCGTTGGTCAATCAGCTGGTCCCAGCCCCTTCGGCGCGTTTCTTCTTCCAACCAAATTAGAGTATGTCTTCAATGAGGGCGTTGTCCTTTGGCCTTTTTTACATATTAGTATATGGCTATCATTTTTAATATCTTTTACTACTTATATAGTTTCGATTATACTATAAAGTTTATATTTTAATATTTTAAACAAACTGAAATTAAAACTACAATTAAACCAGCTACACCAATGGTAATTTTATAATTGGTAAATGCCATATAGCCTACTTCTACAACTATGGTGATCCTATATAAGTATATGTATTCACTTAATAAAAATATAAAAATATAGTTCATTGTATATCATTGTATAACCACGTTTGCAACTTCACCTATAACTCTGATTATGTACACCTTTATTTAAGTATGTTTTGTAAATGTATGTGTATAGTTATCTGAATTTTCAATTTAAATTCCTTCTTGTTGTTAACATCCTGAAGCACAAACAGCAGCATCTACTCAACCATTTGTCTCACAGCAGGACTTCATTTCATCCTGTGATGAAGACAAACATCCTCTGCTAAACCTGTTGCTTTCACATAAGGACTGTCTTTCATCATGTGGCTAACACATATCTGCTGGTTTGCTTCAAAGAAGGAATTTGTCACCTGTGTCGGCTTAGTTTATTTTTCATTGAACCCAATTTAACCACATCAGTGATTTCAGTGCTTAATGCAGACCATGGTTTTACAATGCAACATGACTAACAACAATGTTTAATATTTGAATACTACAAAAAATACTACATATTTGAACTACATATTAAACCTACTCTACTACCCACTTTCAAACCCAAAATACAAAATCTTTAAAAAATAAAATCCTAACACTATATGCACATATTTTCACTATGATACATTATAAATCGGACACAGAAGCCCATCTGAAAATGGCTGCACATACCGTTGATACAGGAAAACA
>JAFBJQ010000033.1:8094-44493 GCA_016785345.1 Trinectes maculatus
CGATTTTGGACCGATGAGAAAATGAGGTTTTCTGGCGTCTAATCCATAAAATATCATTCTGGGGGGTGATTTCAGGCTATTTTCTGCCAATTGGGCGCGCTATTCCCTTTTTCGGGTTTGGCCATTTTTGGCCATTTTCGACATACTAACCCCTTACGTGTTTTTGCGATTTTGGGCCGATGAGAAAATGAGGTTTTCTGGCGTCTAATCCACAAAATATCATTCTGGGGGGTGATTTCAGGTTATTTTCTGCCAATTGGGCGCGTTATTTCCCTTTTTCGGGTTTGGCCATTTTGGGGCATTTTCAACATACTAACCCCTTATGTGTTTTTGTGATTTTGGACCGATGAGAAAATGAGGTTTTCTGGCGTCTAATCCATAAAATATCATTCTGGGGGTGGTTTCAGGCTATTTTCTGCCAATTGGGCGCGTTATTTCCCTTTTTTCGGGTTTGGCCATTTTTGGCCATTTTTGGCATACTAACCCCTTACGTGTTTTTGCAATTTTGGACCGATGAGAAAATGAGGTTTTCTGGTGTCTAATCCACAAAATATCATTCTGGGGGGTGATTTCAGGCTATTTTTTGCCAATTGGGCGTGTTATTTCCCTTTTTCGGGTTTGGCCATTTTTGGGAATTTTCGACATACTAACTCCTTACGTGTTTTTGAGATTTTGGGCCGATGAGAAAATGAGGTTTTCTGGCGTCTAATCCACAATATATCATTCTGGGGGGTGATTTCAGGCTATTTTCTGCCAACTTTTTCGGGTTTGGCCATTTTGGGCCATTTTCGACATACTAACCCCTTACGTGTTTTTGCGATTTTCGGCCGATGAGAAAATGAGGTTTTCTGGCGTCTAATCCACAAAATATCATTCTGGGGGGTGATTTCAGGCTAGCAATCTATCCAAACCAAATCGTTCGTCTCACATTGCCCCCTGTATAAAACCATTTGGAAGCATCCACTTCCTGTTTGCTAGTCAGAACACCTGTGATGAGGAGCTGGTTCGTGTGGAGCAAATGTTTGGTGAAGACAGATTTTATATCTATGTCTATATTTATGAAAATATGTCGAGCTGCAGCGTGATTTCAATGCTTTGTAATTGATTCCGATGAGTGTGAATGTGTGACTGCTCGTGTGTTTGTCTCAGGTTTACATGGTGGCATACACAGAGCTGCAGCAGTCTTGAAACAACAATAAGATACTCCAATGACCAGCCAGGGGTTGTCCAGGAACCCCCAGCTCCCCAAGGGACTCTCAATGTGTGGTAGTGTTTAAATCTTTGTCTATGTTGCCACAAGCTACATGTTAGCTCTGTAATCATGTGAGAAATATATATTATTTCAGGTAACAAGATACAAAATGAATATTTCTGTTGAAGTGCATTTTTGACGTTTTTTTTTTAATCTTTTAGGCAGCATATTTGTTGCAGGACTGGTGGCTAGCTTACTGGTCGGTATAAAGTCAAATATGCTACTGCTACGTTTTGAACTGGTTTAATTGCAGCCACCATTTTGTTTGGCTTTGTCAGGAGGACAAAGCCAACATTTAGCGTGCTACTAAGGTGCGCACAGTCTCTTCACAACCATATGTTGTAGGCCATACTAAGAGAACTGTGGGTTTCTTTTAACAAGAATCCTGTTTGTCAGTAAACCAAAACAATGTATTCAGAGGTAGTCATAACCTAAATCAAACATCTAAATCCAAATGATGAATAATAAATCATCAAATTGTCACAGTATGATATTTGGTTTAAAATGGCACAAAAATGTGAGTCAATAGTATGTCAGTCATTGTAGATGACATATAGTCCAATGTATTTGTGTCAGTTCACACACCTCTTTATTGTGGGTGTTCATTGAAGGGGATTGTGTGAAGTAATCTGAAGTGCAGTCCATTTTTCAGCAAGGTGTCTGAGTAACTGATCTGTGTGTAACAGTGGGATGTCTTTATCATTCCAGGCCAGTGAAGTTCCCAGCCTTGGAACCCACCACACACCGCCACCCCAAAGGGAAACGTTCTAACTTTGCTACATAGAATTGTGTTGTAGGGGATCTTGATGTGTTTTATAAGCCAGGTCATAAAATATCGTATCTAGGTTTGTGTGATTACATTTTGGTTGGTAGTCCCAGTGTTGATTTCTGTTGATTGTCTGTTGTAGTCTTGTCTGCATCACTCACCGTCTTACTCTTAAAGTTTTCTTCCCCCAGGCTCTGTTGGCCCAGGATGACCTGGGAAAGGTCATGGAGAAGTTAAAGACTGTGACAACGGTGGTGGCCCAAACCAAATACCTTTCAGCAAACAAGGTAAACACAGGGGTCGTCAAACAAAAGCTAAGGGCACAGGCTGTGCACCAAAACCTGACAAACTGCATTCCAGCCAATCACTGACTAAATGTTTGGGGTGGGGCGTAGTGCGCATGCACACATTGGGGTGTTTGGCTGGAATGACCCATTGCAATGTATTGAGGCATCTAGGCATCGAATCAGGGGGAGATGCCCACAATTTGAGACAAAATGAAATTGCTGAAACCGTGCAGGATTGCATAGTGCACCTTTTATGCAGGCAGATGTTCAGAGATGCTATGCAGCCGTATGTACATGAGAAGGGGGTCAGAAAGCGACGATAGAGGGGTGGAAAAGACGGGGAACCACCGTGTGTCATGAGCGTTTGGGTAGTGGGTAGGGTAGGAGGAAGAGTGAGTGTCTGGTTAGTTTGCCAAAACAATATCAAATTACAGTTTCACCAGCAGATGTATTCCTTGGCTTATGGACCTCTTGAAAATGTCAGCGTAGAACAAGTATTAAACTTCATAAACGGCAACACAATTGTATTCAAATAAAGTCGAGGATGCTGCCGTTTCCAAAATCAAAGCACCTAGGGAACGCGAAACCAGCTGATTAATGTGGATGAACAACAGTGTTGTTTGGTTTCATCTGAAAATGCAATAATGTAGTCATTCAATAAGTCATAGCCAAATCCACAAAGTACAATAACTACCTAGCCAGCCATTAACATGTTTTGCATGTATTTCTATGTCATTATTATGATTACTATTATAACAACACTATTATGACACTGTTGTTGATCCAAAATTGTAAAAAATTTGGATCATTTAATTAATGTAACTTTTCTTTGACAGTAGGATGTAAAATAGCATATAAAGTTTGAATAATGAAGCCCTTGATGTGTGAAAATCATATTTCACAGCAAAGAATCCAAACGATGAAAAACTCCAATGAGATAACAAGACTGAAACTTTCAGTATCAACTACACACTATATGGCCAAAAGTATTTGCTCACCTGCCTTGACTTGCATATGAACTTAACTGACAGCCCGTTCCTAATCCATAGGGTTCAATCTTACGTCAGTCTACCCTTTGCTTCTGCTAGGCCAATCTTAAAGGTTTAGAAAATATTTAATGACTTTTTTTTTAATTGGTTTTTTGTCTATACAGGGTTGGTGAAAAACAACTCCTGGGTTTAATATGTGTTTCATAATGCGGATGTCTTAAATCAATAACCTGTCTGCATCTCACTGTGTGTTTATTCTATTTTATCTAGTGAGTACAACCAGCAGCAAGACCTGATTCCTGTTTCAGCATCTTTATGGAGATGTGGTTCTACTCGTGTGGTGGGCTTTGTATTTTTGCACATAAGCAGCTAAACAATGTTCTGCACATTTTCATTTCACTGCAAAGGTTGTCTGTCAGTCCAAACAGTAAATTCAGTGCAAACCTCTCTCTGATTCATCTGCAGCCTCACTGTGTGATGTTGGCATCAATGGAGAATTCTGCTGGAGTTGCGCTGGGAAGCTTTGGAGTGACAATATCCAGCTGGGAGAGTGTGGCTTTGCAGCTGGCGGTACAGTGTGATTGTTCTTGTACACACTCATGCTCATGTTCCCATGACTCTTTTCTTCACAGTGATTGAAAGTGAATTGTAAACTGTATTATTGTGTTACTAATTGAGGAGTAAAGTTCCTAAAGTCTGAGCTGTGGTTGCAGTTTTTATTGTATGTTGTGTTAGAGAAGCTGGAATGTAAATGTCAGGTGGTGTGTAAATGTGTGAAGAGCCTGTCTGCTGACTGACTGTAGGTGGTGTGGGTGGGTACTCCTGACTTTTAGTTGGATGTCAAATGTTGGAGGGACAAGTTGTTGACAGAATGTCCTAGTCTGTATCTAGCAAATGTTGTATTGCGACTTTTCCCTCCTGTTTCCCAATAAAGTAAGAGAGAGGTGAAGAGGTGACATTGTAAACAGGGGTTTGATCTGCAGCTAAGGTGACATCAAGTGGTCCCGTGATATTTAATTGTGTGTGTGTGTGTGTGTGTGTGTGTGTGTGTGTCATGTAGATGATCCCACATGTCAGGGAGTGGCAAAGACCCAGTGTGGTGTATGCTCATGCTGGACCTTGCTAAGAGATTCACCGTCTGTATCATCCTTGGCTGTAGGCAAGATTATATAGTCAGATAGAAAGTAATGGAGAAGTGCTTTGACTTGAGATATTTCTAAATTTGTTATTGCTGTTAACTTGCACTTTGTTTGGTAATCATTTGTTAGTAATTCAAACCAAGACAGTTAATTGTGAGTTCATGCTCAGAGGCAACTTCATTTTTTTGTTGAGGAATTGTTGTTAGTGTCCATATGAAAGCAGTTGTGGCTGTTTTAGTGGAAGTTTGTTGTTGTATTTAGAAATTGTAAAGATGTCACAGATATGTTTTCTAGTTCTTTGGATGAGTTTGAGTGAGAAGACAAAGCATGAAATTAGATCAGAAGCCAGCGGTAGTCATTTAGCGTCAGTCGGATGGGAGAGGTCGATGGCAGGTGACTTTGTTTTGTACTTGTTTCTGTTGATGTGTTTAGTTCCAGAGGATTTGTCTTGTCATTGTGTGTTGATTTTTGAACGTGTAGTTTGGATTGTAATGTTGGAAGAAGTGTTTCCTTTTAGTTGTTTGATGAACAGAGTGGCATTTAGGATGAAATGAGGTCATTGTGTAGTGCAGGACGAATAAATGATGTATGTACACACATGTGAGTTTCTTTCTTTATTGTATAGCTTTATTTTGAGGTTAGCTGTGATGGTCAGTGCATCATAAAGACCATTTCATGGGTGTGTGTGTAGTTTGAGTGACTGTTGAGTCCTGTATTGTGTGCTTTTATATTGTAAGATAAGTGTGAATATTGAATAATGAATGTTGTTAGTGGCAGCTGGAGTCATGTATATTTGGCCATATCATCATGGAGTTGTCTGTTGTGTTGTCAGAACAGTAGTGTGCAACAGTGTGTTTGAAGTCATTTGTTTTTCAGGCAAACCATCCAGTTGTGTGGTCAAGGATGCTGATTGAAGACCACTGTTCATGTTGTGTCTCTCTCTTTTGTTCTGTTTCTCTTGTTCTCTGTCTCTCTCTCTCTCTCATGTTCTGTCATTCTCTCTCTTGTTCATTCATTCATTCTTCTTATTCCCCTTCCTCCCTCCTTCCTTCCCTCTGTCCTTCTCCCCTGCCTTCCCTCCCTTCCTCCTCCTCCTCCTCCTCCTCCTTCTTCTTCTCATCCTTCTCCTCCCTCCTTTCTCTTTCTCCTTCTCTTGTTTTCTTTCCTCCACCCCCCCTCCCCCTTCTCCTTCTTCTTCTTCCTCCTTTCTTTCTTTCTTCCTCTTCCTCCCTCCCTCCCTCCTTTCTCCTCCTCCTCTTCTTTTCTTTCCTCCCTCTTCTCCTTCTTCCCCCTCCTGCCCTTCCTCCTTCTCCTTTTCTTCTTTCTTCCCTCCTCCTCCTCCTCCTCTTCTTCCTTCATTCCTCCCTGTCCCCTTCCTTCCATCCCTCCCTTTTTATCCTCCTCCCTCCCTCCCTCCCTGATAATGGACTCATATGGTCCTCATTGTTTTGCAGAAAGTTTGGCCATATCATCATGGAGTTGTCTGTTGTGTTGTCAGAACAGTAGTGTGCAACAGTGTGTTTGAACTCATTTGTTTTTCAGGCAAACCATCCAGTTGTGTGGTGAAGGACGCTGATTGAAGACCACTGTTCATGTTGTCTCTCTCTCTTTTGTTCTGTTTCTCTTGTTCTCTGTCTCTCTCTCTCTCTCATGTTCTGTCATTCTCTCTCTTGTTCATTCATTCATTCCCCTTCCTCCCTCCTTCCTTCCCTCTGTCCTTCTCCCCTGCCTTCCCTCCCTTCCTCCTCCTCCTCCTCCTCCTCCTTCTTCTTCTCATCCTTCTCCTCCCTCCTTTCTCTTTCTCCTTCTCTTGTTTTCTTCTTCCTCCTTTCTTTCTTTCTTTCTTCCTCTTCCTCCCTCCCTCCCTCCTTTCTCCTCCTCCTCTTCTTTTCTTTCCTCCCTCTTCTCCTTCTTCCCCCTCCTGCCCTTCCTCCTTCTCCTTTTCTTCTTTCTTCCCTCCTCCTCCTCCTCCTCTTCTTCCTTCATTCCTCCCTGTCCCCTTCCTTCCATCCCTCCCTTTTTATCCTCCTCCCTCCCTCCCTCCCTGATAATGGACTCATATGGTCCTCATTGTTTTGCAGACTGCCCAGGTGTTTCCAGAGTCCAAATGCTGAGGTCCATGGTTCCAGGGAGTGTTGTTTGTTGAATAAAGCTTTACATTGTGTTCATGAGTGTGATTTATTGTGTTTTTTGTGCAGATAAGTCCTTTGGACTTAGAGGAATTTAGGAAAAAAAATTAAAAATATATAATATATAAGTATTGACTCTGTTTTTACTGGACCTTTTTGGCCAGAGCTTCCACTGAACTTGGTTTGTTTAGCTTTAATGCTACTTTGCTAGCTACTAAATTAACAAATGACTTAAGTGTTTCTAGCTCAAAACCAACAAAGTAGTTTGGAGCCAAACACCCAAGTCAGATGTTAACTTAGCAACTAGCAAAGCAGCATTAAAGCTAAACAAACCAAATTCAGCAGAAGCCCTGGCCAAAAAGGCCCAGAAAAACAGTCAATACTTAAACACTTACCTTAGGAACTGGAACACAGCAGCTGCCTCTAAACTACAACTACCTAACACCCCAACATGCTCAGCTCTTTTAGCGGCCCGGCCTCCAAAAAAGGACAAATCAGGAAACCGGGCCAAGAGCTGAGCCAAAAGCTAACATCCAAAGCTGAAAATATAAAAGTCTTTGCTAAAGCTAACCACATTCTAAGCTACCACCACACCTATCTTAACACACTCCTCCTCCTCCTACACCCTACATGCTCAGCTCTTTTAGCGGCCTGGCCTCCAAAAAGGACAAATCAGGAAACCGGGCCAAGAGCTGAGCCAAAAGCTAACATCCAAAGCTTAAACTAAAGCTGAAAATATAAAAGTCAATGCTAAAGCTAACAATATTCAAAACTGAAACTCAAGCTAACCACATTCTAAGCTACCACCACACCTATCTTAATACACTCCTCCTACACCCTACATGCTCGGCTCTTTTAGCGGCCCGGCCTCCAAAAAGGACAAAACAGGAAACCGGGCCAAGAGCCGAGCTAAAAGCTAACAATTACAAGCCAGCAATATCACAACACTAACTCCCAAGTACAACCTACATGCTGAGCTCAAAACACCCTGCCACCAAAAAGGAATCACAAGACCAAGACAAAAGCCAAGCAAAAAGAATAACACTCAAGCTCCATACCTTAGTGAACCTCAAAACTAAAACTACTAACACTAAAAATAAAACTGGAAACCCTGCACTACATAATATCTCTGCTAAAAAGTTAACAGGTTAGCTGGTGTCTTACACTGAGACCAGGCCAGGAACAATTCTAAAAACTCAGCTTCAACATTAACTCAGTACTATCCAAGATCCAGCATCCAAAAGGGTAGAGAAAACCAAGCCTAAAACCTAAACACAATACCACTACCATAACAAAACCAAATAATCCCTACATCAACTGTGACACCCAGCCTCCAAAACAACTACATAACAAGAGCCAAGTAAATAGTGAGCAGCAAACACTATACAAGACAAAAACCACCTACACACAACACCTAACACTAACAGAACCTTACTAAAATAACCTAACAGTCTAATGAACAATCTCACACCATCACCAAAAAAAACCAAAACAGCCACTACACAAACGTTACAAATTATATATATATATATATATATATATATATATATAAACAAAAACTAAAAACCTAAGTGGCTACCTAACAAGGTCACAAAATGACTAACCCAACAAACAGAAACCTTAGGGGAAAAAAAAATTTAAAGGGGAGGGGGAGGGAGAGACATACACACACACAGAGAGAGAGAGAGAGAGAGAGACACACACAGACACACACTGAATTTCAGTACATGATTCACTTTATTTCAACAACACTTTTTCACACCCACTGTGAGGACTTTCAACATCTGTGAACACATACAACAAATTTGATTTTTACACCAACACAATATACGTAACTCACACAGCCTCCACTTCCTCTGCCAGAAAAGAGAAATTATTTAGTTCAGCGTCACACACAAATAAACACAAAAATACAATTAAAATTAATAAATAAATACTCAACTGCAATTGTCAGGGTTTCAAATCTTGATTTGCAGCTGGAACAAATGCAGCTTCTAAACCTGTCCAAAAATAGATTACACATTCAACAATTAAACATTGCTTAATATTAAAGTCAAAATCACACACATACAAAGTCACTTACCGCAAAAGCTGCTGATGACGTCACGCGTCTGCGACCTCACGATGACCGAAATCCTCTCACAACACTTACAAGCTGGGAAACAACACAGGATCAGTCCGCGTTAGCTCAGGCTTCCACCTCACATCAAGTAGCTACAAAGACGACACTTGCATTCGAACAACCACAACACAAAGCCCCACACTCACCCGCTTCAGAGAGCCTGGATCAAGATCGCGACCACGTCCACGGAACCTCACTTGCGGGCTCCTCGTCCCTGCACCAGGAGAAATTCCACACGTTATGTACAGAAATACAACACACTTTAACAAAGTCACACAACACTCTTGTCACACTCACAATCAACCATCAGAGAAATGTCACGCTGGAGGAGGCCGTGTCCCGAGCACGAGGAGCACACAGCCTACAGCAAGCGCACACACAAATAAAGCCATTAAAAAAACACACACACGTGAATGCTTCTTTCCATGTTCAACACCATAAGCCCAAAATTCAATGAACATCCAAATGTTTCAAATTAAAATTCTATTTGTATAGCCCATATTCACAAATTGCAGTTTGCCTAATAAGGCACTTACCTTAGCCGTAGCAGATAGACAAACGCTTCCAGGGGGACGGGTCCGTCTTCCTGCTCAACCACCGTTTGACTTCCCGTTAAATCCAGCTCAGCCCGGAAACAATCAATCACATCAATCATGACATCAGCAATTGCGCACCTGGATTACAGTTACACCTACTTGGGATCTGGTTAAATAAAGGTTCTTAATTACTGCCAATTGGACAGACAAAACACGGTTTGGTGCATGGCTGCAGTGTTATTGTTTCTTTCTAAATTGGTTACAACATCTCCTTCCCGCCATGGAGGACTAAAAGTGCCCAAAATCAATACACAGACCATCCATTTATTCAAATTGTGTCATTATTTTATTAACATACCTATTCATTTTATATAAAAAACTTTGTTTGTTTCTATAGTGTCAAACTGGACCACCAAAAGACACAATAAACAAAGCACTTTAAGGTATTTACAACAAAACAATGTGTTTTCAGTTTATAAACTTTAATCAGTGTTGACTGACCTCGGTTCATCTGTGAATGATGAGAAGTTGGATCATGAAAGAAGTAAACTCCACAGAACACATCCAAAAACACCAGCTCAACCCAATGGGCCTTCCAACTGAGTATGCTGGGATGGATGGATCCATTAATAGATCGATAGATCGATAGATGGATCCCAAAACAAATTCAATCAACAAGTAGAGACCAGCATGCAAACATACATTAAACATACATTAAAATGAATAGTAACCTATAACACGTTAGCCATATATAACATTTAAAGAGAGTATTTTTGTAAGTACTGTAATTAAATATGTGCAGAGAAAAAAAACATTTGCAGATAAATAAAACATGTGCAGGACAATTGTGATAAAGGTCAAATGTTAACAGGTCAAACTATACAAAGTAACAACAGGAATACAATAGCTTGATACAAATCTGAACTAGAACTAAAAATAGACTTATATATATATAAACTGAATGAACGAGAGAATGTCCAGGAAATGCATAAAACAAAGGATGACATTGTCCATTGTCTATTGTCCTCCTTGCTCTGACTGAGAGCTGTTGTACAGTCTGATGGCCAGGGGGACGAGAGAGTTTCTTAGTCTATGGGTGGCGCAGGATTGGGACAGCCGTCTGCCACTGAATACGTGCCTCTGCCTGGTAAACGTGATGTGCAGAGGGTGGTGGGCAGTGGACTGTCACCAGAGAGCCCAGTTCTGTGCCCACCCCTGAACCAGCCCCCCTCGCCGGTCTGTCCAGTCGAGCTGCGTCTCTCTTTTCGCAGCTTCCTCCAAATAACATAGAAACACAGAAAATGACACTGCCCACCACAGACTAATAAAACATCTGCAGCAGTTTTTTTTTTTTACAGATGTTGAACAACCCCAGGCTTCTGCAGAAGAACAGATGGATCCATCCTTTCTGATGTAAAATGTCCATGTTTACTATCCATTCCAGCTTGTCATCCAGCTGCAGCCCCAAATATATATATACACACACACACACATATACATATATATACATATATAAATATATAATAAGTCCTGACCACCTCCGCAATGAATGGATTTATCATTTAAATATGAACTATCAATTATTGAGCCTACCTAATTTGGATATTGGATTGGATTGTATTAAGATGATGGCAGTATTGTGTTCCTGGCCCATACTCAGATAGCAACCATAATCTCATCTTACTATAGATGTCTTTACAATTGTTTTTCAATCAAATGATTTTTGCTGTGTTCACAATTGCCTGTCAGGTGGAGATTTGTTAGCCATGGTGGGATGGATTGATAGATTCTGTCATTTAGTGGTCTAAGTGAGTGTGGCAAACCTTTATTGCTGCTGTTGAGCAGAATGAGCTGCCGATAAGGGTACGGTCTGATAAAGGAGGGTATATCCAGATGTTCCCATTTCATTATCAGGTGGAGAGGTACCGACAGGAATTGGCAGCTACACTCATACAACAAACATACCAGTTGGAATGTACTTCTTTAGCATCATTTTGTTTTTACAATCATTTTTTCAACTGTATCAACATTGGTAAAATTGGGGTTTGGTAAAATATGCCAACACTTGGCAGGAGTACGAAATATGGTAGCACTTTAAGTGGACAGTATATGCACTTTAAGGTTTCCCATCTCTGTCAGCATTGACATAAAAAGCCAGGGTTCACATTATTTTCTATCATTTCAACAATTAAAGCAACAAATGTTGTCACTTAACCAACAGGAACTCATTGCATGAAGTACAAGATGTTATGGAGCCATTCCCGGGACATGGAAAGATCTGAAACTCCTTCTGTTCTCGTGTCAGTCCTTCATGTTCAAGCTAAAATCAAGACCATCATACAGTCGTTATTACATTTTCCCAAACAATCATTTAGCAGGGGAAAGGTTTTTGGATGTTACATACCTGTTTTATGATACTCCTGATGTGCTGATCAGGACAGTCATTTGTCATCAACTACAGCAGGACTTAATCCTGTGATGCCGGTGTGCGCCAACATCCTTCCAGCAACCCGGAAGAGGTCGCTTTCAATAAGCACTTCTGATGCTGCTACAACAAGATGGTCAGGTTCACCCTCAAAAAGAGAGGAAGGGACAAAAGTCACAAAACAATCACTGAAATACATTTAAAAATGACATCATATTAACCTTCAAAATAGTCAAAAACTTGCCACCTCTAGGGTTAGGGTTAGGGTAACAGGAAACAGGAGTTTCATTATTATTGTTACCATAAACCGCAATGCTCCCGCTCCCATTGCAACATCACCTGAAATAAAATATTGATAAAATTAGTGGAAATACAATGGCAGATGACTATTACGGGTAGTGTTATACAAACAAGGGGGGGAAATAGTCTATATTCTATTGGCTGTAATTCTAGAATAGCATCCTTCATACTGACTATTGTAAATATTATATATCAATTGTATTTTCTGCTGAGATGTTGCTTCAATAATCTATAAACTCAGAAGTTGAGTCCTGAGCGTGACATTTTCTAAGTACACAAAAATATGTTTCCAGCACTATGTCGCATGACATCAGTTTCATATGCATCAATGTCAGACAATTTCCCTCATTTTTCAGACAAGGTGTAAAAAAACAATTTTTTTTACCAAGCGTCCATGCTACCCCGACATCATGTCAGCGCATTTTCTGATAACATGGGCACCGATCGGTTTTCTGTTGCCCGTTTGAGGGGAGTGGGCCCCCCATCTGGTGCCAGTCACCTGCTGCTTGGTGCCGACACACAGGTTTGTGGGGAGCAGTGGGGTGGACTGGTGGGGGATTCTCTGCTGGAGTGGCTGGGGAGGCACCTAACGCACAAGTTGAGGGGGTGTTCGCCCCGGGCCACCAAACAGGCTCGGACCACCCTTGGATGAAAAACTCAATCTAGGTTAGTCTTCCATCTTGAACTAAATAGTCTTGAATGTGAGAACACTTTTTTAAAACCTTTAACTTTTAAAAGTTAATCAAAATTTTTTTTTTAAAATAAAGTGTTGGGCCGGTCTGATCCAAAATGCCAGGCCCAAATTTCTGGCCCAGTCAGTGTAGTCATGGCCACGCGCTGCTCTGACCAGACGCTGAATGGCACTGAAGGAAGCGCTGCTTAATCCCCAGAGAACCCATGCAATTTGTTTTCAAGGACCAATGTCTCATCATGGACCAAAGGTCATTGTGTCTCTGATTCGCCTCCTGAGGACACAGACCTGATTATCCATACACTGAGTTATAATAACAAAACCACAGACAGGAGCGTGATTCAGCTCGACCAGTCTCACTTCAACATCCTACTCTAAATGAAGCACGTGCAATTAAAACCACTGTGCTATAGAAAGGAGCCCAGAGTAAGCCATTAGGCAGAGTGGTTGTTACAGTGGGTTGAAGACGAGGGCACAAATCAGTCTCATTAAGGGCTTACTACCTCAAGCAATGCTCATTCCCAGTAATGTGGATTATTAGCTGGTCAAAAGGTGAGAGCAAAACAAATATGGAAAACTATAACTACATGCCTGACCTCAACATTAGTCTACATGGACCTGTGAGTATATATATTAGATGAATGAATTTCTCTCACAATACAAAGTACTTCTTCTGCAAAAAATGTATATTTGGTAAAAAACAAACAAACAAACTTAGCTTAGCACAGAGGTTGAAAGTTAAACCTACCTGTTAGACTACAACATCTTACATGTTCAAACAGTGATATGTAAAAATAACAGGTAATGGGTTAAAACATTTCAAATGGACTATATTTACCCTGTAGTACATAGTTTAAGGGCCTTGGACCACATTTACAGTCCAAATACTAGACATTAAATTTGTCACTATATGGTATCATGAAGAATTCCCACAGCACATAAATAAAACAGCATTCAACGCAACACATTGTTTTGATCCAAATGGAGCGAACGATCGATCGTTCTCAACGGTGTACATAACTGGGTTTCTGTGATATGAAGAAGGGACTGAGTGAGTCAGTGCATAAAGGTGTCATTTTAGACACAGACCTAAAACTGTCACCATGCGGTTGCCAAGCAACTATCGCTGACAAATATATCACAGGCATTGCAAGATCTCAGCCAGGATCCAGTCCATCACACAAACCTGTTGTAAACCTGTGACATCTCTTTTACACTTGATATAGGAGCACAGACTGTAAGTGGGTGATGTGCCTACAAGTACAGTAGTCTGTTATAAATGACCATTAAGGAAGAGAGTCATTATTCAGACTTTGGAGCCTGGTACTGATGTAAGATGCTGGGTATGTAATAAAAGAGTTTTGATATCACCCCTGCATTCATATTCAATTTAACTACAATAAATGTAACACCACATTTCTCGTCTCCAATGAAGGTCATTTTATGGTGTTAGAAACACAGTATGTATGCAAGACAATATGTCAGGAAGTCTCCAAAGCAATGTTACTTGACTGGCTTGATGTATTTTATAAAATGCCATTTTTCATTGGTCTCAGGAGCACTAATTAAAATCAATTCGCTGCAGGCGTATTTGAGATGCTACGGGGATGTGTCAAAGTTTGCTTTTTGTTTTTTCGACAGGTTTTGGTGCACAGATCTTTGGAATTCTTCTCAGTGCCAAGTGTAAAATTGGTCTCTAGGTCCAATCATGCATTTGTGATTGGTGGGTCTGTACACTGACTGAATATAGAGACGCCTCACTGATGTAATGCAGTGCAAGACAAAGAAGACATCTTTGGCGGTGAAGATGTATAAATTATACAGTCTCAAACGCGTAAGCACGACCATGCAGTTGAGCCAAAACCTCTTGTATCTACACCACTTCTGCAACACAGACACAGTGTGAACAGTTTCATCTAGGTAGTCTTCTTTTTTTTACAGGACTGCTGTGCTGGACTGAAATACAGTGCTAAGCGGTTTCTATTTTGGAAACATTTAATGGTGAGCTTCACTTCTTGTGCTGCATATTGGGAAATAAATGTCTTTGATAAAATAGACCACAACAATTAGAAGGAACGTTCGAATTTGGACCCCTGGAGGTGATCATGTGGTGACCTCAAACTATAAATTAATTTACCATGTATTGACTCCTAGGGCTCTTTGTTATTGTACACACAACAACAACAGCAACATGTGCTGACTTGCAAAGTGGCTTCTTTGCCCTGCGCTTCTTCTCCCTCCATCTTCAAATCAATTTACAATCAATGTTCCCCTCTGTGACTAAGTTACTGCGTGTCCAACAGGCCTGCAACAATCGCAGCTCACTGCCGAGGCACAGAACAATCTAATGGACCTCAATGTGTTTCATTCCATTCAGGAAATATAAGCAAATACGACATTCAGTGGAACCGTGACTTCATCGTTTCACTTATAGTTTTCAGACCGAGTGAACTGCAACTTTGTACATCACTTCCAATACACACACATGTATACATATTGTATCAGCTTTGCTTTTAAACAGATATGCAGCAATTCCCTTGGCAAAATTACAATATGTCAGCTGTGCCTTTGGATCAGAGTTTCACACAGTTTTATAAGAGAACATATGTTCACACAGAGGAGCTGGTGTCTCAATTGACAACCGCAAAGGTGGAGAAAACAAGACTCCAACAATAAATGCTGCACCAGCAGCCCCCACTGGCCATTCAGCATACTGCAACTAACGATACCATATGAGGTTTTCGCTCACTGACTGAAGAGCCCGAAACTACCATTCCGAGACAAGATTTAATTCTCATCAAATTGTGGTCAACAACAATACAAGATTGAAAGAATCTGTACTATCTATTCAAGAATGTCACTGAAAAGCTTCCGCTTCCTGGACTCGCCGCTCTGGATTTCCTGCCAGTGGGCTCGTCTGTGTACAAAGTGAGAGAGGGCAAATTTGGCCCAGATGTGACGAGCAAACTGATCATTTCTCAGCTGGTTTTCACTTGGAACTAGAGGAGAAGGGACGAGAGAAAAGAAATGTTGTTTGCATTTGAAATAGAACAAAAGTGTATTTTTAAAGAAATGTGAGTGACAGACCCTGTTAGACTTACCCAGTTCCTGTGCAATGCTTTGTCGTTGACTGACCGATGCACTGTTCCATATGGCTTCCAGCACGCGACTGCCCAGCCTGGAGCAGGCCAGCTGCACATACAGACCCTGCAAGGATAAATTGTAAGATGAGAAAATGTTTTTTTCCCCTCTGTTCATCCTTGTTCATATTACTTTTGGCCCTGTTTATTCTTTAATTTAAGTATTTAACCGAAAGGAGGACAAAACAATGGCAGCATGGAGACTGTAATCTTTTCTGGTTTTCACCATCTGGAGAGTGTATCCTTAGGCAGGTACTGCAAATGTATTTGGACTAAAGCTAATGCGAAATGCAATCACTCAAACAGTAACACTCACAAATGTATATAAGGTGTTGACTATTTGCTTGCACCGTTTGACAAACAAGTTCTATTATAATTCCCTCACAGTGACATCTTTAAATAGTGAAAAACCCAATGATCAATTCCCAGAAACAAACTGTCAGTCAGAATTCTGTATTAAGTAAGTAATGTAATGCCCCTGTGCTTGCACCTCCAGTCTCTTGAGGATCTTGCCTCTCCCCTTGTCGCTGGATGTAGTGATGAGAGCCTGCAGGACATGGCTGCCCGAGGGGTCACGTGCCAGCGTCAGGAGGTCAGCAGTGTTCAGGGTTCGCAGGCTGCTGAGGAGAAGTGAGCGCTCCTTGAACCTGGCCAATGCCTGAACCAGCCGGGAGCCATGGTAACAAATGGAGGATAGTGGGACCTGGAAAATGTTCATATCACCGTGCATATTCAGAATATATTCACCATGAACGCACTGCGGGATACATTGGTATTCAAAGGCTTTGCATTTCAGCTCTGTGCTATCAATCCGTTTAAATTGTAAAGACTGTAATTACAATCACTCAACCACAAATGACATGATTTGAGGTCTCTCAGCAGTTCACCTCTGTCTGCGTGTTGCCCTCTGCTGTGTCAGAGTGGTAGTACACCTCGTAGGTGAGGAGGGACATGAAGAGAGGGAGGCAGCTGTCGTGTCGGGAGCCGGGCTCAGCACAGTGGAACGCCTGAGGAAGCAAAACACACCAACAGGGCTTCCATAAATCACACATTAAGTGGTTTTATTGGCTTGTTACACAGTCTCGATCCCAGTCATAATACCCCAACCCATACATTGTTGTATTGATTCAAGACCCACGTGGACTGTCATATCTCAATAATAACAAATGCAGGTTGGGGCTTACGTGTAGGAGACACTGCATCAGCTCCTCCTGCTTTTCTTCGCTCTCCGCACAGCTCTCTGCCAGTTGGACGATCACACCCATGTGACCTGCAGCCAAGATGGCCTCCACCCCTTGGATCAATTCGTCAAACAACGTCAGGAACTACAGACACACGCAGGATGAAGGACGCAGAGAGAATTCAGTTCTACTCCTCATTACACAAGCATTACTCCCATCTGCTCGCTCCCGGCCCTGCGACCTACCAGTTTGTGCTTGGCTGAAGCTGCAGTCAGCCTCTGTATGGGGAAGTTGGCGATTGGATGGAGAGCTAGATCGACCAGCTGACCCTTGAGATGGTTCTTGTAGAGATCACGGAGAAGGGGCTTGTGAGAAAGCTGTATAATCGTCTCAATGAGGTGACTGGAGGCCTGATCCTTCAGAAAGACCAGAACAGGACTATAAAGAAAGAAAAACAAACACAAAGATACCTCTTACACAAATTTACAATTACATTATAAAAATATATCACTGGGTAGAATTCAGCACTGACCTCACTCCCGGAGCAGCGCTGCGACTTGTCAGGTACTCCATAAGCCGCCTGAGGAGCTGTTTGCAGAGTTTGGGCCGTTTTCTGTGACACACAGTCAACATGGTCTGGAACACTGCACTGGCAACAGCATCTGTTACACTTACTAGAAAGGACAGCGACGAGTAGACAGAGAAAATTGCTCAACACAAGTTTTACCTAAATCCAGCGATCCTCACAAAACACACCATGCTTATACAAACTTCGTTTCCCTATTTTTGCTGTCTGCTGCCATCGGTCACCAAAGCTTCAAGTTATCTTTCATTGCACAAGTCTCACGGTGCTATCTGGGACCGACTTCACACACTTTGTGTTGTGTTTGTGTGATTACTTTTGTCACTGTGCTGCAAGAGCTCAAAGTTTATTTACTGACCATTTCATTAGTTTTGACATTCAAACATAAAAGTTGGATTCATATAAATTCTAAACACAGTCAAAATAGCTTTTTATGAAAAACAGTAGACCTTTACCTTCAGTGACTCACTTTAAACAGGCTTTCATGGTTAATGAAAAATGCACTCAGCAGAGTACAAGATGAAGAGACAGCACTAATGACAGCATCTAATGAACTGTGAATGTCTTGGCAGAAAAGGTAAAAACAACCTTTTTAAACTAAGAATTTAAAAACTTTCACATATGAATCACTCAAAATTATAAATAAATATTAAAACAGCGATATCATCCAATTCAAAACAAAAAAAAACAAACATTAAAAAACACATGGTGTTTGCTATTTGTGTTGTAATATTAACATTTCCCCTCTTTTGATTGGTTGTTCGGGGATGAACAAGGACAAGAATAGACGTGTAAGGGTTTAATGAGAGATGACTCACGATGAACGTGCTCCATTAAGGTCTCTGTGAGGCTTTTCAGCTCGTACCAAAATGACGTGGGAATCTCAAAGTCTGACAGCTGTGGAGCAGCCGTACGTTCTTTTGCACCTGGAGAAAAACAAGAATATGAAAAGAGAAGCGGTGGCATGAAATGGAATACAAGATGAAAGAAACGTGCCTCTGGGAGTGAACATCCTGACACACAGGACCTGTTTCAATAGCTACCAACAATCAAAGCTATTTTCTGTCTGTGCTTGAATAAGAAGAAAAGTGGAGCATTGGGTATGAGAAAAAACTATACTGAATGAGATTTTTTTTTTTTTACTTTTTGTTTTTAACACCTGATCACTTGATGTGCAGTTTTTATTAAGAACATGACACTGGTACAGAGCAGTTCCTCCCTTAAATTAAACATGATGTTGGAAACTTTCTCTTTGTTGACATGATTACATCACATCATTTCTGCAGATCTGGCAGCTGCACGTTCACACAGCCAGTCTGCTACCATATCACGTCCCATATGTGTTCCCCTGGACTCACATCTTGTTAACTGAAGAGGCTACAGATGTCCCCTGAATCCACTGCTGTCTATTCTTTTAGGCGATTTTGGCATTTGTGCCATGGTGCATTATCATACAGGAAGTGTGCTTTAGACCATTGATGCGCTCAGGAAGCACGTGGTCAGCAAAAATACTCAGATTGCAGCTGTCAAAAAAAGACCCTGTGTGCCAAGAAAACATCAGCACATTATTACAGCAGCAACAGATTTAATACAAAGCAGGTGTGGATTCATGGGTTCATGATGCTGAGGTCTGATGTGAATGTTATCTGTGGGTCCTGACCAGCATCTATACAACTTTATAACACGGCTACATGATTGGCTGTTTGAATAAGCACTTATTCAGGAATTTCCGAATAAAATGTCCACTAACTGTACATGATTCAGTGAGTGACAAGTTGCTTGCACTATCTCACGACATGAATATACGATTGTGACTAAACCTAAATGAATCTACAAAGTGATAATAATTAAGTGTGTGTGTGACTACCTGGACGGGTCTCAGAGCGGGGGGGCCCAACACAGCCAATCAACACATGTAAAAGTGTGCGGACCACGTGTGAACCGTGAACATGTTTGACGAACTCTTCTGTGTTGTCTCTAACCACTCGACTGAGAGACAACACCTGAGCCTCCAACACTCCACAACCCTCCTCTTCTTCTTCTCCTGTTGTTGCAGACGGCTCCTTCTCGGGTGACTCTAACAACAGATGCAATCGATACACACAGATGAGGTTTACCAGTATGTGTGTGATGAGTTGCCTGCCACTCAGAATGAAAACTCAACCTTACCCATCAATCTGGACATCTGTCTAACAGCACTCTCCACAACATGGCCTCCGCAACGATCACAGGACACCACCGTAAACTGGGAGCCTGACTCTCCACCCAGTTCAGCCAGCACCTCTCCCACCTGCTCAGTGCTGGACAGAGGAAGCAGCCGCTGCAGCGTGATGCTTCCCGTCCGATCCATTGCCACCAACATCGCTTTACCTTTTACCTCTGAGAGCACGTTCTCCACAAACATCTCTATGGGAGATTAGAGAGAGAGAGACACAATAAATACTGACAGAAAAGAAGAAGTTCTGGTGAAGGCTGGAGATGAAAGCGTCATCTGCTGTCCAAAAAAAAAACATGTTTTGGACAATTGATTTGTTTTAAAGAAAAAAGCAAATGTGAAGGAAACTTTGAGCTCTGGGATATTATGAATAATAATAATTCAATAAATCATATTTAGATTAGCTCATTTAATTAAAACCAATCAGCTGAGAACTCTTTTCCTGCAATTAATTTTACATTCCTTTTAGGTTTTTGATAACAATGAAGTTGTTAGACCCTCAGGACTGTTACAGCACAATCATATTTTAATAACAATCTGAGGCTTGTTCACGCACCTTCGTTTGACTCTTTAATTCAATTCAAATGAAGCCAACATGAGTAAAATGTAAATGCTGACCAAACCAAAGCCTCTTTATGAGAATGAGATAGATTGAAAAATTAATTGATTCAGCTCAAACATGTCGATCCACAATGGCAGTTAGTATATTCTAATGAAACCTGCCAAACAACTTGACAGGAAAGCACCCCAGGGCGTGTTTTTGTTACTGTATAGAATGTGGCATTCTGCAGCACATTACCATCTTGCACTAACTGTACTAACTACTTGGATGGATCAACACAGGAATAATGACTCACCTCTCTCCTCCTTATCTTCAAAGTCTTCACTGAGTCTTTCCCCGACTCGGCGGAAATAGCCCACACTCAGGGCATCCAGACGCTTCATGCTACTGTCTCCATGACCTTTCTCTCCTCCTTCACCTCCTTTCTTTTTCCTCTCTCCGCCTTTTCCATCATCGCCCGGGTGTCTCCTCTTCTTTCCTCCTCCTCCTCCTCTCTGCTGCCTTCTGTCCTCCTCCTTTGCCAGCATGGCTCCACCTGTACAGCATGCAGTGATCAGTACAATGTCTTGGTCTTGTCAGAGAAGGTGTATTACTGAACCTTGTGTCTGAAACTGGAAACAGACAACAGGATGCTATGATGTTACCACAGTGATCTGGTGGTCCAGTTCACATCTACATGACTCACATGATGAATTCAATAACTTACATCATTAAAGTAGGTCATACCACGTAAACAAAAGATTGTTAGGGGAAGGCTAATTTACTTCCGGCAACACATGTTTCGTAAATCAGTCAGAAATCGTGTATTGTGAGGTTAATATACTGTATCTGCCAATACGCAGTGATGTATAACATGAAATGTTCTGGTCACGGAGTTTGCCTAAAGTCGCTGCAAGACAACTGCGACAAACCAGCTCGATATTGATCCGACATTTTTCACAAAGTATGACAGAAGAGTCGATGAGTGTAAACACTTTCGTAGTGTAAACTACGAAAAATAAATATACTTACCAAATCACGTGTGAAACGTGTAAAGACGGAGGCGCTGTGTTGCTGCCGGCGCATACTGATGACGCAGTCAGGGCTGCGTTTAGGAACGTGCTCTACCGAACAGAAAATACTTAACTAAAATGTAATGCGACATACTTACCTACTTTTACAATTTATAATATTTATTCATTTGCGTTGCCTTATTTATCTCCTTCTTTATTGATTCATCAACTTTATTGATTTATTTACTATTTCATTTCTTTAGATTTGCTTGCGCCCAAATATTGACATGCCATGACTGAACTCACATCTGATTGGTTCCAGATGTCACAGTTGAATTTGTATTTTATGAATTGTTTGTTTAGTCATAATAGGCTTGAAGCCCACTTTCTAAACACCAGGTGGCAGCATGGTTAAGTCAGCAGAAAGTGGACTGGAGCCTCAGGCATGTATTACTGTTGACGTCAAGAAGCTTCTGACATACAAGATGCATTACAGTACCCTTGATGGTTGCCAGCTATGTAACCAGTACAAGACAGATGGTCTTAATATGCAGACTCACTATTAGGTCAGCAGCACTTGTTTTGATTAGGCCTTATCATGAATGTTCATTCATCCTTATTAACATAAGGATTTAGCTTGGAGCAAGACTGTGGTGTTGGCGAAATAGAGTTGAAGTGCGTAATCTGTGATAAGATGAACACAGTGTTTACAGACAATAAAAAGAAAATAAAGTTTGGGGAAGAATGCGCAGGATGAGCAGGTGGTACCAAAGTGTAATAAATAAATGTTGGTCTGCAAGTGTATGAAGTGTTTTCTTTTACTTTTCAGGGCAATGAAACAATGTGTTTTCTGAAGAAAACGTACCTGTTTTTCCTAAACGGAATCTAATGTGTTTTTATCCTCACGGTGAAAGAAAGGGTTGAGAGTTGGGCTACAAAGAAACCAATAAACCATCAGTTCAGTAGAACAGCCCCTGTTGGCATTGTCTGTTTGTGTTCGTCTCCAGGGCAACTGCAGCTGCTGCGCAGGCAGCAAATTGTGAATGAACACTGCAAATGATTAAGACTCCAGTGAGACGCACATTTCACCACATCCCTGTTGAGCTAGTTCACGTGACGTATGAATCATTTCTGGGGAAACAGTGATTTAAATGCTGAGAGATTATCAGGCCGGTATTACCTCTGTGTCACATTCACTGACATGACATCATCAGTTTTTTGCCTGACTCTGGAATATAAACAGCCAGGAAACCGGTAACGTACTGTTGCTATTTGGCCTCTGACATGTGACACAGCTCATGTCTTAAGCAAATGTTACCAGTGGTTTAATCACTGACACTGACAGGAATGTACTCAGCAAATAAATCAATGTTCATATTTGCCAAATATCAACCAGATTCTTTTGACACAGCATGGACAACCTACGTGTACATCATCCACAGTGTTCTGTCTATAAGGTATGGAAACACATCATACAGCGGTGTGAAAACATTAGAAGAACGTGGTTATTATTTAACAGACAAGTGTCAATAAAGTGCATACCACAGATATTCTCACTGACACTCCTTCATACAAAGGCAAACATAGAATTCAGGCAAAAAAAAATCAATGCCCGTACCAGCACCAGTTGTTCCTACAGATTATGAATGACGGCATTTTGTTCCTTTCTCGGATTTTTCACGTATTGTTGTCAGTTTATATAACACTGGGCACTTTCTCCCCAATTTTATTGTGTCTCCCACAGCCAGGAAGTTTCATTTGGCCTGCTGCTGGCTGTTTGGTTTCCCATGTACAGTGTGAGAGCCAGGACCCAGGCCCATCTGTTATACTCAGATACTCGGTGAACCCGAGTCACCTTTATGTTTTCCTCTCACGCCCACCGCGTTGCAGTCGCTGCAAATGTTGTCCATGTCATTTATCACACTGGCGTCAAGTCCGCAGGATCAACAATAAGACGTGCAAATGGTCTGCATTTTTCACTATGCAAATAGCCATGACAAAAATCTACAATAATGTATGACTCCAGATGAATTTCTTATTAGGATCATTTATACAAATGACACTGTAGCCAAAACGATAAATGAGTGCCTCTAAATTCCCTTATTGCTTCCTCTTCTCCCACACAGTCGGCCATTTTCAGTCTTACAAAGCCTGAACATGAGCTTTTTGTGTTGTAAATTTTAGAAAAGAACAATATATAGAGGGCTAAAGATCACTGCATTATTTAAAATGATAATATTTACTCTTAGTTTACAACTGAGCATTCAACACACGAAAGTGCCACAAAGAACCAGTGTAATTCCTGGCAGCGGTGTCCTTGCTGTTGCCAAGCTGTTTGTTTTCTTGTTGCACTTAGTTTAATGTCACAGCACATAAAAGCATCCTCATCCCCACTGACACTGACTAACTCGCTGACTGACTCCCTGTGCCAGGAGATAAATAAGGCTTCTTTTACACCCAGCACCACTACAACAAGCTAATGTTTGTTTTCTGGGCCGGCAGAATGGTTCCTGAACATCTTACAGTCATCAGCAGTCAAATCATTATTGATATTATGAAGTCAGTTATTTAGATTGGGATATTATGAATAGCAAAAGCATTGTCATTGTTTAGCATGCTGGCATTAGTACTTAGTCCAAAGTACTGCTGAGTGTTACGGCCTCACACAGCAGCAAAATAAATAAATAAATTCTTTTCACACATGTTGTGACAAGTAAATGGTGGATTGCTAGTTCTCATCATACACATATTATGTAACTATGGTGATTGCCAGTGAGAGGTAGGTTTTATGAATCAGGGCGTCAGTGCGCCTCCGTCATATTCACCATTCATCAGTTATGACCTGATAATGACGCCCTGCCCAACCACATAGTTGATTAGTCACCTTTACACTGAAGAAGAGCGAATGGGAAGCCATAAAAAGAATTACCAGGAATAATAACAAGAAAGAAGAACGATTTATTTGTCATTGTCACACACACATGTGTAGCAGTGGGCTGCCATGCAAGGCACACAGGTAGTAATTGGGGGTTAAGGGCCCACAGTGGTGCTGAGCAGGCTTTGAACCCCAGTCCTCTTGGTCTCAAGAGTCTCAACAGTCTAGACACCTATGCCACCACTCCCTACATTAAGTCACCTTATGCTCTTGACTGAGTAAATATCTGCAACATGTATAGTCATGACCTGGGCTCATTGTGAAATATTCTGTGGATTATTATTTGGGTTTTTAAGTTTACGCCTTGTAAAACCGGAGGAGAACTTTAGGATACAGCCTTTTTTTGGATGAGAGGTCATGCAGGGTTTTCTGTCGGCTGGCTAGAAGAGAGGAAGTGAGTACAGTACAGAGTGAGTACAGTGGAAGTGAAACGTCTTAATGTCTCACAACAACACAGGACAACAACAGGGAGGGGTTTTTCTTTGAGGTTTGACCTTGGATCATAGAATCACTCATCAGTCAAACTTGACTTTAGTTACAAATATGTACACAGCATTAAAACATATTTTTTGCATGATATATTAATGCAGTAACTATAAATACCATCGTTTGTGTGCACAGTTTATTTATACTTGATGTGCTCTATTTTAGTTACGTACATTGTTTCCCTTTGGAAAACAAACTCTTTCATACAGTTTGCCTCGTGCTGTTCGCCTCGTGCTTTAGTTGATTGCTGTCGGGCTGTTTTGGATTCATCACGTTAGGACTCTCGGGCCTTGACTTCTTCTGCTCCACTATCAGGCAGCCTCCTCCCTTCCTGCGCTGGAACCCGCAACATTGCATAACGCATTGCAGCGCGTGCGCGCGCCCTCGTCACGGCGAAACTTTATCCGTGCGCGTTTGTACGCAGCTCGCTTAAATCATGCCGGGGCTCCTGCTGAGAGAAGGGGGGGGGGGGGGGGGGGGGGGGGGGGGGGGTGTGACTCGAGCCGTGCCGTGCCGTGCAGAGAGGGGCGGGGTGGCCTGGCTGGATCAAGAGGTGGGTGTGCGCGTGTCCGGGGGAGAGACGTATAAATAATTTGGTCCAAGCAGAGAGAGGCAGAGAGAGGAGGAGGAAAAGTTCGCACGCGCCCAGTGAGAGTGTGGAAGAAGAAGAGTCTGTAAAGTAAGTCAGAGCTAACGCTAACTGTTTCTGTTTCCAACAACTAACCGCTTCCTCTTCTTTCACACGAGAGACAGAGAGAGAGAGAGAGAGAGAAAGAGAGAGAGAGAGTATCTTACCGTTCATTTCAGACAAATCAGCTATATATATATATATGACAACAAATAATCAGCTCTCTCTTCATTCACCCGGTGTTTGTTTTTTTGGCCTTGGTTGAACTTGAGCATCCTTCCTTCCTTCAGCTCTGAGTGAACTTTGAACTTTGTTGTCTCTTGTTATCAGAGGCACCAAGAAGCCTATTAATCACCTGACTCGGTTTGTTTCCAGCAGATAAGAGAGGACACCTCTGTAATGCTGGTCTGCTGCTACACATGCATTTTAATGTAGTCTATTCTCACGTTCATTAAAAAAACACCAGTCGCTGATTTCCATGCCTTTAACTTTGTTATAATCCTCTCCTTTAAGGAAGATTTAAGCCATTTCCTGTTTTTTTACCCACATGAGGTCATTTCAGGCATCTGATGTGAAGGTTTCGTGTATTGAATTCACCTAATTGATCTGATATGGGAGCAACATCAGTGGCAGAGGCAGAGTGGGACTTAGCTGCGAGGCCAGTGGGCATAGCCACTCTGCCTCTGCCAGCACACTGCCTGAGCTGCAGAGGAGAAGAGCACAAATGCAGCATGTTTGAAAGATAGGGGGAAAAAATGAAGACCTAACGCCTCATTTCAAGCATGGCTGATGGCTGTATTATAAAGCCATTTAGGTTTGCGCGTTAAAGCGTGAGGGAAGAGCAGCGCTGGCGAGGAAATGGGTCTGTGCTGCCTTTTCACGCTTTTCCGAGGGTTGAGCGGACGACTAATTGGCCAATTTCTGGCCACCCAAGGTGCAGCTGTGAGATAACTTGGCTTTTTTTTCCTTCTCCTTTCAAGCCTGTGAAGACAAATGTCAAACGGGCTCCATGTTGGCTGCACTTCTGCCCAACTGTGCCTTTATCTTTAGTTTTTAGTTTGACATTTAGTCACCTATTGCCTGAGAGTACAGAGAACCGTAGAAAACTTTAAATCCGTCCCAGCATTTGCTCGATAAGCAAATTTGATCACGTTTCTCTGACTGGGTCAGAGAGTGAGTTTTGGGTGGAGTGATTGACAGGGGCGATCACGTTATAGTGCATACAGCTGCATTTGTGCCTATCACAATGATAATAATGGGCTTTTCTGATAATGATTGAAGTGATTTAAAGACAGTTGAAAGAATGTAAACTGAAGGAGTAAATGCCCACGCATCCAAGTCCTTAAACAGCCATTATAACCCAGTAATGACAGCGTGTGTTTATCTCCTCTGAAATGAGCTGCAAACAGGAACTCGTCCACTTTGAGATTTCAGTGTTACTCCCTTATTACTGTGGTTTGTCAGGAGCAGCATCAGCAGCCAATGGGAGGCGGGGCTCAGTAAAGGATGCTTGTGAAAATGGGAACAATAACCTCATAAGAGAAACATCTCCAGTGCATGTTTACACAACAGTCATGCATTTCTCCTGGCGACGTGCATCACTGCAGCTCAGCACAGGTCACTGTCGTTTTTGCATGAGCTGACGGCGTTGCGACAGTGCGTTTATGTTTGGGTGTAAGACAAGCACATCTGCATGTCGAGCCACAGCCCTGCGTGACGTTTGTGTTGAAGCGGAGAAGTTGCAGATGGTTAGAGGGGGGGGGGGGGGGGGTTGCTGGGGGGGGTGAGGGCGTAAGGCGTCTTCCCACAGCCTTTCACTCCTGTAAACACTTTTTGTTTTCCCTTTCGCAGTGCTGAATTTGGCACGTGACATTTAACCCCGAGTTTAGACGCTCACAGGCTGAAGGACAGTTTATTATTTTTCGTCCTGTCAGGGACAGTGAAGACAGACAGGAAATAGGAGAAAGAGAGAAGGACAATGACAGGCATTAAACTGTTAAAACAGGAACACGCTGCGCTCAGGGCATTTGTGGTATGAGGTATGCGATCTAATCATTTGGTTATCAGGTCACCGCAGGTCAGGCTTATCTTTAATGTGACAAATGATCGAACTCTGATTCCTCCGTCACTGTGCGATGGAGGGAAATGACAGGGTGACGAATGGGCCTACAAAATCCTCCTACTCCCACATGCACAGAGACATGCACAGAAAATGTATGACACACAGGCAGCTGGGCTGAGGCAGATGAAATCCAGCTCCTTGGAGGAGTCATGTTAGATTGTTCAGAAAGTGTATCTGACAAGGATTAAAGGCTGAATACCACAGAAGGTTTTGGGACAGCCTGATGACCGAGGGGAGGGCACACACGGAATGTGCTAACTGTGGGAATGAGCGGAAAGTATAATTGTTGTTTATTATGGAGAGATGAAAGGACTGGGGAAATATTTTCTTTCTTTTTTTAATCAGATTGTTATGGATACAAAGTCTAGTGGAGTTAGCTGTAATTTGACAATCACATGTGGTCTATGCAGGGTGGACACAGTGTCCTCTGGCCACGTTTGCTGGACTCACCGTTGTTGATCCATTTCAATATGTCCTCCCCCGACCTCGTGTGGTTGCAATTTCCTTCATGGTCCTGATCCTAAAAGAAAAATGAATTATTTTCTCCTCATTCGTACTGAATCATGACTGTTTGGGTTAAATTCAGGTTACTCATCATGATATTTACTCACTGATCATGTTGGAATGCAACTATAATCTACCACCACAGACAGTTACAATATTACAATCATATTTATACAAATGATGTTCACAAAACAATGCAGTTCAGACTACAAGAAGAAATGTTGGAGTTAATAATGAGGCAGCATTCCAACAGATCACCTCTTTCAGAAATGCAGGAATATGTATGTTCTTGTTTGATTGTAAAGATGAAATAATAATTTGATGATTCACCTACCAGCATGCCAGGTGAGCGGGTGACAGTAAGAGGCTTGTCCGAGGTTGGGCGTTTCCCCGGCGCGGCCCCGCCCACCAGGGTCGAGCTGAGCATTCAGAAAGCGGGGGAGAAGAAACCGGAGGAGGGCGCCTGTCGCAGGTGGTTCAGGAAGATGTGTCCATGCTGCTGTAAGCAACAGAACAGCAACTCCTATGATGTTACAGACAAGATCGAGGTGGACAAAACCCCAGAGCCTGTCAAGCCCAAACCAGAGAATGGAGAGGCAAAGGAAATGGAAGGTAGTGTAGTCGCTCCTGTCAAATAAAATGTGGCACGTGGCATTTTGGACGAGATTTATAAATAACCTATATAATATACATATTTGTTTACTGTTTTATATCTAAATGTGATGTTGAACTTCCTTCCTTCTCCTCAGAAATCAAGTTGGCGGTGCATTCGGTGGACCTGCTGAGCACCAAGACGGGTCAGAACAGACAGGAGCACCACACCGACCTGTATCACGGCGACGAGCTGATCGTGCGCAGAGGGCAGACCTTCCAGATGGAGCTGGAGCTCAACAGGCCTTTCAGTGCCTCCACTGACAAGCTGCACCTGGACCTGAAAACAGGTATTAGATGAATGGATTCATGGTGTTCACTCTTCTGCTGATGTCGGGGCAAAACAACGTCCAGGGTATTTTAATTCCAAAGGAATGCACATAATGAATAAACGATTATCTGAAAGTAACAAAAATAGTCAACAAATGCTTAGAATAAATAATGACAAATAAAAAATAATCAATACAAAGTAATGCATAATAGCCACAGGTTAAATAATCCGATGCAAAATGTAATGATCAGCAAAGGAATGAACTACTGACTCAAAACAGGGCCTGGGAAGTGTGGTCAAAATGCTATGCATAATTAGCACATTTAATTCCCAGCAGCAGTTCAACCATACACGTTTTGGATTCCACCCACCAGCCCTGTGTTAACAGTTTCCAGACCTCGGTCCCGTTGGTATTTACAGGCCTCACTCCTGGGAATAAATGGCGATGACATCAGCACACAGAAGTGATTAGCTCTCACGGGGCTGCTATGATAGTTAGATGCAGGGAGAGGAGGAGAACTCTCACTACTTGGGCGTCCACTGTCGCATTTGAAGTCAAAGCTTTAAGTGTTGCACCACGAAAGAGTAGGAAAAGAGACAAAAGTGTCCAAGCCTGTTTTGGGAAAAGCTGATGTTGTTTTCAGAAAAGAGGAATGCTTCTCATTGATTTCCAATTGGAGCAAGTATTCTGAGGTGAGATGGAAAGAATGAGGGGCCTGGACTGGGGTCAGATGCTGAACAATGAGATCTTGGTTAACTCTCCTCCTTAAAGCAAACATCTCAGGGGACAGCAGTCAGTCAGAATCATTCACTGGGATAGGATAGATAGAGGGAACGTTAACAGGAAAGAAAGGTTCGTTCAAAGTTGGTTTAAGGTCACGTACACGGGGACGTCTTGAAATAAAGCAGTCATAAATGTGCACGGCTATCTGCACGGAGGTTTGTCTTACGCAGCGCTGGATATTTTCCACGTCCAAACAGATTCTAACGAATGTGCTGTTGTCGTCACTCATATAAAATATTTTATTGGTGTTTTGTTTGTGGGATATTTTCTATTTTTTCTGTGGTGGTAGATAATAGTTGCATTCTGGGAACTGCTCTTACAGGATGGCACCATTTTTTTACCCAGCCCAGTAACTTAGGCAAAAAGCAGTCCAGGTAGATGATTTCTCTTGTTAACTGTCCTTACGGTTAGCCAACCAACAGTCAACATGTTGCACAGCATCTACTAAAACTACATGAAGATATTGTTTATGATACCACAGTGTTTTCGTTTTATTTTTTGCATACTGCTGCATTCTGGTGCAACGTGAATGATATGTAACCTGTCCGTTGTAGGTCCCCTGCCACTGGTGTCCAAAGGCACGCACATCATCATCCCCCTGGTGGACAGTCTGGAAGACGAACGCTGGGAGGCAAAGATTGTTGCAGAGAACGTCAACAAGCTCAAGTTGTCCGTCAACTCGCCTGCCAGTGCTGTGATTGGCCTTTACGGGCTCAGTGTCACAACTTCCTCTCTGAAGGGCGAGTCGCCATCGACATACAACTCCAACAAGAACATTGTCATGCTCTTCAACCCTTGGTGTGAAGGTAAGATGGTTTACGTGAACTGAGGGGAAGGGTTGTGGAAAAGGCGAAACCAAGAGCAGTGCTACTGACCCGGTGGTAATAGGGGAAATCTGAAGGAAGAAGAAACAATCAGTGTATGTAACATGTAACACAACTGGGATTCATTACATACCACCTGGCTTCATATCAACTTTGAGCTTTTAGATCATAGATGCTGCGTAACAGCGTCATCACTCAGGTGGAAAATAGGTTAAAGACCTGTCAATCACTGACAAAAGTTGTAAACACATCACTGACATCTTGGTCAGATTTGTTTTTTTTCTTTCATCCACTCAAGCTTTGGAAAATGAGGCCCGCTGTTTATTCTGTTGCTTTCACTTTGCTGATAACGGCAGTTTATCCCCATTCAGGATATCTGAGGGAAAAATCGGAATATTTGCAACACAGCAAATTTAACTTCATATTGTGAACCTGGGCTTGAATAAAAGATGGTCTGTTTTTACAGGGGTTGCTACTTTTGGCACTTCGCCCAATCTCTTCTTTCCTCTCTCGATTTCTTATTCCCGAGACCACATTCTCCCTCACGCTCATAAAAATCCTACGAGCGCTGTATGAAACGCCGAGGGGCGAGCTCAGGGAAAATCCTGCAGCCGGTAACAACCTGTGGTGATGCACATACACATTTCCTTCATGTGTATGTGCGTGTGTGTTTCCTTCCTTTAAATGCCTCACCCACCCAGTGCTGCTCCCTATCTGCTGGCCCATCCCACACTCCATCACCATCACCCCACTGCCCTGCTCTCCAGCCTCCTCCTCCTCCTCCTCCTCCTCCTGCTTCATCATGTGTGTGTGTGATTCAACATGCGTTTCACATATGTTCAGTCAGAAGTGTAAACCACAGTCATCACAGCTGCCAGAGAAAGTCAGCTTGACCTACCTCTGCTTTCCTACGTCTAATCTCCAGACCCTCTGTTCTGCTCCAGTCCCTCCCTCCCTCCTCCCTTCTCTCCCACGCAGAACTTCCCCTCTTTCTCTCCATCATCCTCCATGTCCTCTTCCCCTCAAATGCTTTTTTTTTTTTAAATGTCCGTCTGGAATCCTCTGTTTTCCCTTTCTTTTCTGTTGTCACGCTCCTATTCCCCACCTTCCGGTAGCCACTGAGGAATCAGCAAGAGATAAGGAGATTAAAAAAAGGAAAGAAACATTTGTAAAGCTTATTTCAGGGGTGAACACCCAATTCTATCATGCTGATGTCACTCAAAACAGGAGGCTTCCCAGAAATGTGTGTGGGCCCCCTCTCCAAGGTCCATGGAGTCTTTGTGTTTCTTAACCATTTCCTGGACTTGGGAGAGAAAAAAAAAATCACATTCTTAAAGGGTTTAGTCACCGAAGAGGAGAAAAAAAACATGGATTCTGGGTCACTCTCTCAAGGACGACTGAAATAAAAAAAATGACCCAGTTGGTTTAACGGGATCATACAGATAAAAGTATCCTTGACCTACCTCTGCTTTCCTACCTCTAATCTCCAGACCCTCTGTTCTGCTCCAGTCCCTCCCTCCCTCCTCCCTTCTCTCCCACGCAGAACTTCCCCTCTTTCTCTCCGTCATCCTCCATGTCCTCTTCCCCTCAAATGCTTTTTTTTTTTTAAATGTCCGTCTGGAATCCTCTGTTTTCCCTTTCTTCTCTGTTGTCACGCTCCTATTCCCCACCTTCCGGTAGCCACTGAGGAATCAGCAAGAGATAAGGAGATTAAAAAAGGAAAGAATACATTTGTAAAGCTTATTTCAGGGGTGAACACCCAATTCTATCATGCTGATGTCACTCAAAACAGGAGGCTTCCCAGAAATGTGTGTGGGCCCCCTCTCCAAGGTCCATGGAGTCTTTGTGTTTCTTAACCATTTCCTGGACTTGGGAGAGAGAAAAAAAAAAATCACATTCTTAAAGGGTTTAGTCACCGAAGAGGAGAAAAAAACATGGATTCTGGGTCACTCTCTCAAGGACGACTGAAATAAAAAAAATGACCCAGTTGGTTTAACGGGATCATACAGATAAAAGTATCTGAATGTAAAAAATCAAGAAAACATCATATATGATCCTACTTAGATATAATT
Source organism: Trinectes maculatus (assembly GCA_016785345.1). NCBI lineage: Eukaryota > Metazoa > Chordata > Actinopteri > Pleuronectiformes > Achiridae > Trinectes > Trinectes maculatus. The sequence continues at coordinate 40,681 of JAFBJQ010000033.1, forward strand.
GTGTGTTGTCTTTACAGAGGACACAGTGTTCCTGGACGATGAGGAGGAGAGGAAGGAATATGTGCTGAACGACACCGGGAGAATTTACTACGGCACAGAGAAACAAATCGGTGCCCGCACATGGAACTTCGGTCAGGTACGGATGATAAAGACATTCCGTACATTCGTTCCTGCTTTGAAATAATGACTTTCTTTATGAATGATGATGTGTTTTGTTTCATTGCAGTTTCATGAAGGGATCCTTGATGCATGTCTGTTCATCCTGGAGAAAAGTGACATGCCGCCCTCTGGTCGAGGGGATCCTGTCAATGTGGTCAGGGTCATATCTGCCATGGTAAGACATGTACCACAAATTTCCCATAAATATCAATGGAATATGAATGTTAAAATATCAGTGTCTTTAACTGTAGTTACAACATTTTCTTTTCAGATAAACGCGCAGGACGACTTTGGGGTTTTGGTGGGGAACTGGTCGGGGGTTTACACCGATGGAGTCTCTCCTTCTGCGTGGAGCAGCAGCGTGGAGATCCTGAGAAAATACCACTCCACCAACGGCACGCCTGTGTCGTACGGCCAGTGCTGGGTCTTTTCTGGGGTAACGACAACAGGTGAGTATGCGGGTGGAAAAAAAAAGAGTGAAAGCATGTGATGGTGCATTTATGGACGCAGGCTGGAGCTTAGTGGGTGGCGGCAGCGAGCAGGTGCAGAGATGCTATTTGTGTCATATGTGTTCACGTGAAATGCCACAGAGAACAGCAGTTTTGTGTTTTATGAATTTGATTACAAATTCTAAAAATAATATTGATCTTGACTTCCTGTTTCTCGGGCCCTTTTCATCTGCTGTCATCTGCTCTGAAGTGGAAGATTTCATTTATTCCGTACACGCAGTGAGAGTACACAGCTATGTACATACTTAGCACTGACATGCCGGGCATACCTCCTACTTTTATCACAGAAATAGACTCGTGCGTGTCTTTCGTTCATGCACGTTAACACACCTTCTTCGCAACAATGCAAATCCAATACTTGTAAAAATGTGAATCGGTCCTGCATTTGGCCTCAGTGAACAGAATTCAGCTATTAAAGAAGGATTATTTCATGTTGTGTTTTAATTCAGCTGTCTCTGTCTGTCTTTGTTTCCAGTGCTGCGGTGTCTTGGGATACCTGCCCGCAGTGTCACCAACTTCCAGTCCGCTCATGATACCGATGTGTCCCTCACTACAGATGTGTACTTAGATGAGAATATGGAGCCGATCGACAGCCTCAACAGTGACTCTGTCTGGTATGATGTGTGACTTTACATGGGCAGGACATCAGTACCTTAGGAATGCACTGTATATATAGATCTGCTCTGAAAGCAGTCCCCTAAATTGACTTGACCCATGGATGTCAACTCTAGTCAGACAACTAGTTTACTGGCATCTGGCTCCACCATGTCTGTCTGGTTATACTGAATAAAAGGCAAAATTCAAAAATCATATGTCACAAAATGTTAAACTGTTCCTTTAAATGCATACTCAAACAAAAATGTCTTACCTCCATCGACCTGAAGGAACTTCCATGTATGGAACGACTGCTGGTTGGCCAGACCAGACCTGCCACCTGGCAACGGAGGATGGCAGGCTGTTGACTCTACTCCACAGGAAACAAGTCAGGGCACCTTCTGCTGCGGCCCTGCCTCTGTTAACGCCATCCGCTCCGGTCAGGTCTTCCTCAAACACGACACGCCCTTTGTCTTCGCTGAGGTGAGTGCTATGAACGACCAGGTTTCTCATTTACCTGTAAGAAAATAAAAATAAGAATAACTTAAGAAACAGGTGGTTAAACTAAAACGCCGGGATTAAGGTTCTGGAAATATTGTTTTTGACACGGGAATGATTATAACAGGAAGAAAATAGTGAAATAATTTAATTAATAGATATAACTTAACAACTGTTGCAGCCATTTTCAAAGGGGGCCTGCTTTCTTAAACTGGCAAGAACTTAAACTGTTCAAGCTTTTAATGTTTGTTTTTACTGTCTTTCTGATCAGGTCAACAGTGATAAGATCTACTGGCAGAGGAACCTGGATGGTACTTTCAGCCAGATCTGCAGTGAGAAGAAAGCAGTCGGCCACTGCATCAGCACCAAAGCTGTGGGCTCTGATGAGCGGGCGGACATCACTCACCTATACAAACACCCAGAAGGTACTGGCAAACATACTGCATGTTTACTGCAGACCTACTTTTGTTTTCCAGAGCTAAATTAAAACTGTCACAATTTGATGATTTATTAATTGGCTTTGAAGGACTGTGTGCCAGATCTCTTAAAAACCCTGAATCCTAAATCCTGAAAGAATGGAATGCATTCATCCTCTCCTCCCTCTAATCTGCCAGACTCAGAGGAGGAGCGTATTGCCGTGGTGACTGCTAGTCGCTATGGCAGCAAACCAAACATCTACACAACACCCATGGCGGAGGACGTGGGTGTGGAGGTGAAGATGGAGGGCGAGGGGCCCAGGATGGGCGCTGATGCTAAGCTGAGCATCGTGGTGAAGAACCTGAGCTCACAGCCTCGCCAGACAACACTGCACAGCCAGGCGGCCGTCATGTACTACACCGGCGTGCTGAAGGGCACCATCAAGAAGGAGCAGATACCTGTGGACCTTTTGCCCAATGAAGGTTTGGAGTCTGTTACACAGCAATATCTAGATAATGATAAGCTAAATACCAGAGCTAAATACCAAGCTGGTAATACCAGACCTAATAAGGCCTGGTATTAAGAGTCTTCTCAATTAACTCTGACTTATTTATTGTAACCAGGGGCGTAGCTATAGGCAGGGAGGGAGCAGTGCCACTGCCCATGGGCCCGGGCCCCTCCCAATGGCTTAGAGACCCCCCCACACACACACACACACACACACACAAGCAATATATAATGGCTGCTGAAACTTTATGGTGGGAGGATAATTCATGGCAAAAAAAAAATACATATTAGTGGATCCAGTCATGCCCCTGCACCCTGAGTGCAGTTGTTCCACCACTGACTGTAACCAATTTAACTGTAAGGGGAAGATTGAGTTAGTTCTTGTAATATGCAGTAATCTCAGTTTTAATGCAATGAATTGGATTTCCCCAGACTGGACAGGAACAGCATGGGGAAATTTACTAATACACAACAACTGAACTCTGTGCTACTGAAAGCGGAAGTTTGACAGAAGCGCAAATAGTTTTTGTGCAATAGTTGTCTCATATGGGGTCATGGAGTGAACACCTCTCCTCAGTACACCGAATATAAAACTACACCTAGAAGCCAGTTAGCTTAGCTAGATAATAATCTTTGCTTCTTGCCTGGATAAAGCAACAAACAAGATGTGAAAATTAGGTTGATCCTAAAATAAAAAACAAGAATAATCTAAAAGTTACATAAACTTGCACATGTTGAATACTGAGCTCTGCTCCTTCTCTGTGTGTGTGTGTGTGTCAACACAGAAAAAACCATTGAGTGGATCCTGCCCTACCAGCAGTACCAGAACCAGCTGGTGGATCAGGCAGCCCTGATGCTGACCCTGTCTGGAAGAGTCAATGAGACCCAGCAGGTGTTGGCCAACCAGACCTCCTTCAGGCTCCGCACACCCGACCTCATCATCACGGTGGGTTCTGGTTTGACAACAGCGTACTTATTCAGCTCTTGGTTTGGTTCGTGTCATATTGTTATCACTTTGATTACAGGGGGTCCTCGAGTTACGACGGTCGCTAGTTATGTCGTTGTCGTGGTTACGACACATCTCCCGTGAACTTCCTTGTTTCGGCTTAAGCGGTTTGCCCCGTAAATA
>JAFBJQ010000033.1:44547-81001 GCA_016785345.1 Trinectes maculatus
CACAGCTAGGCTACTCTGCCTTGTGTTTACTTATGTGAAATGGACGGCTGGCGGGGGGGCAGCGGCAGCCGGTAAGGAGATGCACACGGACACAGATGGGTTCAGGATCGTGGCGATACCGTAGGTTTATTCACAACACAGGGTCTACACGGTTGATATCAGAAATCTAAAGGAAATGCTCATTACACTCGTGATCTCAACCCCTACAATGACAAAAGGCAATTCACCATAGTAAACTCTTATTGTAGGGTGGTGTTAGAGTGACATCTAGTGGCACAACTTTGTAACTACCTTACGTATGAATGTATGTTCCGACTTACGTCGAAATTCTCAGGAACGGATCTCCGTCGTAACTCGAGGACCCCCTGTATATTAAAGAAAGGTTTTGATGTGACTCTGTTTGGGGTTTGCGTGGACAGCCTTTGGGAGAAGCTGTTGTGGGCAAAGAGATGGGAGCAAAGATCACCTTCACCAACCCACTGCCTCGAACTCTGAAGGCCGTTGTGTTCAGAGTGGAAGGTCTTGGTCTACAGAAGGGCCATGAAGTGGTTGTAGGGTAAGAATATGAGACATTACCATCTGTTTTTGCTTCTTTACCTCTTAACCGCCCACATTTCCCCTCTTCCTGATTGATAATGTCTCTTGTTTGTCCTTCTCAGTGACGTCGGTGCACACTCCACAGTGACACTGACTGAGCACTTTATCCCCACCCAGCCTGGACCCAGGAAGCTCGTGGCCTCTCTGGACTGTAAACAGCTCACGCAAGTGCACGGAGTGGCCGACATTGTTGTTCTTGAACAATGAGAGAGAGCAGGCAACATCAGTCCTGCCATATGAAACATACACCGAAAGACTCTAACTATATGAAGTCTGTCAGTTTTCTTAAACTCTCTTGCTTCTTTTATATAGCAAATTCTGAATTTTGATATATTTAACAGTATGAATAGACACTTAACAACTGTAGCATCATCAGTATTATGTTTTTTACTTGAAGTAATATAAATTCTAAAACCTGTGGTGAAGATGGATGAAGCAGGGTTTAAGTGCATGCTTTAATTAACAAGCATTCATATACTGAATTAATTAAACCTTGTCAGTAGACATTTCTAAACTAGTGCATTTCAAAACACTGAAAACGTTTGTGACGGTGCAGTCAGATCGTTGATATTTTGTTTTCAATATATTGCGGGGCGGTTTTACGTGTAACTCGTTATATTGTAAGAAAAAATATGTGAAACGTTTTTTTAGACCATACGAACATCACATGGCGTAAATGAAGGAGGGGTACTGTGAATTGTTTGGAAAGACAAATATGCTAAAAATTGACATTGACATTGTCACATTTGACTGAACGATTGTATAAACAAAGTTCATGTGTGCTTAATTTTTATTAAATGCTAATTCTTTTATCTCCCTATGTTTGAAAACCAACCAATTAGCACTCATGAAACTGAAATGGCTCAATTTGCAGAATGTTCATGTGGTGGAATCTGAGGGTGAAGATACTGTCTATGTCTTATGAACATCACAGCGTGTGTGATTAAACTGACATGAGCATTATACTAGTTGCAATTTCCCTATGAAACTGAACTATTTCACAATAGAGACCGGTGCAGCCATAATTCACCTTACAGTTTCTAGTCACAGTCTGTTTAACTTCAGCACTGTAAGTACAATGTGAAAGAACAACTTTAATAACAGTAAATTATATATATATATGTATAGTCTGTTTACAGGACTGTTTTCTGTGTGTTTGTTTGTTTTTTTGGTAATAAAACCTACACTGAAACGATTACACTGACTCAAAAAGGGAGTTTTTTTATCTCCATACATAGACACACATTTAAGGTTCTTGAGGAAACGATGTTTCGTAATATTACCTAACAGTGACTGTTCAGCTTCCTCATGTCATCACGTATGATACTGATGCTCACTCCTTAATATGTTACATAAGTTATAGTTCATTAACGATTTGACTTGAACGAACATAGGAGAGTTGAACTCAATTATAATTAAGTTATCAGTAATTAAGGTAAATTTCTATTGTAGAAAAATTTGCTTCTTCTCAACTTTATTTCTTTGACAGTTTTAAATGCATATTCTTATACCTAATGGCCTAATGTATTAAAAAAATAAATGTTAACTATACCTCACCCTTATCTGGGGAAGGTAAACAAAAATAATAGCATAACATACGATGCTGGGCACATACAGGATTGTTGGGATTGGGATAATTGTGTGTGTGTGTGTGTGTGTGTGTGTGAGTGTGTCTATTCAGCATTATAAAAATGTTGCAAGGAAGCATTCAAAAGGCAATGCTGCTAAAAGTTGCAACATCAGACATCAGAAGACAAATACTGCATCTTGTATTCTGTAACATGAAACTGTTACACAAAAAACGCTGTTCAAATTTATGTTATAATAATGGCTGCTCTGGTTGGGTAATGAGGGCTATTTGTTTTATGAAATTTATTATATTGATAATATTTACTTTTACGCATTTATTTTAATTTTAACTGCTCCATAAACCTTGTGGGAATGACACTTACTTACTGACCTCTGCTGGTTGGGCCATAAACTACAACACCTGTGGATTCTTACAGGAGCAGGAAACAATTAGTCAAATAAGCTTTTATTATTACAAGGTATAAAACATAAATGGCTGTTTTTTGTAGTGGGAAGGGTTCAGTAGTTAATGGCTGTTGTGAGACACATGTAAAATGTATGAATCAGTAGCCTGATTGCTGCTTTGTAACATGTTTCACTTGCAGTCACAATTCATATAGTCAACACTGTTCAGCTTTGGATTAAGCGGTGCAGTGAATGCTCTGTTTGAACACAACAAAGGATAAACTCAATTATATCATATAAATAAATGTGATAACACTAAATACATATAATAAATATCAAGATATCAAGAAGTTTGCTATAATCATATTAATTTGCACCAATAAGAACAAGATTCAGAATAAAATTACACATACACCTAGAGATATAGGATTTCTAGATGCAAAACCATTGAGCATGATTAACATGCAAAACTTACACTGCCACACGCAGTCAGTTTACGGAGTTACATATATTATCAATGACTCTGTTGAACTCTTCTGGTTGATCAGCATACACGTGGTGAGAGGCTTTATTTATCAGCTGTAAGGTGAAATAGATCATAAATAACAAAGTCAGCAGTGACGCACAAATATATCTGGATCATTTAAAAATATATCTATTTGATTTCATGTTTTAATGGTGACCTGCAACTTTAACAGAAAGAAAAATACAAAAATGTCTCTACAGTACTCTGGATTTAAACTCACCAGCAATTTGGTGTAGGCCTGGTTCCTGATCTGGACCACTCTGTCCCCAGATGAGCTGTCCACCCAGGAGTATTCTCCATACAGCATGGTGAGGGGCATGGAGGGTGGCAGCAGGTGAATCCGCTGCAGCATAGGCCTCTTAGCCCAGCCCAGAGACTCGGACATGGCACGGAAACCCACCTCACCGCTAGGAGAAGGAAGAAAAGATAGGGGTAAGAAAAATCAAACAGAAAAAAAGGTCAGAATTTTGCAGACATTGTGTTGTGTCGCTGAAAATGTGATTTTGTGATGTGTGCCATGGTGTACCTTGGGGTTTGTGCATTACAGTGGTAGATGTACTGCGTCATTGTGTCATCGTCAAACAGATCTTCAAATTTCCTTTTGAAATCAGGACGGAATCTGTTCACCAAGCCTGGACCTGAACCAGTGTCAGACTGTGACATGAGTGGACAGAGGAAATATGAGACACAGCGCTCTAATAAATGAATGATGTTATATCTTACCCCATGGGCCGGCCGCTCTGATGACCGCCAGTGGGTTGAAGAAAGAAACCACTGTTGCAATAGCTTTCACCCAGCGGGGAGGGGATGGCCTCTTCACCACCTCAGTCCCCTGACTAGGACTCTGCTCGGCCTGTGTCTGGGGCCGCTCAGGAAAACCCCAGGGGTCTACCAAGATTAGGTGGGACACTCTGGAAAAACATTGCACAAGACAACAGTGATATTACACTGGGTGTCATCTTTTCAAAGCAGCATTGACTGTTTTCTTCTAGCCAACTGAGGTGAGTAGAAAAATCAGAAATTGTAGCCCATTGTGTGGTTGGTCGGTGGTTGTTGCATGTGTAATTTAGTGGGCTTTGAAAAAATGTTCAGAAACAAGTTGTTTAGAAACAAAGAAAGATGCTGGTGTTGCTTGTTGAGTTGGAGGAGAAGGAGATGGGTTGTAGAAATGTACTGTATGAGCTGTTTCCAGACAGCTAACTCAAGATCTCTTCCATCTTGGCCTCACTGTGAAAACTGCTGATGAGTATGATCAACCAATGACCACACATCAAATGTTGTCAATAACCAATGACAAATGCTCCTATGACAAAATGACAATATGGTCTCTTCAATTTGGATATATAAAGATGACTGTGTGAACAATATCAACGATGGTTGGTTGGTTGGTTGAAGAGTTGGTTGTTCACGCTAATTTGTGTCAGCTTTAATTGATTCCTCAGTTTGTGAACATCTAAGCCCGCCTCGCCAGTTGTTTACTATTGGTATGTTATGCACATTACTACCTCGATGGGTACTGGATGGCGTAGGAGGTTGCCAGGTAGCCCCCCAGGCTGTGCCCCAGCAGAATCATGTTCTCCAGGCCTACAGACTGTCTCCACTGTTCAATGGAGTCGACAAACTGCTCCTCTGCTTTGGCAGCATCCGAAGGAAAAAGAGGCCTGGAGCTCCTGCCAAAGCCCAGGAGGTCAAAGGCGTAGACTGTGCGTGAGCGGCTCAGTGCATCCAGGTTCCTGATCCACAGGCCTACCCCTCCTCCAAAGCCATGAACCATTACCAGGGGAGGCTTACAGACTGGTGGTGAAGAAGGGCAACAGTGGTTATGAAACCCTGAATTACAGTCATTACCTCGTGATAAGAGACTTTGAGGTGGACTGTACCTGCAGGTTTGCGAACCACCTTCTTGGCCAGGGTCAAAGTCCATATTCGATCCTGGTTGGGTAAGGTCACAAACCTGGCCCACAGGTCATTCTGAATACCTGTTGTGATCAGGTAAAGAGAGTATAAATAAATATATCAATACAGTCAGATCCTCTCCATACAAAGTAGATTTACGAGTTATGAAATAAAAAATTATAAATAATCCCACCAAACCACTCTTACAACAGCGGAAGAAAATCTATATAGAAAATATATTTTATCACTATTTAACAGTTTCATTATATCAATTTAGTGAGCAGAACATAAGTTCTCATTGGTTTTATATTCAGCTAATATGTGTATCATGTTATTCTTACAGGCAAGAATCTTGGACTCTGTCGTCTTCAAGAGGGACATGGAGGTTGGACGCCAGGAAGGCCACCAGTTCCAGATAGAATTCGGCCTAACAGCAACACAGACAAATACAAAGGTGTAAAAAGAATTAACAGCTGCTAGATGGCGCAGGAAATGCTCGGCGCAGGCAAACTGTACAGTTCAGATGCTTCTGGGATGAAGGTGAGGTTCAAGTGAGCATTGTGAGTTAGTGTTGTTTGTTTGGCACACATACGTTACCCACACGTGAGTGTCACGTTTCAGAGCCATACAGCTGTCAGTCAAAGTCACTGCTGTGACCAGCAGCACTGATACAGATGTTAATATTTATCCCAATTACAGAACTTCTCATTAGCGATCTTAAACTTTAGGTCGTTCTTATCCTCTTTGGAGTTAATATGCTGAAGAAAATATCTATATCCATATCTATTCCCGCCCCTTCCTCTATTATTGGAGGAGGGACCAACCACGTGTCACGTTTCTACATTCACCTATACAGCAGGTGAACCTCCAGGCCCTTCACCTGTCCCACAACCAACAGGCATATGGGACTTGCTGAGTCATTTGATTAACCGACTCCTCGTGGAGTGAGTCACTCACCGCTAATAAGATCTTCAGTCCTATGAAACGTGTTTGTGATGTGTGGCAAATCAACACAATCTCATTCAACCACTATTAAACACTGTAATAAACATATTGATCCTGCAGCAAATGACGATCCACATGGTTCCGGCAGTAGACTGGTCTGAGGTCAGCTGACATAGAGATGACAGGTAATGCTACTGAAAGAGACTGAGAGCATCAGGCACAGTTTACTACCTGCAGGGCTACATGGATGTAGGTGAAGTGATACAACACTGCAGTGGATTACAGAATGACAGCGATCATTACCAAGGGAGAGAAAACATTGTATAACACGCTGTAAACAGAAGGATGTTGTACACTGCTGCTGAGCCATAACACAACTTGACATACTTACTCTGTCTCACAGTCGGTCTGTATCGGCGCTGTGGCTGGAGCAGGATCCATTGTTTACCTCCTGAACGCTACATTCAGGTTGGTCCAAGTTGAACACGCGCCCCTTTGTGTCTGCTGTAAGGTTTGTGTAAGTCGCCGAGTGCCACTCTGATGTTTTGTAACACTGAAATGCCTAAGTCAGCTGACCGGACACAAAGATCGTCTATTGCGAAGATGCCTCAGCGTCACGCGCATTAAAAGCGAGAGTATGTAAGGTTAACAAATAGAAAGCCTACTTTTTTTTTACTTTACAAGTCCTGTTCATTAATAACAAACTTTGTTTGTTATTAATAACAAATAACAAACACACACCAACATTGTTTGGTGTGTGTTTGTGTCTTGATATAAAATTGCTAAAATTTCAAAAATGGGGTTAGAAAGATTGCTTTCGTGAAGTTCTAGATTATTGATTAGGCACTTAGGGGTGCAAAGAAAATTGGTAATTGGTAACTGCTAAGCGAGAGTACAGTTGCTACATATTGATATACCCAGAGTATAACATCTGTATTTTTAACACATCCCTACTGCTCGTGCTCTGGTGGGCGGAGCCAATTATCTTTATTGAATCATGGGCCCCGTGCTCGTCGGTACAGGTGGGCTACACTGCAAAATTTGGTATCGATTCGGTAGATACAGGGCCAGTATTGCTGATGTCGATACTCATACCCTTTACTTAGAAAAGCAGGTTATCTACTTTTGTTGGGGGGAGCAATGCATCATAATTTATGATATGATATGATATAAATATAATAAAACACAGGAAAAAGTGTCGTTTTGGATAAAAGCATATGCTAAATGACTGTAATGTAATGTAATGTAAAAAAAGAGAAAATAAAAAATAAATTTGTTTAACTAACTCAATATTTGCAATTTTATCAACAAACTCATTTAGCAATAATGAAATCTGCACAAAATTATTACTGGAGAACCGAGAAAACGTTTAAATTTATTTATTTATTTTGTGTTTTTCACTCCTCTCTCCATTTACTTTGCAGCTCGGACTTCTCTGTTGGGTGTGTTTTTATTTGTTCTCTGTAAACATTGCAGCTTGCAGCATTTTGGTCTGCGGCTGTAAAATAACACCAAATTCATTTATTCATTCATTCATCACATCTGTTTTTGATTAACGTGTGGGTAATGGTAATATAGGTTGTCAGTATAATTTCAGTCAATGTTTAAAGGCCTATGCATATGCATATGTGTGTGTGTTTTGTTTAACTATCTCAATATTTGCAATTTTATCAACAAACTCAGTTAGCAATAATGAAATCTGCACAAAATTATTACTGGAGAACCGAGAAAACGTTTAAATTTATTTATTTATTTATTTATTTTGTGTTCTTCACTCCTCCCTCCATTTACTTTGCAGCTCGGACTTCTCTGTTGGGTGTGTTTTTATTTGTTCTCTGTAAACATTGCAGCTTGCAGCATTTTGGTCTGCGGCTGTAAAATAACACCAAATTCATGTATTCATTCATTCATCACATCTGTTTTTGATTAACGTGTGGGTAATGGTAATATAGGTTGTCAGTATAATTTCAGTCAATGTTTAAAGGCCTATGCATATGCATATGTGTGTGTGTGTGTGTGTGTGTAGTATATACAGTATATACGTAGTATATATATACTGTACTGTACATACACAGTACATACAGTCGAACCACTTCCTGGCGAGTCGAGGCTTTCTATGTCACGTGTGACGTCACTCGCTTTTAAAGACGCAGCCTCGTAAAGCGCTTCATAAATTGCATAAATTGCTTAGTGGATTTCTTGACACAGTACGACACATCGCTACTAACAGGATTTGTGCACTGAATGTACCGAAAAGCAACTGAAACGTAATTATCGATTTCGTCGACATTTTAGATCGATCCGCCCACCACTGCTTGTCGGAATGTATTTTTTGTAACACCGAGTCCGCTTCCGGTTGACGAGGACACGTCACTCATTGGACTAAGGAAGAGAGCCGGTGCTAATCGCCCCAATCTACACGTTAAATTTACACCCAACGGCGAAACCATGTCGAATTCAGTCATATCGGTGATCTCCCGGTTTCTCGAGGAGTACACCTCCACGACGCCCAACAAGCTCAAAGTGGTGGATGCATATTTGTTGTACATCTTACTGACCGGAGCGCTGCAGTTCCTCTACTGTCTGCTCGTGGGCACCTTCCCCTTCAATAGCTTCTTGTCGGGCTTCATCTCATGTGTGGGCTCGTTCATCCTCGCAGGTAAACAGCTCTCCCGTCAAATGTTGATATGTGTCGCTGGTGCAAACAGCAGCTCGCAGCTTTCTATTCATGGCCCCGTAAGAAGCGTGTGCTGCAGACACACACAGGTTAGCTAAGGTTAGCATCCGTCTGACAAATACCAAATACACTGAAATACAATTACTTTAGAGACAAAACAGTATGTGAAACATTAAATTATACACAAATAAATTGAATATATATATATATACACACACACACACACACACTAGGGATGCATATTGTGCCACATAAAAACAAATTTCTTTATAACTATAGGCTAGTATTTATATGTGCAAACAGCAGCAGAGACAATAGGAACAGCAGGCTTCAGCCTCCGAGGGGACACGCAGTTGCAGTCAGTGGGATGCACGTGAGGCAAAACTTGCATGTTATGTTATCAATCACAATAATCAGCCCTCATGAAGAGGTCAGATCTACCTCAGTGTCCAGCAGACTGCTTTTCTATTTAAAATACCAACACGTCCACATACTGTGGTTACTCTGGTGTCAGTAAATACTTACTATTAAATTAATTATGAAAACTGTCTGTACATGTAGTAATATCTGTGTTGTTTTAGGGGTGCACGAAACTAACTCTAATCCTACGTGTGTGTTTTTTTGTTCCTCTAGTGTGCCTTCGCATCCAGATCAACCCACAGAACAAAGGCGACTTTCTGTCCATCTCTCCAGAGAGGGCCTTTGCTGATTTCCTATTCGCTCACACTGTCCTCCATTTGGTTGTGGTAAACTTCATTGGCTGAAACTGATGTGGATCCAGATTGCAGTGCCCCCTTCTGAAAGCGTGTGCGTGTATATGTATATTGCACTTACATAATTTAAAAACTCTTGTCAATTCAGATTTCTGTTCATTGCCACAGTGTAGTGTCTGTATACAGTGTATATCGTCTGCATTCAGTCTCTATTCAGTTTAAAGTACAGTTAGAATTCCTGCAAACTAAGCTATACGTATTGAACCAAACACACAGTCTCTCAGTGAACAGCAAATTGGCTTTTATATTGCTATATGCTCAGACTTGTGTCCCTGCCCTGTCTCTCCCTGATGTGTCTTGTTTCATAACCTCGATGTTACTAACCTTACCATCACTTTCTTTATTTTTTCAAAGATATCAACAGAGCGAAGTTGTCAAAACTCCCCTTCAAGACATGATGAAGCATCTGCTTTTGTGCCATCCCACTTCCAGCACAGAAGTTGCAATATGTCACATGTTATGCAGTACAATTTTCTTACTGATTAACTGGTTAATTTCTGTCTTTTTTTTTAAGTAAAAGATTTGTAAAGCACCATCTTTTTGCACTGAGGCAAAGAAATAAAAACTAAAATAAAATGTATTGATCTTGTGAGGATGAAACGATTTTTGTCATTAAGTGTTGTCCTGCTTATTTGTCCTATATTTTCATAGTAAACCACTTGATCTCACTAGTGTTAAACTGGTATTATACTGTTACATTGTAAGAAAAATAGCTTGTTGTTAGATTGTTGTATCGGCTTAAAACCTCAAAAAGCTAAATGCAAATACGCATCGTTTTATACAAATATTCAAATGTATATTATCCAAAAATCAAAGAATTGTAATTGTCCCACGCTGGAACATCACTGTCCCATTTTCTTTTGAATGAATATCTAAATCATTTGATGCTGTAGTGCAACTACCACGACACAATGCTGTATATCTCTATTGTTCCTGTATTAAGCTAACCTGTGTTGTCCGATCACAGACAGCAGACCTAGTTCCACATATCCATTCTCAGTGGATATGGTTTCACATTTATATTTGATCACTGCAAAAAAAAAATTTAAGTTGGTAGAAAAAATAATAGGACCTCATGCAAAAAAGTGGGAATTTAAGCCTGTAATGTACATTTTAAAATATGTTTTTTTTAAAATAATGTTCCTTTTGGCTGATTAAATAACTTAAACACTCAAAATATAATACCAACAAAATGAAACCGAAATTATAAAGCAATTCAAATCAGATAAAGATCTGCCTTTCCATAGTTCCCTACAATAAAATATTACGTTCTCAAGCCACAGACTGCATCATTAAGTAGCAAGAGATGTACAAGTAGTGCAAATGTGCAGAATGCACTGACCTGAGGGAACTTAGGTCTGACAGAGATGAGTGTAAAGAGTCTTTCTGATCTGGGTATAAAACTGCTTTACATACAAAGATGAAAAATAGACAGAATCAAGTTGCTGGGCTGTAAAGGTCAGAGCTAAATCTCCCTGTGTGCTGATTTACTAGCCATCACAGAGGTAGTCTATCTACCTAGGCCTACACATGCAAATAGACGACATCAGCACCTTTTAAAATAAGGAACACATAAGGTACAGAGAGGTGTGAACCTGGGAGCCTGCAATCAGGCTGGAATATGATCTAAGAGAAAATAAGCCAAAAGATTTGGTTGCTGTGATTTCAAGAAGGGAGCAGAGGTATAGAACATTCTGACCCTTTTTTCTGCCACTCACTAAATGTCACATCTCGGTTATAGCGAGGGAAAGGTAATGGCAGGGGAAAGCTACTTTATACCAGTGAGGGAAGCAATATTCAAGTACCAAAGCTATTCTCTATATATTTTTTTATTTAAAAAATTAAGTATTAAAAAGTGAAAGTACTCACAAAGCATTCAGACACAATGTTCAATTATGCTGACTGTTATATATGACAATATTGTATAATTCTGACTGATTAACTTACATGGCAACCACAATTCCGTTCTTTGGGTTAAGGAACAGCACATTTAAATTCATGCACTGTTCACGAGCTAATTTAAAGCCACTGTATTTTAAGTATTTATTATAGGGTTCATCCATTTTAATCTACAGAGTTACTAAAGCTATCAAATAAATGCAGTATAGTAAAAACTACATTTGCCTGATGAAATGTAGCGTCATACAAGTATGAAGTACCGCTGATGGAAATACTCTAATAAAACACACATAGTACATGAGTTAATGTTGACCTGTCATGTCCGACTTTACAGTTCCTTCTTGTACTGGAAGGAAAATGTCATAAACTTTACTTTTACAGATACGTATGAATAAATTCAATCCGAGAACTGAAAACTGTGCAGGGAATGATGGCAAAGTCACTGGTAGAGAATGAATTTAATCCTGTTGTGACTATCCACTTCGAATCCATTTTACTTTGATGCAAACAGTCTTACACAAAGATAAAGGGTTATTGTGAGAGATGTGCCTACATTTTTGTCCAGGAAATGAATGATCATAAAAGGCGGTGTAGGCAAATGAAAAGACAAGGCCCCTCTGGGACGTCCTTGACACCCCTGACACAGCAAATTGAGAGGCTTAGAATAATGGTTTGTTAATTCTGTGGCTCTCTGAGCCATGTGTAGAAGCTTAACCCAACAAATGGAGACTGGATCAAATCCATTATGTTCAGGCATCAACATCGAATAATTTCATTGTAGCCTGCCAAAAAGAATTATCTCCATCCATGGGGGAGGCACTCAGAATAAGTTTTTTTTTTGAGAGTACAGGCTGTGAAAAACCAGGCAACCAGTGAGAATAAAAACTGCAGATAAATGAGTACAATGCTGTGCAACAACACAGTGTTTAAGGTAAGGAAATAATACGTGCCTCTGTTAAGAGCCATGTTATTTTCTTGAGGATATAAAAAAGGCAAGCAACTTGGTCACATTGCATAGGTTAAGGTGGTATATATGTATATACATAATATTGTGTGTGTGTGCGTGTGTGTATTTAAATATATATATATACACACACACATATACATACACACACACGCATATATACACACACACACACACACACACATATATATATAGTGAGAGAGAGAGAGACTGGCACAAACATGGTTAACATCTGGAACATCTGGATCCAACTTAGTCACATGACCAGTGAGAAGTCAGCTTTGCGGAACTCAGAGTCTGTGTTTACATAAGGGAGAGGACTCGCTTAGTAAACCGCACAGTGGCACTGAACAATGCTGCAACTTGTCATACTGTCTCTCAGCCTGTTACCATGGATCCCAGGTAATAACAATGACTACTGAAGTCTACTGCTTTTTCCCTTTGGCCAATTGTTTGAAAAGTTCATGGGATGATAACTGTCTATTCTGCAGTTCCCCTAACGTTGTTATTGTCCTTTGGGGCAGTGCTGGTGCCACAGGGTTAAGATACGTTTCCCAAGCATTACTTTTCCAACAATTTAATACTTTTTCTGGATTTATCATTTGTCGAATCCAGACCAGAAGGGTTAAAGTTGTGATTTTCCCTGAGAGTCAGAGGAAGCTTTTGTGTTGTGTTTTTTTTAATCTTCCGAGCTTCCGTTCTATTTGCCCCTTAGCAAGAGTATGTTTGATATTTATTTTGTCAAGTCTTCAAAAGCCTGTTATATTTGTCCCCCAAAACTCTGTAATACAGAGCGATAATCCAATTTTGGATATAAGCATGGAGCGGGAACCTTAAAAGTAGAAAAAAATGATTTGTTACGGAGGAAACCGAAACCATCGTACTAAGTATTGCTCAAGGCCACGTTGCCCGTTCCTCAGTCAGAGATAAGAGGCACTAAGAAACTGTTGTGCTATGTCTGCAGAAGTCCAAGTTAATGGCCAATGTTCACTCCTCTCCACTTTCCATCAGCCTTCCTCTGTAGGGTTACTACTGAGGAGGAGTTGGCAGTCCTAGAGGGTCGATCCCTCACTGTCCCATGTCATTATGAGCCTCAGTATGCCAGCTATGTAAAATACTGGTGTCAGGGGACGATGAGGGAGTTCTGCTCCAGCTTAGCAAGAACAGATGACCCGCCATCAGCCAATCCAGCGGAGGACAAAGTGAGTATTTTCGACGACCCCGTCCAGCTGGTGTTCACAGTGACCATAAAGGACCTAAAGGAGACGGACTCTGGCTGGTACATGTGTGGTGTGGAGATAGGTGGCGTGTGGAGCGCTGATGTTGTTGCATTCACAAACATCAAGGTCATTCACGGTGAGTGAACGGGACGCATAAATCACTGTTTATCCCGGAAGAAACATTTTCATGCATTTCAAATGTTTGGGTTACAAATACAAGTCGAATTCTGTCCTGCAGGTATGTCAGTGGTGAACAGCCGGCTGAGTGGGGAGGAAGGGAGTAGTGTCGTTGTTGAATGCCTCTACAGTGAGAGACACAGGTATGTAATTTTCTTTCCTTTAGTTTTGTCAAGTTTACAAATGTTACAAATCAGACCATCTGCAAGAAAGACAACAATTACATAGCCAAAGAAACCTGAGAAACATGTTACAAATCTTCTATCCAAGTCAAACACTGTTTGACAGTCATCCTTCATTGACTCCCCTGTGACTGTTTGCTAACAGACAAAGTGTGAAGAAGTG
The DNA here is from genome assembly GCA_016785345.1 of Trinectes maculatus. Classification (NCBI taxonomy): domain Eukaryota; kingdom Metazoa; phylum Chordata; class Actinopteri; order Pleuronectiformes; family Achiridae; genus Trinectes; species Trinectes maculatus. Next base: position 58,541 of record JAFBJQ010000033.1, read on the forward strand.
GTGTCGGAGTGGAGACTGGAGCTCCTGCCTGCTGACAGGCTCTGAGGGGAGCTACGAAGACACTTCAGTGGCCATCACTGATGACAGAACTGGGGCTTTCACTGTCACCTTAAAGAAGCTGCAGCTTAAAGACTCTGGCTGGTACTGGTGTTCTGCCGGGCAGCAGCAGATAGCAGTGCATGTTCTGGTCACACCACGACCCACAACTAGTAGGTTGACAAGAAAGTTCACAAAATTTAAAAAAAAAGTGTTCCACTATAAAATCTGTGTTCTACACAAACACAACATTAACACACTATCACCATGAAGCTCCATGAAGACCCCCCCAAATCCTAACTAAACATTAGTGCAAACATGTGCAACATTAGCATTTGACTGCAATAATTATTCCGCCCCCCTCGTGACTGCAACGCCAATATTCACTCTGCTTTTAGCTTTGATTTGGTCTCCTCCAGCTGCTGCAACCACCACCGTGTTCACTAACTGCCACCAAAACACTATACAGTAAACTATAGATCATGCGTTCACTGGAGTACGCTCCATAAGATTAATCAACATTCCTCGTGAGACTGTTAGACGTGATTAAAAGATATAACATCAGATGTTCATATTAAACGTGAATACAAGTTCAGGAGATAATGAGGTGATGTGTCATCAGGATTTGAAATGTGAGATTTGTTACCATAGATATGAAAGGATACTCTACTTTACAGCCTTTTCACTGTGTCAGTTCTCAGCTGCAGAAAAGATAAATGGCCGAGTCCAGCTTTTAAGATCAATATGTATTTGTGGCAAATGGCAGAGGCTCGTAGGTCTCAATCTGTGCAACGTATTGATTATTACAAGCCACTTATCAAGAATATTGATGGTAGAATTCTGTGCGTGTTGCTCTCAGCCTAAAACTATATATCATCATTCTCTGTATAATATCTTCATCCTTAACAGCATCGGCTGTGACATCCCCATCTACACCGAGTCAGTCTGTTACACACCTGCCTCCACCCAGACCCATCACTAAGGAGTCCTGGAACAGTCACAGGTAGGTCAGGCACGTCTTCTTCGTAATTCCGTGAAGGCACTTTGTATACTTGCACATGCATTTACAAAAGAAATAGCCACTGCTTTACTACACCTCCTCTGTTTGATGTGATGATATCCACACTATCAGCCAAGCACAGATAATGATCATTCCATTTTTGCAAGGTAACAGCCATCCATCCTTATCTTGGTCATTATGCTACTATGTAAGGACAGATGTGGTGTAAGCCTGAGCTGCCTGTGCTGTACAACCTGTATAGACCAGTACATGTTTGTGTTTCAGTCACATCATGGTGTCTTTGCTGGTGTGCTCTGCTCTAATGGTGCTCGTGGGCTTGGGCATACTGGCAAGAAAGATGTGGAAACTACACAGTAAGACCATTTAAATTTTTGTTTGTGTTTTTAAAATCAAACCAAACCCTTTAACAGGTCTGTGAAATACTGTAAATTCATTAAATATGCATTGAATACACTGTAGCTGCATAAGTACTGGATTATTCCTCTTGGCTTGAAGATCATCCCTATGAATTTTCAGAGCAAGACCCCGTGCTGAGACAAGTGAAGGACACAAAAGCGAGGCTCAATGTAAGCCCCCATTAAAACATCTGTCACTATTCTATTTCACACTTAAAACGCCATCACCAAGGATAAACGTTGGCGATTACAGGGCTCATTTTTCTTTATCTCCCACAGGAGTATTCAGGTGATGTCGGTGACCTGTACGATACTGCTGTCATTTTCCTTAACAAGGATTCCCCAGACATACATATGCACTGAGCCTGTCACTGTTTAGTAGTCTGTGCAGTGTTGCAACTGAATGTAACTTTTTTTTTTCCACTTTGTGAACACATGCTCTCACATACAACTCCACATTTTAAGACCTGCAATGTTTTCTGCTCACTACTTTCTTATATGCAGTCGGACATACAGATTGCCAATGTGTGACAAATGATCCATAACCATGCAGTCCCATCATAGACATAATATTTCTGTATCTGTTTTTCTTTTTTTAAGCAGCCATTCTCCAAACAGCAACAGTTTGATTCGCAGATCTGTAATTTCCTGTGAAATTTAACTGAAGGAAGGCTTGAAAACCACAGCATTTTATTTCCAACCACAGTGTTTTCTTTTCATTTTCAACCACCATTTCCTTTTCAACCTGCCATAAAATGCTTTTGGCCTGATTTTGTCACCTGAGAGCAGCACTGGCAGACAAACTCAACAGTGATGTATTATCATCCTATACGCGTGCAGGCTGTTTGGTGAACTTATTGGCTGCATACACATACTGCAGGAATTGGAGACGCATTAGCATTTGATGGGAGTCGTGTTTGTTTTCCCCTGATAAAAGCAAGACCATTATTCAGTGTCGATTTACCTCTCGTTTGGTATTTTGGTCTCCTTCAAATCCCATCTGGGTCTTCAGTTGCCAAATACTTGATCAAAGTTGCCATGATGTAGATCTTGGGGGAAACATAAAAGCTCAGGGTTATGATTAAGATCTGATAAATAATAGATGCTCAGTTTTAAGAAAATATAACTCAATAGGTTTGTCGCGGCAGTAAAATACACCTTAAAGAGGGGCTTTGCAGATCATCCTCAAACTGTTGCTATGAATCAAATCACATGTAAATGAGACCCATAAAATACATCACTTTCTTAGCAGTCCTGATGCTTGTGCACAGTCTTATGCGTATTCAGCCATGTTTGCACCTGTAAAAAGTCGACCATGTTTATACTGAACACTATAATAAACAGAACGGACACAGTAGCTTTCCTCACACCATTATTGCCTCTGGACCCTGAAAATTCATGTTTATTTCTGACAAAAATTCATTTGCAAATTATTAAAAGTTAGACATAGATATAGAAAGAAAATGTGCTGTGGACATGGCTAGGAGATTTTATAATGAGACTGAAAAAAGTATGTAAAGGAGAACTGTATACATAAGAAGAGGACAAATTAACTGAGAGAAACAGCTTTACAGTTTATGCTCGGACTGTCTGTTGTCCCACTGGTTCTCAAAGGATGTCTGAGTGCGTCGAACAGAATCTACCACAGCAGCTGTGAGACTCACTAAAACTCTCTTTCGCCTTCATTTGATAAAAGGGCAGATTTTCTTTCTTTTTTTTACCAGGACACAGAAAAAATGACATTTCACAGATTCACCGTCCAGTGTTGTTGGTGTCACACTGGCTTTGAAAGCCTGCCTTAATGTTCATAATAACCTCTTGCACCAAGTCTTCTTGTGGCTGTGAATTATTTGGCGTATTACAGACCATTCAAGCCTTTTATTCAACTTAACCATTTATATGATGTTTGTGAATAAAATGAGGTTAGCGTTACCACAGAGGTCAAAGCAAGCATCAATAACGCAATTATTGCAATTTTGTAAGCAATGCTGAAAGCCCGCTCTGTATTAAAGGGAACAGACTGAACATTTTAAAGATGTTATGGTCAGTGCTTCTGCTACTTGTTATTCGGGAAGTATGGAGGGTTTTTTATGTAATCACAAGAAGGTCCAAGGTAACCACACTGCAACCGTGTGCAACTGCTCCAGCGTCTGCAGCTGAGAGCTGTAACATTTACAGGACAAACATTTTAAGATGATGCCAAATTAACAGTCCATGGTAACCAAATGATATAATTTTTACTATACAGAGAATATACATTTTCTGGAATTAAAATGTATTTGAATGTTATAGTTATACGTACTCAGTCAATTATTTTTTTTTAATTATGTTAAATATTTGCATTGATATCTATTCATTTATTCAAGTATTTAAGGAAAGCCTGCAAAATACTAGATACTTGGGCACAATGATTTGGTGAAGCTATAACGGCACTGTCACCAAAGCTTTCGCAATTTTATTTTTTATTATTTTGGATTATCTGGTTGCATTGTGTTTTCGTCTCTGCAGCCCACTCTGTTCCAGCTGAGTTTCCTCATTGTCTTGTCTCGGTGTTACAGGTCATTAATCTTACTGCGTTCCAACAAGCTGAATCAGTTCTGCCACTAGATGGAGGTCAACCCTCTATGAAATATGTTCTTCCTGTTATGTATTGCGAGTGCGTGTGCCTGGGCTTGTCGAGCACAAAAATGGTCATTCCTGGTCAGACACCAAATATTCTGTTGAAAAACGGAATGAGGAGCCTGTTGCCAGTCACCACATGTCAACATTCATCCATTTACTGTATGTCTTCCTTCAATATGAAACCATTGAAAATCCTGCCTCTACATACACAACGTCCACTCACTTCTTGCAATTCGAGGACGCAGGATCAATAAATGTCTGCTCGCATTGTACCCAGCTGCTGCAGATAATAAGGCATGAGTGAGAAAAAACACAGGGCCATGCTGAAGGATTTGTGTCTCTTCAACACCATCAGTTGGTATGAAGGCCAAGTATTACACAAACATGCAGAGACCCCATTAAATACGGCACTAGACCAGAGGCAACTGGAGAATTAGGACGCTACTTAATGAGAACAAAAATATTCCTGACCGTAAGAATATATTGCTACACTGAGTGACAGATATTAGTCTGCTTATACAGTACAAGATGGAGACTGTTTAATTGTTTTCATAGATAGATAGATAGATAGATAGATAGATAGATAGATAGATAGATAGATAGATAGATAGACTACAGTATACACACACACACGCACACACAGACACACATACATATATATATATATATATATACACACATATATATATACACGTCCTAGTGTTTCTTCCCCACATTACTAGGAGGAAAATAGACTATTTTAACCACTTGCTGATTGGGTTATGTTGTCAGGGTTCAGCTCCTTCTCCAACAAGGGCTGTAATTTGAAATGTCATTGCCAGCATGGAGCAGTATTTCTGCAGTGTGGTCCAAATGGATCAAGAAACATTTTGTTCTCATCATCTGCAGAAATTGCTTGGCGATACCGATGGCCACACATCATGCCTATGTCACTGACTATCTCTACTTTCCCTGATATTCTGGGAAATTCTGAACAGCAGGTTTTCAAAGTTTTGATCTTTTGTCTTATATTAGCAGATCTACAATTCACAAAATGTACTTTTCAAATGAGTTGTTGTCTCTTGCAGTGCCGCTGAAAGATGACAACCTTTCAGTCGTAAAATATTAACATTACTACACAGTCGTATTTTAAATCAGATGCAAAAAAAAGAACCCCAGAAGCTTTTCCCCTTGAAAGTATCCTTGAATGGCATAAATCAATTATCTGTTAAGTGTTTCACTGAACTTTATAAATATTTAAGAGGGTCGTTATTATTATCAGCCTTGGAATATGTCTGATCAGTGTGAATTCTATCAAATCTTAATAAAACCCATTTAAAACCTTTAATGTAAAAAGACTGAAGACTGTGCCTGGATCACATCCAGCATCATGTGTGATCTACATGGTAGAATTATTCAATAGTATCATTCAAATAAATATTCCATCAACAAACAGCTACATACAACAAACATCCATGGAAAATTAAACTGGAATGTTTGTTAGGTCTCAAACTCACACAATTTTATTCTTTAGTTAATATAACACAACACAGTCTTGCAAGGGTCTTTTAGGATAATTTCCCTGGGCCAGTTTACATAACTAGCTACATCTACCACTATTGCTTGAGAGATGCTGACGTGAATGAGCAGCACACACATTGATCAATATCTATTTCATGCTTCTATACTACTGTTGGCACTGTACAATTTATTGCAGCAACAACTCAATTTTGAGCTGCCCTGAGTGCATAAGCGGATAAGTTGTGTTTGGTAATTTAGAGGTTGATGATGTCTCTCAAATATGGGTTTTATGTCACAATCATAAAAAAAATATAAAAAAAACTGCAGAGTAATTTTCAGTGCTGACTTATCATGAGTGCAGCTCCTGCTCAGCAGGGGCCTAAATGTTCTGTGGGTCAGTGAACATCCTGTGATGAGCCTGTTTCACTTTGCTGAGCTCCAGTAATCATGTGTATCATTATAGAACATTATTTTCTGTTTCATTATTTGTGTTTATGATGTTCAAATGCCTTACGTCACTTGAATCCTTGACAACTCAACACCCCCACCTGCCTTGTTTTGCCTTAGGGAAGACAGGATGATTTTTTTTTAGTCGAGCACTAACAAGACTGCAAGTCTATATGTAAGCTTTACACTGCTTTAGGCTAAATGCTAATGTCAGCATACTAACATGTACTCAGTATGCATGTGAGCATGTTATTAGTGTGGGCACTAATGGCAAAGTCAGGGATCACCCTGTGGGAACCATCAATACTTTATACACCAGCGAGTGGTGGACAGTCCAGCAAAAAATGGGGATTACCTAATTAATTTATATTTATCCTCAGAGGCATAGACCTATTAAATTATATACATTTATAATAATACATTTTTAGAATAACAATATAATTATCATTTGCTTTAATACAGGTGAACTTCCTATATAAGCACCCAAGGTGTAGAAGAGTTAAAGATACAGACGTTTTCCATATGCAAGAGTTGTTGCTGCTATCTTGTCAAAGCGTGTGTTATTTTCATGCTAATGCGTCTTGTTAAAAATTATGTCGCACATTGAAAAAAGTGACAGTTCCCCATCTTGTCCTGCCTATTAAAAATCCTATTAAAATGAGATGGAATCGGAAAATGTCCTTGATCCATCATGAAGAAATATTAACCTTCTACATTACTGTCAATGTCTCTTAGCATATGGTTGATGTCCATGTCTATAGCCCATTTGTGTGAGTGGTCAGAATTACAATGCGTGGGGCTTCGGTGTTCAGTGGCTTGATACTCTGCAGTTAAGTGCTGAACACGTCCACAGAGCCATACAGCCATTCACATTTCAACATATGACATTCACCTGCTGAGGGATGATGGGAAGCAGCCACCATGACAGAAAGGGATGAAGGACACATGCTGGTGCAGGAGAATCATTTACATTGCTGTCATAACAACACCGATATACATATATAATACACATATATTATTTACAGAATATAATGCAGTAGCATAGGAATCAGTTCCACTACAGTCAGTTTTAGGCTGTATCACAACATATTCTATACAGTCCCCTGCTTTGTATCTGATAAAGAAGCCGTGTCAGATGAACTCAACCCAAACATATGCTGTAACGTGTTAACATTAAGGGATAATTTAATAGCGGTCACTATATGACAAGCAGTCCTTCCATTGCTGCTGTGTGCAGTTACGAATGGGACTGATTGGGATTTCGGTTGTAAGACCAACAACATCATCAATAACATCTAGGCAAATGCATCATCTAGTACTTGGCAGCTGTTACACAACATAATTACACTGACAGGAAGGAGGCTGAGGATGCGTCGCAGACAAGGTTAGAAGACCAAAGAGCCGTGTTAACATCCTTCCTGCTGCGTTGAATGCAGCATTCAGCTAGGATTTATCCTGGTTGTGCTGACGGCTAGTTTGACCATGGTAGAGAGAATCTCTGAGAGCTGGAATTTAATAAAGATGAATATGTAGGTTGCTCTGTTTCTGTCGCTCGGCAGCTGGTATGCTGGCTCTGAAAAGCTGTCCTGTCCTCTATGCATATTAAATCTGCAGCAGAAACTGCAACAACACTTGCAGTCTCATCGTTCATTGCTCTGTTTCATGGTGCAATATGCAAAATGCTTTATGGACTTAAAAATACAAGTTTGCTCACACAGTGGGATTAACTGGAAATGCAATGTCAGGTAACATTACATTTCTTGTTAAGGTTGTAATGTAATGTACCTGATTTTTTTAGATAGTTTTTTAATTCAGATATTTTTATTTGCTTTAGCTATTAGAAGCTAAAACTTCTATTAACTGGATTTGAGGCTTGCTTCAATTTACAAGTAAAACCATACAGGTGCTACGATTGTAACTTCACACACACACACTGCATCACAAAACTTCATTAAAAGATGTTTTGGCACTTACTTTCATACACTATTTTGCTGTGGTGTCCAATTACTGATGTTTGTGCCTGGTAGGACCATTAGCAGGGAAAGCACAAGTAAAGATGATGTTGCTGTGCAGATAGCAGCAGGACACTCAAGTTCAGCATGATTCATTGACGTTTTTCCCTCTCTGCGGGACTCCGCCAGCCCTGTAGGCTTTCTGTGAGCAAAAGGAAAAAGAGTTCCTTAGATTTTTAAATTGGTTGTCTGTGTGAAAGAAAACATTGTTGGCTTCAAAAAAAAAATCTATGTTTGGCCTGAACTGATTTTTCAGCTTTCAGTCATGTAATGGTGTTTATTCGTGCCCTGGCTCACCACGCATACAATTCGACATTTAAGGAAAACTATACTGTATAATGGAAATTATAATCACATAAGACCTTCGAAACATATTATTACTTGATTCAACACAAAAAGGTTTGATTGCTTTTTAGACTTTGATTCTTCTCCACAGGTGCACACACACACGCACGCACGCACGCACGCACACACACACACACGTCCATCACTTACTTGCTTTGTCTGACATATATTTTACATTGATGAAGCTGTGCATATGAAAAATACTACCCTCAAAAGTCTTAACGTGATTTCAAAACCATTCAAAATAGCATCAACGCTTCAAAACAAAATGTAAGCATCCGTCTTGGCAAAGTTAGAGCCTGTGAACATTAGACAGAATTTTGTACAAGCCTTCGGTGAGCAGCCACTATAGAGAGCAGGTAGAAATGCATCAATAATTCATTCTCACACATTTCATATTTGACCTCATACGAACATTCATTCTCTTGTATTGAGACCAGTTGAAAAGGAGATGACAGCAGACGCTTAAAAGTAGGGAGATGGGTAAATAAAGAACACCATTAGTATGAGGACAATGAGCTCCAGTACTCCCTCACTTGCTGATTGATGGGAATACAGCCAATCTTTGGGTGTAAAAAGGAAAACCAAAATCTGGCAAAGCACTTTGCAATAAACATTCTACACTGCAGCTGCCTTTGTGTTAGATTTTTCTCCTTCCTTTTAATGAAAAGAATTCAAATTCTCGTGTTGTGATTGTCCTTGACTGGCCCTGAAATGTTTTTACACCCCAAACCAAAATTGTAATGTCAACTAAAAGCATGTGAAACATGTTCAGGTTCAAATTCATAATTTTTTAAATGTCAAATGTAGCCAAATATTTATTTCTTCACCGAACTAAATAAATAATTGAGTGACATTTTCAATGACATACGTGGCATAAGTGCTCGGGCATTTTGGAAAAGGCAAATCGTTGTATGCCTCTGCCACCATTTGCATTATTTTTTTCATAATTTTCTGGCTGTAATATCAATTAGGGAGGTCTCTAATCAACAGTCTTGGCTTCCTGCCTGCAGGTAGCCTGGAGGCTTTTGAAAAATTATTTGTAGTGATTAAAATAGGTGCACATGGTAAATAACAGTTCTGTAAACTGCCTCTATTTAGTGGCAATGGAGGTCAAATAAAAGCAACACTGGTAGCGAATATTCTGGAGCATATTGTGCTCTACCAGATTTGGATTCACTGTACTGTCTTGTTTTTTGTCTATGTCTTTTTTGGCTTTGTGCTGGGAGAGAAAGTGAGACTCAGCCAGTGACAGCCACATCAGTCTACTGTGCCGAATCCAGTGTGCCTATGACAACCACTGTAAGCAGAGCTGTGCTGGCCATGTAATGAGACAGCCTGAGGATTGTATCACAGTGGGCACAAAGGAAATCGATTTGCGTCGTAGGACAACTGGAATAAGAATATTTTACATTTCATTGTGTGAGATAGGCTGCATAATAGCTGTGATAAGGCCTTGTTGTGATGGGCTTCGATCAGGTGTCGCCCCCCTATTGTTTGTCCTTGATATGATCTCAGCTGTCTGTGTTGAGGCTGCTGCTGAGTCCGCACATACAATGCCATCTACATTTTTCATGAAATTATTTTATATTCTGACATTTCATGGAAATGTCTGTCAAAACATCTCAATGGTTTCTCTGAAGAAAGGCTAATGGCCACAAACAGCATCCTCTAGTCTCTATCTTCTTTTCCACGGGCAATTCTTTTCTTCAGTTTTTATTCTAACAATTGGAGTTATCATTGTGAGTGTGTATATAAATATATGTATACACACACACACACACACACACACACATATACTGTATATATACACAAACACCGAGTCAGAAACCTTCTTATTTGTTCCAAAAATCTTAGACGTTCAGACAGGCGTTTGATGTGAACAGTAAGTGAACATCCTGACCTGTTCCTGCAGGACTTTATGTGCCTGCATTAGTCTATGCAATGTGCTGCTGCCACATGCTTGGCTGACTGGGTAATTGCACAAATAAGCAGGTGGCCATGTTTGCCTAATAAAGTGGGAACACTGTGATTTCATAACAGAAGATGTGTCTTCTTAAGATCTGAACATGTATCAAAAACAGACATAACAGCACATATGAATCTCCCCCTGATCAGAGGCATGTAATATTAAATATCTGCCAGTATTGAGTCTCTGTCGGAAACTTGTTGACAATGCAGTTGCACTTTTAAAATCAGTCCACTGTATATTTTTGACAAATGAATGGCTCGACAACACATTACACAATGCCTGCGATTCTTCTTAATGTGCATTTATTATTTATGTGATTATTTATTGTAGTGCAGAGAGGATGTAGCGTACCGGGCTCCAATAGCTCCTAGAGACGATGTTTACGCCTCCACTGCAATGGGCTTCAATCAGCCTTGACTGCGCACGTGACAGGCGTCTGCTGGATGACACGTCACATCCCGGTAGTAAACATTAGCAAACGCCAAACATTTTCAGCTCGGTCATCCGAGCACGAGCTGCTCTGCTCATTGACCTTAATCTGCGCACGTGTAGCGTGCGCGTGCAAGACGGGTCGTTCTTCCGGGTAACTGCTACAAACTGAGCGATCCGGTTTAGGACACCTGCGAGACCGATGACGTAAGGCATGACGTAAAAACAGAGCGTCAGGTGGTTCGCTCGTGACACCTTGATAGGTTGTGACGTCCCTAAAAAAATAAAGTAAATAAGTAAGTAAGGTTATAATATAATGATTTGTTATTTTAATTAACTTTTCATGGAAAGAATCGTGGCATTTGTAACAACTGTATAACCATACAACCATGAAAGACCTAAGAGGAGACTTTTTTTTAAAGAATACTGATTTGGTTCTGAATGAAAATCAATGCTGCTCCGAGTCTTGGCATGAAGTAAAGATTACATGGCATTTCAAATAGCACCTTTCCAATAGCACTCTCACATGACAGTCCACACCACACGAAGCTCCGGACGCACACGGGTACTGCAACTACAGTGCTTAACAGCAGAGAGCCACAATAATAATGAGTTTATGACCCATGACCCTCTCACACAATGATTTCTCCACAGGGACCGAGAGCTACTGTTTCATCTGATGAGCTGAGGAGAAAAGAAGGAAGCGGGAGAGAAACATTAGCCTTCAGTACAGTTGGATTTAGCAGAACAGAACAGCCCTGTCAATCGACCCACTGACCTTGTGAGACGGCGAACAATGAATCTTTTAAAATACATTTTTATTATGTAGAAACCAAAGACCAATTTAGCACTATTTACATTTTAATGGATGTTACATTAATGCGGTTAAATCAATCAGCGCTTCAGGTACAGACAATGGAAGTCATATGTCTTTGTTCTCGCTTGAAACAATTCAAATGAAAAAGAAACAGCATGGTTACATGAGAGAATACGATGCTATGGTCAGAATGTTTTATCAAAGACCTGCGGCGGCAAAGAACATTAACCTCTTTAGACAAATCCACCCACCCACCCACATATGGATAACGACAATGTCGTTTCAGACAGAGAATTCATTATTCGTTATTCATTATTCACAAGGTCCACAAAACAATGACTGTACTTCACAGTGAAAATTAGCTTTATCTTATTTACACACAACACAGACAGAACACACAAGAGTCTGAAGAGACCAGTTCAACTAAAAGTATGAATCACTGGTTTAATCGGAGTTGTTAGTTGCCATGATGTGACGCACAGTTTTAACCTTGTTTGTGAGGATCTACATTAACTGTCATACGAATCAAGGTTAGCCACTTATAGTTATCTTTAAAGGGTTGATTTGGAGACTGAAACATTTTGTCCAGTCAGTGTTCTCAACTAAATTACTACTGTTAATTACTCAGACTCTTCTTATGTCGTACAGTCAATCCGATGGGACTCTCAAAGAGGATGGTGGTGATCCAGTTTTCCCTCAACCACCACTAACTGCACACGTGTAATTATGACCCTTCTCATCAGTTCACCAAGATGATTCCATGAATGTCTTTAATAAAGTCCAACAACATCTTGATTAACATGTGAACACATTAAACTCCCTTAGCAGTGGATCTCGTAGGCAACCTGTGATCCAAAGAGGAGACTCTGACTGAGGAAGAGTTCCTCCGGGTCTGTTGTTAGGGGCCCCTCTCCTCCATCTGCTGGGTTTCTGCGAAACGCCATTCCCCCCGATCTGGTCAGTGTTTGCACCATTTCATGGTCCAGCAGAGCCTCCTTCATGCCTTTCGGCTGGACAAACCCACTCATCATGGGACACCTCGATGACGCCGACCCCAGGACCGGCTTGGCTCGGTTGAGGACGTACATTTCGTGGCCGTGGTCATCGCGGTACTCCTCCAGCTGAGCAAAGGTGGTGGGCCCATCAGAGTAGTCATTCACATAAAGGATGCTCTCTTCTTTGCTGGTACAGTAGGAGCCCCCGTCCTCTTTCTGGTACTGCTGGTGGCGAGTGTAGATCATAATCAGGAGGAGAACAGCGGTGAGCGCAAGCAAGGAGATGCCAATTGCAATTGCAGTTTGTGTGGCAGGGCCCAGAGCACTGAAATCCATGCTGTCCTGCTCATACAGTGGCTCCTGGCTGACATCCACAACATCTGGCTGATAGAAGGAGTTAGAGGAAGAGGAAACATACGGGTGTGTGTTCAGGCGAGGCCAGAATTGGGACGTATATGAGGAAGAGGACATGTTGACAGCCAGGTGAAAGGTAACTCTGGCCACGCCACCTGGGTTCCAGGCCTCACACTCGTAGCGTCCAGCGTGAGCAACTGTCACATTGCTGAGAAACAACATGCCGCTGCCCATGTCTGGATCAAAACTGTCTCTCTCACCACCCTCCTCAGTTCCACGCACAAGCCCGTGGATCCCACCAACACCTCCCGCCTTGATGCCTCCACTGCTGGGCAGGGCTGTTACCACTCCTCCCACGCCGGGCCTGAAGAGCTCACTGTTTGGTCCCAGCTCTTGAACCAGGCCTCGAGGTGATAACTGGGTCTTGCCAAGGGATGCTTTCTTCCAGGTCACCTGAGGTTGAGGGTATCCAGAGGCCTGGCAGGACACTCTGAGGCTCTCCCCGAGTCGCACAGTCAGGTGACTGGGCTCCAGCTGAACCACAGGGGGTATGCAGACCAGGCTGTTGGGGGCCACCTCCACCAGGCTGAGGTGTGACAGGCGAGGTGGTTCCGAGCACATCAGCTGGCGCTGTTCAGCCGAGCTCAGGAGGCGCTGACCGTCCTCACTGATCCAGCTTCTCAGCCAGCCAAGAGCGCAATCACAGCGCCATGGATTCTCTAGGGTAGAAGAAAAGTGGAGAAAGACAATTCATATCTGTGAAGGTTTTTTTTCTTTTCATTAAAGGTCTAGGCAACTGCTTGATATGGCAATGTGTGCGAGAGCAGGTTATTTTCGTTGACATCAGTCGGACGGTTGTGGCTACTTCTAAATTTCAGTGGCAGTGTGTGAATCGCAGTGCTCTGACAGCACCTTCACAGGCAGTGTCAGCTCCTCAGAAGTGTGGCGAAGGAGCATTAAATTCTGTCTTGTTGGATTATGTCATAACACCGGAAGATATAATGTGCTCTCAGAATTCTGTCGTCTCCCTGCCTACCTGTGACACGGAGAACCTGCAGGCTGACAAGCGGTTTGAGCGACGACGCTCCCAGGGTGCGGAGGTGATTTCTGCTGAGGTCCAGCAGGGCCAACGATGACAGGCCCGAGAGCGCTTGCTCTGCTAACAGCTCGATGCTGTTCTCCTGCAGGTGGAGTTCCTGGAGACGCTGCAGACAGCAAAAAGACGCATGGCAGAAGAAGAAAATGAAATTAAAGCGTGAAGTTAAAGCAGGAGAGATAAAAAAAAGTCCAATATAAAGTTTGGTCTGTTTGGTTACGTGGTAAGTCAACATATCGAGAGAAGAGAAAAAGGAATTCAATAGATTTTTATTACATTCTGATGTTTACTATGATTGATGTTTACCGCCTTGTTGGTCATACTGTACTCAGATATATACTGGTGGCCGGACGTGATATTGTTTTGATTCCCTCCAGCAGAAACATTCCCGCCTGAACTGTAGGGATTTATTTGGACGTGCTGTCAAGAAGTGGATTTACAGCCGCAGACGTCACCCTATATAATCCACAAAAAGCCATCCTATATTGGAATTGCTTTGGCTAAGCCTTTTTTTCCCCACTTCACCAAAAGATTAGGGTTAAGGTTCTTAAAATGCGCGTTACTCATCACCATCCGGTCATCTCTTTGCATATCTCAGCTCATGTGCACCTACCTGCAGTCCCCTGAAGGTGTGGTCCTGGATTCGTGTGATCTGGTTGCCAGCGAGGTAGAGGATCCGGAGGTGCTCCAGACCCCGGAACATGTCAGGGGTGACGAGATGAATGAGGTTGCCATTGAGGGCGAGCTCTAAAAGTTGCCCCTGACTGAGAAACGCCCCGGGCTCCAGAGCCGAGATACTGTTGTTCTGGAGGTACAAGTAATGGAGGCTGCCCAGACGTGTCAGGTCCTGGAGCCGGATTTGCACTATGGCGTTGTCCTGGAGGAATATGGTCTTCAAGGGAGAGAAGGGAAATTAAATTAGTAAAGCAATCACATTTGGAATGCATCAGGGAACTAGATAAGAGGGTGTGATGTTTAATTTGGTGTCTGCTTAGTACAAGAAAGCCGGTGTGGCCTATTACTGTGCTCTGTGGGTAGAAAAATGTGTTGAGCATGAGCAGCGTACATTAGCAGCAGGGCTACCTGTAAACTTATCTGCACTCACAGAGCTGTGCAGAGCTTTTAATATATGTTAATGTAGGCTGCACAAACACTGTGGAATGAACTAGTCGGGGATCATGATAATGATGACACTGACAGAGTGGGTTGTGCGGCATGTTTCCTGTTTTGAGATTCCGTTTTGTTGCCAAATGCTGCAGAAAACAAAGCCATGTCAGCAAGAATCTAAAAAAGAAAAAAAAAGTGTCTGATCCACAACTCACAGCTGTCTGCTTGACTGATGATGTGCATTCACCGGTGACAGTTTCATGGAAGCCAGTTCGGGCCATGAGGTAAAGGAGGATTGAGGTGATAGACCTGCTTAATGAGGTTAATGGAGCAATTTATGTGCTACATGCTTTACCATTAATATTCATAAGCTGTGGTAATGTTAGGGGGGGGGGCTGTGCCCAAGAGGAAAAGATGGTGGGATGTTTAACATCTTCCCAACTGATGATCACAGGGGATGCAGGAGAAATAATTACACGGCCGGCGGCACGGCCCCTCCCGTTGGCCTACATTAAAGAGGGTCATGGCGAATTGATTAAACACAAAAAATGTATGGTAATACGCGTGGATCAAAGAGGAAGTCAAGTGACACAAAGCCACTGATGTGGAAGGAGCAGGGGTGGGGGGGCACGAGAAGCCGGTGGGCTAACTTCTTGTCGATCAACCAACTGACCTCAGTGACAGGAGGGACGCCCTGTGGGATTTCTCTGATCCCGAGGGAGCCGCACTCCACTGTGAGGCTGTAGCAGCGACAGCCGAGGGGGCATCCCAGGCACGGCTCAGGCAGGAGGGCCAGAACGAGCAGGATCAATCTGCTGGACCACAAGAGGACCATGGTGGTTTTACAGCAGACTGTCAGAGGAAAACCTGAGGAGAGCAGGTAGAAGAGGAGACGTAAGGTGATTATCAATCACATCAGATACAACAGCAAACATCACGTTAGTGCTTTTCCAGGCGGAGACTGACAGCTGCTGCAGAGGCGTTGTGTTTGCAGTCTGAAATTGTGAGGGAGGATTGTTGGGAAAAAAAAGCAAAGCACCATGAGAGCGTCTCCTCCTCATCCCCCACCTGTTTACCATTCAGCTGTGCCTATTCAGGGAAACCGCAGCAGCTTCTATTATGGGCTTCAATTAATTAAAGATGTGATAAAAGATGCACAGGTTGCTTCAAGGAGCACTCTCTTGTCTTTTTAATGTATGCACAAACACACGCGGTCCGCCCCTGTTTCTGTCTGTCTCCTTGTCTTATAACACACACACACATGGAGGCGGAGGCTTGGTTTTGACCCTTGTAATCTCAAAAAGCACATTTTACCTCGTCAAATCTCAAGCGGTAACCAGCTCTAATCCCCTGAACAGAAAACATCAGCTTTCACTGTCTGCTTCACCTCACCGCAACATCTTCCTCTAATATAAAAACATCACTGAGCAACTCATCCATGCACTTATCCGTTTTAATCTCTGGTGGGGATGTATTGTTACGCTCCACTGTGTACATCACAATGACCTCGGACTCGCTGTCCAATACCATGTAGTGCCGCAGTGTTCACTACAGTTCAGCGGCAGAAGATCACATGGAGATACTGCAGGCTGAAGATATAATACACGTGGAAATGTCACACTGAGCCTGTCATTCTGCCTCAGTGGCAGCAGGTAGATTTACTGCTCTTTGCTGTGCTGCCTCCTTCGTCCTGGAGAACCGTCATCCTCCACAGTGGCAGGCACCTCACTGATCCAATCTTACATGGTCTCACATTGTTATAAAACATTCATGCGGAGCCCGGCCACGTCTCCGTGTCCCATTATCATCGTCTGACTTGTGAAATTTCTAGTTTGCATAAGATTGAAGAATCATCCAGACGGATAATTGATAGCATTTACATCTCACTCTGAGTGATTTGAAGATCATCTCATTTATTAATTATGAGAAAGCACACAGCTCTCATTACAGCTCAGTGATGAAAGGGACCCACGCCTGAAATAAACTGCCACTGATAAATATTCAGTTTGCAGGCTGTTTGAACTGTTCTGTCAGATTGGCATCTAATTTGTGTCTCATTTGTAGCGTTATGCCCCGCGGACCATATTCACAAACATTTTGGGAATACGCCGAGGAAGCCTGAACATTTTCTACCAGGGAGACCTAGTTTCAGAGTGATTCAGGAAAACACTCAGAGCAACAGTGAGCAATGCAAAGACAGAATCATCTACCTTAGGATGAATCGACCCAATCATAGAAATAAACACAAATACATTTTAAGCAGGTAAAAGAGCTAGAAAAGCCGAGTGGACACGTAGGAGCCATATTGGCCAAGCCGATGAAGATGACAACTTCATCCATATCCCAGCCACATGGAAGCATAATTGGTGACAACAGTAGTTGTTGGCCTACAGAGCAGGACAGTTTCTGAACAGTCGACCTGTGATCTACCAGAACCATTCACGTACATCAGCAGAATCTTAGGTTCTCGTTGTTGTCAAGCTTATTGCTGTGAAGGCTGTACAAAAGCTGTGGTAATTGTTGTAAGTGATGAACATGCAGATTAGTTAACTAAAATTGGGATGAACAAACGTTGCCCCCACAGGATATGTGCCCAGTGGTATTATACTATTATAGCTCAAGAAGGTGTAAAACTCTTCCAACAGGCATGGGAGCATATCCTGCTGCAGAACAATGAGTGTGCAACGCAGTGGTACATTCCTATATAACAGGCCCCTGCTCCTGACTGTTTCACCTCGGGGGCCCCCCTTTAAGGGTCTTGTTTTTTTTTTTTTACTCCACCAGGACTTAATCTTTCTTAGAATTTCATCATTAGGTGCAACTCTTAAGGAAACATAATATGGATTGCACGTCTTACTGCAAAAGCACTAGGTTCACTGTCTCAGTGACTTCAGAAGTCAGACACAGTGCACCGAGCAGGATTTGAATACTGACTGTTTGATTCGGAGCACATTGACGAGGCCATCCAGCTAGATTAATACAATGTGACCTACATAAGCTGCTCAGTCATTTTCGCTCATGGAAACAACCGAGAGACACTTATTAATGAGAGCCATGACATTTCCTCTCGAGAGCTCTCCAAATATTGGCGTGGAGAGAAATTATATATTTCTATATTTCTATTGTTGGGAAAAGAAAGCACAAAAATTGAATTCAGAACAAGGCCTTGGTCTGTCATTGAGTTTTTGTTACTTTCACAGTGTGATGACTTTTATATAGCTCTGGCTCGCTTGCAAAGCGCCAGAAGGGAACCAGAGAGAGAGACACTCGCTAAGAATACACAGGATGCACGGACTGGTATTTGTTGTTGTAGGATGTGAGCCAAACATCAATGCAAATGACACCCTGCCAGGTAAGAAAAATACGCTTTGCCTCTCTCTGCTCATTTCTGTATCACTCAGTCTTCCAAAAAAATAAATAAATAAATAAAAAAATCTGAGCAATCAAGCCACAAGGACGAACATAAAACAAGAGTCTTTCTTTAACTAATGCTGCTGACTGCTGCCTGTCGTACAGCTGACAGTCGGCTGTTTTGGAATGAGCATGCCCTCACTGGGCTTAACTCTCATCTTTTATCAAGCTGATGTATGATTCCCGGGCTAAGGGGTTGATTTGTTCATTTCAGTCTCAGTAATCCCCCATGGAACATGCATAATCTGCACAATCAGATTCTCGTTGGCTAAGCTGCTCTCAGAGCTGTCAGCGTTGTCATATATGGGTCTGCCTGGTATGGCATTAAAAAACCAGGTCAGCAGTATAGCTGTACTGATTGTGTAAATAGGATGATTAGAGCCTGATGTTATTTACATAGACGGGGGTGATATAAGCAGAGAGGCAGCAGAGAGCACATGTCGGTCAACAATTGTTGAAAGGAAATCTAATAAACTGCACAACAACACAAGACCTGTTCTGCGTTGTTTACCTCCAGGCCTGCGTCCACATATACGGCTTTACAAACATCATTTTTGTGCTGGACTCAAGACCCACTCAGTCTGTGTTTATCTGGTTCATTATTTTCTATGCTTCATTATTTTTTTTCATGATGCTTTATGTTCACGCCATAAACAAACTATCTACTGCTGCACAATCACAGCACTGAAAACCCGCTGCATAGAGCAAGTGTGATTTTATCTTATTTTTCCATGGTGGGTTGGTGGGCAGGTGCTAAAATGCTGCAGGCAGAGGCAAGGTTCACATCCCTGCGCTGCGATCGGTGCAGGTCGGCCTCATTCGTTGTTATGGTAACGCTTGTGATGAGGGAACGTCTGACCGCGGGGCCCGAAGGCCAAGTGCAGTTCCTGTGAGCCGGTGTTAGGCAAACAGCTCCACTGAAATAGAAGCTGTCATTTCCCAGGGAAAATTGCTTACAGGGATTTGAGCTATGTGATGACCCAGAGCTAAATCATAAATTCTCTCTTCCTGCAACCCTCTTTTTCTCCTGCTCCAACTTTTTCTTCTCCTCCGTCTCCGTCTTTACACGCCTGCTCCTTCCTCTAAAAGCCGTTCCTCTAAAAGCTGCCATCATTTTTCCATTCCCTATCTCTGACCTCCTCCTTCTCATCAACCCTCGTCCTTCTGCTCCGACTGACAGGTGCTAAATCATTTGTTTCAGAGTATCCTTTTGTCCACAAACAGACAAGAGGCCAAGGCACAAGCAGAGCACTGGGCCACTAAACCAAAAGGCAACACGCACTTTGAGCGACAGTCTTCACCGAGTACTTAACGCACACACGGACACACGATCATAACAAACATGCACAGCTTGCCTACAAAGCAGCACTTGTATATAAGCGCAAGTCACCAACAACCACGGACAAACACTCTGACTGGCAGACACACACACTCACACACACACACATTTTGCCTACAGCAAGCAGCAGCCACCATCATGCACACACAGACCAGGTCAGATACAAGCAGACAGCACATATGCACATACACACACACGCACACGCACACACACATTTTTGTGTCAGCAGTAAGGGAAGTCTGCTAATAAGCCGGCATGGATTTCTTTATTTTGCCACTGCTGCAGTGGCCAGCTGGGCTTTAGAGCCAATGACTTTCCCTGTGAAAACAGATGTTCATTGGGGGTCGGTGTGGGATTACATTTTGAATGTCTGAGTTGAAGAGACCAAGTCAATGAGTGCATGTTGCTTACAGCTAGGAGACTTTGTCTGTATGTGTTTGTGCGTGCAGCTCCCAGTCAGATTAGCTGTCGCACAATCAGGCTCTGAGCAGCGGCAACAGCAGCAGCTCCACCACATCTCCCAGCAGAGCTTTTAGTCTAAAACCCCCAGTCCATCTCTCCGTACTTGGCCAAACTCAATAAATCTTTGGCTTTTTAGAGTTAACATGATAAACTGCTGTGACAGATCTGTCTGCCATGCACAGACTGTTGGGTAATGTCAGCAGGCCCAGCAGTAAAGCTCAAAGGTTATTGATATAAAGTGCATGGAGGCTCAAATCAACCCAGAGAGTGGGATTTGGTCCGAGGTGATACAAAGCCTTTCAGGACGGAGCTGTGGAACCAGACACACATATTCCTCCGAGCACAGTAAACAGCTGCAGCGTTACTCCAAGCTAACAGTGGTGATTTATGAAAATGAACATTTATTGTCTATCCGTTTTCAACAAGTTGTTTCAGTGTCGAACTGGTGCCATTCGATTTGAGTTGCGACTGTTAATTTGGAGCTAAAAGCACAACAGCAGCTGTGTGAATGCATAATCGATATCCATTTACCACACGAGATTTACGTTAATGCGCTCACGGTCTAAGAACGGTGACTGTAACATCCCATCATCATCGCACACAGCTTTAAGCATCTCTTAGCCTTGTGATCCTTTCCCTTTTCTCACTCTGCTTCCTTCTTCATTTGCATGGCTAAACAGCAGTGTAAATAATGTATGACTTCAAAACATCTTTATGCATTATGCAGGGGGAAACAGATTTTCTGGAGATACGTATAAAATCATATAATTATACGGATAATCTGATTCAGAGCGGGAAATGTCTTGTTATAATGTAACCTTTACTAAGCTGACACGATATATGAAACTGCTGCCACTGACAGAGAGAGATGCATCCCACACCTAAGTGTTTAATTAATAAGTCACCTGCTGAATCTTTATAGATCACTGGTACGTCATCACTAAATGCACGATGTGGGGATAACTGCATTTGATGGAAATGATAAACATAAGCCAAATGGATTTTCCACAATTTGGCAACAGGAATGTGTCTTTATTCATGGATCATATCTGATAATTTGTACATATCATCTGATTATCTGATTCAGGATTATTCAGAGGATTACTGACCATTATTGACCACTGAAGGCCATTAGTTACCGTTATAGCCCAACTGATATGTTAAGCCACATTACATCCTACATCATAATTATGGAAACTGACATGTCACAATTGAAAATAAACTGTCTGATGGACAATCTGTCACTGGGTTTCTGTGCTGAAATGTCTCACCCATGATCCCAATGTACATCTGCGAATTGTAATTAATTGAACATCCAATCCTGTCACTCCTCTTTTGCACAAACAGAAAGGTTCCAGAACATACCGTTGGTTACTTTTGTTTTTCGGTTTCTTATAATTTGTTGGCTGACATTTACGTGCATGTTGTTAATGATATCCACCCATCATCAGCGACATTAGAGCAGGTGAGAATTGTATGCAGATTGCTGACTGATTGGAGTGTTGGATCGGTGTGCAGTATGTGTGTTGTTCTAATATTGGCAATATGTTTGCCTATCAGTTGATAGACAGTCCCCTCTACACTGTCAACAATTTTTAGGAAACCCCTGGAGTCGTATGACATTTTCAGGATATATTTATATTTTGGAGAACATCAGGTGAATGTCAGTGCAGCACTGACAACATTGCAGTGAGAGCTCTGTTATATATAAAACAAGCTACTGGCTGTAGCTTTGGATCACTGGGTGTGGGATCACTGTAAAGCCAAATACCACACTACCCCCAAAGCAATGATTAATGTTATTTTTTTAGAAAGCCAATTACATCAAGTGTGTGTATGGGTGATTGTGTGTGTCTGTGTGTACATCTCTGCCTGTTTCACTGTATTTAGTTCACATGCCGGCAGCACTTTAATACAGTGTGTCACCCCAGATATAACTGTCAGTGTTTCCTGCTGGTCACGTTTCAAATAAATCTGTGTCTCGTCACCTGTCTGACATTTACTACCTTTTATTTTCCTCAACACTTCCTTTGTTCTTTCTCAATGCCAATTTCCTCCACTCTCCCTGTCTTCCCTTTTTTGCATCCACACACGGATGCAC
>JAFBJQ010000033.1:81518-137301 GCA_016785345.1 Trinectes maculatus
AGTCGTAGTTGGGTCGAACAGGAGATCAGTTTGAAGAATGCCAACGAACAGGAACACGCTGAATCGCAGACGAACTGACAAAGAGAGTTAGTAGACCTGTGCCTTAAATACACACCCACACAGCAGATGGTAACAAGCCACAGGTGGCAGTGATTAGGAGTGATGAGCAGGTGAGCTTCCTGATAGGCTGGAGAATGAGTGACAGGGGGGTGTGGCAACAGGCAGAGTGAGGTGGAAATCATTCAATCAGTGGAGCAGGGAGCAGACTCATGACACTCCTGTGGTGTCACTGCAATGTTCCTGCCAGATTCCCTATGAGACGTTTGCTGTGTTCAGCAGTAATCCTATTATAGCCCTATTTCATTTTTTCCCCATCACAACAGTATCACTTTAATGTTCCCATGTGATTGGAGTATACAGCAGCTCTGCAGATAAATTGGTATTGTAAGATCAAGGTGGCTGTTATGGTGCTGTATTACACAGCCACATGATGGGACAAATACAAACAATCGAACCTCATAGATCACTTCTGTCATTATTCCATATGTGATGTTACCTTTTGAATTTTATAAGGAAAACAACAAGCCATTTCACTACAAAAACAGTTAGTTGTTAGTTTATATCATGGGTTGTAAAGAACATACAGCATCATACACCCCATGCAGTCCCATACAACAGTAATGCTATCAATTTTTACAGAGCTGACACTGTCTGCTTGTAAATGTAATAAATGTAATTAATATTCAGTGTATCGGTATAGCTATCTTAAAAGTGGATTATACTGTATTGATGTACCCTACATACAGCACATGAAAGCATGTATACATACAGCTACTTCAAATTTTAAGTGATTCTAAATTCTGAATCTGTATCTTATGGAGTCAAATTGTATTGTGTCGGACTGACAGGGTATTTACAGAAATATATAAATACCCAACCCTTATAATTGATACACCTTTACTGTATCAATTATATTAAACTGCTTTATATTAAGACTACTTTATTATTAATCATCGATAATTGTACTACTTACTATTTAATAATTGCTTGTTGCTAGTTGATTTAGCACATATCATGAAATAAGAACACTGAGAGAAGTGCTACTTGGCACACACCAGTGATATTCAGTATGGACTCTAAGTCCCTCCAGTTATGACTGACGTGAAAAAAATGGCGTTTCCTTTCACTGTAACTTCATACCAGAGATTATTCCAGACACAAAACATCATTTGTTTCATTCCCACTGGGTAATCTCCTGAAGTAGCTAGTGCCCAGCGCACAAATGAGTACTTCAGTACACGGGATATCAGCACAAACGAGATTCCATCATGAGCATATCGTGGGTTCCATTGAAACAAATGTACATAACAAACAACATCGGAGAAACAACGCGTCACTATCCCAGGCGCACACTGCCCCCCCTCTTAGCGACTCACCGATCCCTGCGTGCGCGGACTTGATCTTGGCTGCGGTCTCCACACTTGGCGTCTGAAAAGATCAAAACAAAAACAAAAAGGAAATCAGGTTCAGATTTATAAAAATATGTCCTGCTTTGGGAAAAAGAGAATAAAAGACGAGCACCCACTTCAGATCACTGCAGACAGATGAGCCAGCGCATTGTTTGCCGTCGCTTCCCCCCCTCGCTCCTGACTGGCCGGCGGTTCAGTGTCCACACAGCCTCAGCTCCTCCATTGTAATTGGATGCTGGGAACCGGAGGCAACTGCTCGCATCTGCCAAAGCTGGACGTCAGCGCCGCTGATGCTGCTTCCACACTCTCATCCCCCTCCTCTGATGTTGTTGTGCAGCTTTGTTCCGCTTTAATTAATTTTTTTTTCTTTCTTTCCCTGACGTTATACACCAACAGTGACCTACTCCTGTAATTATCCCTGCTTGAACTGACTCCCTCCCCCTCCGTCCCTCCCTCTCTCTCTCTCTCTCTCTCCCTCTCTCTCTCTCTCTCTGATGAGAGAGGGAGGAGTGTGCTTCTCTTCTTCCTCAGTCACTTTCACATCAGAACAACTTCATTCCCGCAGCCAAACGAAAACGGGATGAGCAGCGTGACTTGTTGGTGGAAACGGCCGAGATCAGCACCATGGACAGCGGCCTCTACTTCTGAGAGGTGCCGGGGGCCACGTCTCCGCTGTGCCACGGTGACGCTGGTCACGTGTCACGTGTCCCGCAGCGGCAGGGCTGAGTTGATAAGTGACAGTTGTGTCTGGGCCCCTCAATATCCCGCAAATCCACACTGCTCAGTCATAGCAGGTGGCGACAACTCATCGCTAACTGGAGAGACGGCTATATTCTTCTTCTTCTTCTATGGTGGCAGGCAAAACAAAATATTGGTACATTAATGTCATGTGCGTTACAATACAACACATCTCATTACAATATTTTACATTGGATTACAACCTATCAGATCAAAATACATTGCAACACATCACATTCTGCCCCATTTGTCGCCTCTTACCATCAGCAATGGGGTGACAGATTCTGCCCTGTGTCCCTACAGCAGTCAGTGGAGTCTTATCACAAACCCCTTACAAATGCTGAAGCAGCTCCCCATAGCTAAGACCTTATAATGCGCAGACACCTCTGAGTGTGCACTCCCCTCCTGATGATGACTTGATCATTACTAATCACACGCCACAGCGGTTCGAAGTGCACTGAAGTACATTTAGCGTCGCTTGATTAACACCATTGTGTGTGTGTGGAGTGTGTGTTGGAGTGTATGAATGCTCATGCGTAGCTACATGTGAAAAGGTTCCCTAAGCCTGACCGGCTGCATTACTTGGTCTTAATTGTGTGCCTTTGTGGCTTGGCTTTGAACATGGGCTCTCATGATATATCCTCCCACCACCTCCAGGCCGGCATCAGCCTATTCTGACCCACAACAGGATAATTACCATCACACTCAAATGTCTGTAAGAGCAGAGCTCTTCTTCCACCATCTTTCCTTTCATCCTTCTGCACTCAACTCGCCCCCTTTGGCTCACGGGGGAAGCGGCCAATGTTAAATTATAATGCATGGTCTATTTGTATGCATACAAGGTCCAATCCACATTTATTTGCACATAAACTGGTCAATAAACAAGGCTAACAAGTAGTGTTTTCCAGCCATAAAGCTCAAATCCACCTTATTAAACAGCCTTGGAGTAAGACAGTTGGACCTATTATTTTATGCTTGCCTGTTTAAATCCCTAAATCTGCAGGGAAATCAGTCCTCTACACCCACTCACTACACTATCCAACTGTCTAAGTGCACTTGAACTAGTCACAGTTTCATTAGTGTTGCTCTGTGACCAGCCTTAAAGTCTCTGGGCAGTTTCCAGGAGTGTGAAAGTGTGTGTGTATGTGCGTGAATGTGTGCGTGTGTGTGCGCTTGCAGGCGTGTGTGCGTTCCTGTGTTGGAGTGAAAACCCTTCATCCCTTTGCAGCTACTCCCACAGGGATGGGCTGTAATTAGGGATGTTCTCTTTCTCGACTTGTAATGAAAACACCTCTGTATCAAAGAGGAAACACATTAGATGCTGCCCTGTAATGAGGTTTTTTTCCACCTATTATATCAAATTGATTCGCCTTTGTTTCCACTTGGACTCTTTAATTGTTAAGAAAGATTAAGTAGAAAAATTGGATTTTTTTTTCTTGATTGACTGTTAAAGACATCAAGAAAAAACAAATTAAGAGATAGTATTCCATCTCTTTGTTACTATAGTTGACACATTTGAGCGATTTTCAAAATGGCATGCAAAGATAAACTCTGACAATTTGATTCACAGTGAGAAAGACAAATGGATATGGTGCAACACGGAATAAACAAAATTACTAACAGCGCAGGGTAATTTCCATTTACATATTTTACGGAGCAATATAAAGTGCAATTTCCATACAAATGTGAGAAAAGAATAGGTATGGGAATTGTCATTTGGTTTGTGATGTCTACATGGGTTAGAATCAATAACATGCACAAACAGATGCTGGGAAGATAACAGCCATTCAACAACACCCTGTCACACACACACACACACACACACACACACACAGACAGAGCGAGAGAGAGAAACAGAGGGAGAGAGAGAGAGAGAGCATGCATTGAGATCATCTCCCAGTGAAAAGCAGGGATGCGTGTTACAAATGACCAGCAAAACAACAGCTGTAATGTGACAGACAGACATTTGTTCCACTGACCACTGAGCAGATTGTCAAATACAGCTGAATAAAGGCTAAGACAGTAAGACACACACACACACACACACACACACACACACACACACACACACACACACTACCACTTGCGTTGGCCCTCACAACTTGACGACTGTCAGTGATTTTGACATGTGTACTTGGGGGAATAAAGGGCATTACACCTGACCTGAGGAAAGGCATGTTCCCAGTTCCCATTTCAGAGGATGCACTCATAAACGATTATGGGTAATAAAACAACATTTGTTGTTGTAGTTTAAAAGGTGTATTTACTGCTAGAAATGCTACATATTTAGAAGGCTCCAACTGTGAAGACTATTGCTACTGCCATTGTATTTGTTTCATTTGTGGGTGCAATGAAAAATCAGGCTTAAATTATTCAGCAGCAACATGTCTTTCCAGGCACTGTGTCCTGGTTGATTATTGTATAATGAGTTGACCTCATTGTCGACAGTTTTCAGTGGAACAAAATAAAGTGTGAGCACTGTCAGCGGCATCATTCACGGCCTATGGATCCAGGCAATGCTGGAAAATGATGTTGCTGTTGAAGTATTTTGTTTTTAAAGCTGCACAGCTCAATAACTGTACATTAACAACAGATAGCTTGAGGGGGATAATCCATACGCTGTATGTTCACTGTATGTGAACACTTGTCAGAATAACAGACAGTCAGTACTGAATGATCATCACAAAATGTTCTGTATGTACAGTTTTTAATTTGCACATTTTAAATATCTCACTATGTGTAATGTCTCTCCCTGACCACTGATTTTCTTGTGGGCACTGTGGGTAGCAGAAACAAGCTGAAAACTCAACACTGACACGTCCATCACCTTTTGAGTTAACTTGGTGATTTTCCAATATTTATTGCCTTTTGCTCTATTTTCAGCTGGAGGCAACTCCTGAGGGACATGTCTAGTTTTTTAGCCACTAAATACACAAGTCTCTTCACCAAACAGCCTCTGACAGTGTCTGGCTTTATTCACTCATTACAGCTGCTCGCTGCAGCAGAAAATAGCCTCAGTTAGCGTGAACCTAAGCAATGAGGGTGAAAGCTAGATAAGGTAACAATACGCTGAAACTCTCCAGGTCAGTAAATGTGAAAGGAGCCTCACGTTTGGTAATAATTAATAATTCTGCCTCTCATGTTGTTGTATGATGCAGATAAATCATAAAAACTGGACTGTGGCTGATTTAAGCTTTGTACATACTTCCTTAATGCAAATGGAGAAAAAAAGCAGAGAAGAGAGGATGGGTATGGTTGGACAACTGGTTATGGTACAAATGATCATGGTTACAGGTAAGAAACAGGAAGTGTTTGTTGCAGGTCTGTGTCTGTGATAAACACACACAGCATCCCAATCTCCACATCCACCCCCTTAAGCTGACATATTAACCATATTAACTTCATAAATGAAATGCTACATTGAAACAGATCAAGCAGCAGGAACAAAAACAAAATCATGAACAGAACATAATCATTGTAAACAGAGCCATAGCAGTAACCTTAATAAAATCAAACCAATTTATCTCCAAGTATAGAAATCAGTGGGGGACAGTTTTTTGAATCCCTCAATACTATGTTCACGCTTTTATATATCGCTATGTGGACACATTAATATATAAAGAGTACACACACAGATACGCGCACAC
Source organism: Trinectes maculatus (assembly GCA_016785345.1). Classification (NCBI taxonomy): domain Eukaryota; kingdom Metazoa; phylum Chordata; class Actinopteri; order Pleuronectiformes; family Achiridae; genus Trinectes; species Trinectes maculatus. Next base: position 87,373 of record JAFBJQ010000033.1, read on the forward strand.
ACATACACGCAACAGATAGCAAGGTGCTAAAATCAGGGCTGACGTGTCTCCCTCCTGCTGGACATCCCCTGGTGCCTTTTCATCAGTGATTTCTCAGGCAGTCCATTACTATTGCAGGCGGGTACCGTGCTTCTACACCACAATCAATACTCTTCCATTAAGGTGATGAACGGTCTGTTTCCCCAACCCGCTGCAGTCAAGACAAATTCTCAGAATCCACCGATCCGAATCAGTCAGTGTGGGAATGACAGCACTACACCCAGGCAATGTGAAGGGTAAAGCGAGTGAGTGAGCGGGAGAGTCTGACCAGCTCCTCCATCCCTGCATGTCTCCGCTGTGACGCTCGCTGCCCTTTTCCTCAGCAGCACTCGACTCGACCACTGACATTCATTTTCTCAAATGCAGCACGAGAGACGAATCTTAATTTGTCAACTCTCCAAGGATAGATTCTTATCCTCAAACACACTCTCAACAGATGTGTGGCAAATGAAGTTGTTGACTGTTATTCTGTGTTTTCTTGAAAGAAAGAAAGGCAAATAGCTTCTTTTTCAGATCTGCAGCTTTTATACATGCATGCAAACAAACCTCATCGATCCAAACATTATGTCTGGGACAAACTCTCATATCCAAAAACAACCCTTTCACTGTTTTATAAATAAATACGGATTGAGAAAGCCCAACCTTTGTAACATGAGGTGATTTGTACTACATTGATATGATATATATATATGTATATATACAGGGGGTCCTTGAGTTACGACGGTCGCGAGTTACGTCGTTTTCGTGGTTACGACACATCTCCCGTGAACTTCCTTGTTTCGGCTTAAGCGGTTTGCCCCAGTTTGTACAGACTTCGCACGGGAACTAGTTGGTGAGCGCTCTCTCTGTCTCTCAGTGCGCCTGCCGGCTCCCCAACACCTCCACAGAACAGCTAGGCTACTCTGCCTTGTGTTTACTTATGTGAAATGGCCGGCTGGCGGGGGGTGCAGCGGCAGCCGGTAAGGAGATGCACACGGACACAGATGCGTTCGGGATCGTGGCAATACCGTAGGTTTATTCACAACACAGGGTCTACACGGTTGATATCAGAAATCTAAAGGAAATGCTCATTACACTCGCGATATCAACCTCTAAGGTGTGTCAAGAGGGTCAAGAGGGTCAAGAGGGTCAAGAGGGAAAAAAGGCAATTCACCACAGTAAACTCTTATTGTAGGGTGGTGTTATAGCGACGTCTAGTGGCACAACTTTGTAACTACCTTACCTATGAATGTATGTTCCGACTTACGTCGAAATTCGGTTACGACACATTCTCAGGAACGGATCTCCGTCGGAACTCGAGGACCCCCTGTATATATATATATAAAACATATGTGTGTGTGTGTGTGTTTTTCTTCAGAGGGAACAGTACATTTGGTTCATCCGGTTTTATCCTGCTTATCGTATCTGGCAAAGAGGAAACTTTAACTAACATCATTTCCCACATGACTCCCAGCATACATGGTCAACAGAAACGCTGTTCTTTAATACATCGAGAACATTCAGCGTCACCCTTCAGGAAACAGGAATTAGTGTACTAATTTATGGCGACGGACAAGTTGTGAAAACCTCTGTGAATTTAATGAAGCCAGTGTTGTTAGCCGTCCCTGGATCCAATTTTCCTTCAATTTAACTGCTGACATGTTGTTTTATCTTTTAGAAATCGGAGGAGAATCGCACAGTGGCAATTTTCCTTCAATTTAACTGCTGGCATGTTGTTTTATCTTTTAGAAATCGAAGGAGAATCGCACAGTGGCAAAGCAATTACCCGGTGATTGACAGGCTCTCTGTTCAACATTTAACTAAGGCAACAAAGCCAAATCAGCACAATGTTAAAACGAGGCTCACAGCTGTGTGTGAAACGGACTGGATGTAATGGGTTTGGCCCAGGTAGCCAGCAGTACTGGGCTGAATATGGATCAGTGCTGGTACGCTCAGCTGTGTTCCCACAGCATCTCACTTCAGACTACTCACTATCTTCTTCTAACGTCTAATATCTTTTAATAGCATTCTTTGATCATTTCACAGTTACACATTTTAATGCTCTTCCCCAAGGAGTCGCCCTCTTTTTCAAAATAATCCCCGTTCAAGCACAAATTTGCTCAGCTGTGCCTCAAACCGCACACCCGACACACCGCTGCTTGCACAAATATCCTTCTCCTGCGTGCTCATGCTGCTTCTGTGTGCCTGCAAATCTTCTGCTCTCTGATTTTTTTGAAACAAGCAGACAAATGCACGACTCATGAACTTTAAACAAACACACCAAAACCAAACTCAATCAAAACAATGTAGGCTACTCAAACTGAGTGGTTACGGCAATCAGACTAATCTGTTACTAGGCAGCAGGTGGCAGTGTCAAACCAGTAAGCCATTGCACGTTTTCACTAGCAAATGCAAACAGGTGTTAGAGAGTTTCAACACATGTATCCCATTTAAATGAGCACGCCAACCTCAACAATATGAAATATCACATAGCAGCAGCAGCAGCAGCAGTTTCCTCATACAGACAGGTACTGAAATGAGTGACGAGTTGATCAGGTTTTGATTATCAGTGATTAACGATGGTTAACATCTGTGTGTTTCCTGAAACAGCAGCAGGTGGAAAGCAACCGAGGAGGTAAACAAGACCTGTGATGTCATGGTGCATAATCAGCTGATCTGTGGGGCAGCTTATCGAATCACACTTCCAACATCCCCTGAACTTCAGTTTGAGCCAGCGATGATAAACCTCAGCTGTGCTAATATCCGTGAATAATATCTGTGCCTGCGTCTGCTTTGCACTGTCCACACTGTCCACTGTACAAACAGGCTGAGTAAAAGGGAGCTGACATTTGGGTGACAGATTGCCCAGTAAATGTATTTATCCCTGACCAGTCAGATGATCTGAATAACAATAACTACCTATTCCTGCTCTCTCACCAGCCGCACTAATTAAAGACACATGCTTATGTGTCATATCACTTAGCAGACTGAAGCTGGAGGAGCAGCAGCCTGATGCTCTGACCCAGAGCGGTGACGGTATTTCAGTTTTGGTGAGGAGAAAGGGCAGGTTCCCAGAAATGGAATCACTTTTCAAGCAAAACGCAGCAATGACAGCACAAACCACAAAAATTGCTTTCTGTCCAGAAAAGAAAAGGTTGTGACTTCAGTCTAGGAAATGTCCTTCAGCCTCCCTGTATCCCGTCACTGCACCACCCAGAGGAAAAATACTGGAAGCATGAAGGACAATGTCACATGTGTGTTGCTGTGTGAAAATGGAGTTTCTGTTCTCAGGTTATTCGCTTTAACATGTTGTTCCCCCTCTTCCCCCCCAAACAGCTGATGAGACTAGCTGATGTGCAGATGACACAATCACATGGATGAAGCATCCCACATCACTTTACATTACATCACATTCTTTTGACCTGCTACTCAGGAGTCATCACCACACCAGTCGACAACAGTCAAGAAAGCCTCTCGCCCCATTTGTCGCCTCTTACGATCAGCAAGGGGGGTGCTAGGGACCTATTCTGCCCCGGGGCCCCACGGGGGTTAATGCCATAATTGAACATTGAAATTGAAAATACAGTGTGTTTTTTGTATGTATTGTGTGATTTTTATTTATTATTTTATGATGATTTGTTATTTTTTACTGGTATTATTATTTTTCTATTCATTTCCAAAATATACTATAAAGTCAAATATCAAATACTGGATGTTAAAAGCTGTTTATCATCGTTTGACAATAAGCATGTCTCTACTACCATCTTGTGGGGGTAAACAAACACACTGCTGCTCTGCCCACTGAAAACGGAAAATTTGTTTTTCCCCCAAGAGGAAATGAATTGTGTGTAAATTCCAAACTATGCATTAGGAAGACAACGGCATTTAACTCATGATACTGTTTTGTCTTTTGCAAGCATGTAATTATAAAATCTACATGTTCAGACTGTACCCTGCCTCGAAACCAACTGTCAGCTGGGTTTGGCTCCCTCTTCCCCTGCAAAGATAACAGCTGGATGATATGATAAGCATAATAATCCCTAGTTATTTCATTGAACAACATGGGCAGACTGATGGACAGTTCTCCTGGTCTGCTGTCTATCACACTGGCTGCAGCATTGTCAAAAACCAGTCAGCACTGTCAGACACCGTCTGGATTAAAGATCAACGCTGCGACTGAGGGCTTTTAGCCACACTGTGTGGGCGCCCCCCTGCAATACTAAAAGGCTTTTTATTATACTGAGGGAGCCTTGAATGATTTTTTTCTCTCTCTCTCTCAGACAGCTCTTCATTTCAAAATGAGACTTTGCTTTTTTTTGCCGGATATTTGGATCCAGGGCCACAAGTGCAAATCACAAGTTACTGTCACAATTTCCCCTCATTTATCACGAGTCTCAGGTCAGTCGTGAAAATGCTGCACTTCCAGTGGAATCTACAAGGCTGTCCAATCATTCTATCTCAGAACACAAGTACAGTGCAGCACACTGATCTTTAAAATAGATTTTATTTGACATTTTGTAATTCAACAGTTTTTACGATATACAGCTGACAGGACTAAAACATTTCAATGGATTGTGGCCCTATAGGTTGAAAAACAAGAACGGACATGGTTAGATAGATAGACAGATATGAGAGAAGGTACCAGAAGAACTGTGTTCTCTTTTCTCACTTGTGCTTTTCTTCTTCTTTCCTCTCCCCCTATGAAACAATTTAAATTGGCATACAACACCACATGTTTTAGTCCACTGGCACTTGGACAGTTTCTTTCGTCCAGACCATTGAAAAAGGATGTTCACCGTACATTTTTTTCCCCGAGTGAAAATTAATTTTTTAACATTTAATACATATGCTGGCGTAATTGTTTAAAATGATTTCTTTAACGTGCTGCAAAATGAAAATATGATAATATGACAAGTAGTAAGCGATTCAAGAGGTAATGTTCTGTAGTTTACAGAGAAACCATAGAGATATGGTAAAATCTGTTTTTTTTTCTATATTGGAGCAGATGTGCTATGTAACCATAGTGTACTTCTCAGTGTTGTTCTTTTGTTATTCTTTTGGTAGCTTGACACAGGAATCACTTCAATTTACCAAAAAAATAATTTTAAGTAGCAACAAGAGCCTTGTCTGGTCCATATGTCATGTAACTGGTTAAAATGTTGACATCAAACAATATTATGAAACAATCAGCTTTGCACAAGAATGAGAATGTGGCTTAATGAGCCCTGATATTGCGTCAGTCTTGGTTGCAGAGAAAGTTTGGTGTTTTGTTTCGCACATTTTCTATCAACTACACAACAAGGGCCAAAGAGTTTAGTTAAAGGGCCACAGCATATTAAAAGTGTGTTGGCACTGTACTGTGTAAAACTAGTTCTTTAAGTGTGTAATTGTGCTTTTGAGATAAAAAAAAAAATACACGATCACATGGCTGCAACTGCAACAACTCGTTTGAAGCTCAAGTTTCAATCCAAAACCTTTTGTTTGGCAATGCTTTTAGTATCAGCTGGCTTTATCTGACTGTTTTCTATCAACACAACTTTAGAAACAAACAAAAAGAAAAAGACTGTCATTGAACAATGATTAAAATCCAAAGATAAAATATGTAGTTTCTTTCTCTTCTTTTAGTACAATTTATTTTCTTTTCTTCTGATAGACTGTATATTATTAGCAGAGGAGGACATGGCTAGTTCTGCTAGATTAGAGGTACACTGACATCAATAGTGACACTACACCTGCTCTACGCGCAGGCTCAGCAGTAAGAGCTAATCCACTACACACAGAGTACACAATACACGTGACATTGTCTACTTTACAACTACCAGAAAAATGACAAATCGAAAACAAACTGAAAATATGCCCACCCTCCCCGAACACACGTATCCAGCCCTAAAACAAAAGCAAAGATAAACACGCACACGTACACACAGTCCGATTATATTTTTTTTACATTACTGTACAAATGGGGGGGCGTTACAGGGGCCAGTGGTGATGGAGAGGGATATATATATATTTAGAGAGAGTATATAGAGAGATAGCATGGTAACATGGCGGTTAGGCTTCAATCACAACACCATGACCACATGAGACAAGGCAATCACAAACAGGAAACAGTCTGACCTACAAGCTGTCCCAATATACACTTAAAATGATATGATCATATTCACCTTTCAGCGGATTAACCCTCATTTGTACAGTGTAACTTGGACGTTTTGATGCCACCGACACAACATATTCAGTTTATTAGACTGTGGTAATGTACTGTTTACAGAGCACCTGGGTTCTCAGTTGATTAATTATAAATTAAACACTGTTAAAATATATGTCATGTGTCGTGTCAGTAGTTAATAAATGAACCACATGGTGGAAGCAGACCAAAGCTTTGATTCTCTATCTACAGGAAGAGACGCTGTGTGTTTATGTAATCTTACACCCTTTCAGTATAAAAGCCTAATATAAACCTGGAGGAGATGTGTGCATGTATCAGAATCCACACTGTGCTTCAGCACAGCTTCACTGTTTGTGCTTCACATTTCACTATCTTCATTTCACATTTCATTATTAAACAGTTTGCCTTTTTGAGAATGTTGTGTACAGCTACATATTTAGTGATAACTAACTCCTCATCTAACTCTCTGGAAGAATACAAATACACATAGATCAGAAAACTAATCCTTTAAGTCTCTCGGCACATAAACACTCCACATATGATATACTGAAAAAAAGTCAGTCCCTGGCTGTGAGGCTGGAAGCGCCTCACTAGCACCTGAGCAGGTGTCCAAGAAAGCATCTTAAGGTGAAAATGGATGAAATCTTCACCCAGCTGTGTTGATGAGGATGTGTTGATGTGTTGTCGTGGATACTCTGGATACTCCTCTCTATCCTATCCCACCCCCTTCAACAAAACAGCCCACTTCACAGAGGAGGAATGGTACATGAATATTTATCATTGTGTAGTCTTTATGTTTTGTACAAAATTAACATATGCTGCCGTTTTATAATTGTTGACTACATTACTTTGCAGTACTAGGAGGTTAAAGGGAGAATTCTACTGACTCTACCTACATTTAAATGCACAGTATTCGTTTCTGATCGTTATTCCATGTTTTTCTGGAAACAAGCAGCATCTCTCTGCTTTCTGTCTCTCTGTTATTCACAGCACAGCTTGGCTCAGACCTTCCAAACAAGCATGTGACAATTCATTAAAGGTTCCACTGACTGTAAGAGGCTGACACCAGATCAGCCTCTGGGACATATGTGACCAAAAACATGTGACTTAGATAGATGTTTTTGGTAACATGCCTGAAGGGGGCTACAACCCAGGACACACACACACACACACGTCAACACCACTAAAATCCTTTAACTGGCTACCTCCTCAAGTCAAGATCCTTCCCAAGATGCATTTCACCTAAACAGGAATGCCTGGAAGACTTACAATGAGATGGCACTTCTATATTTAGAGTTGCATTCACCTGGTTTGTGTGCATGTGTAGGTGAGTTGCGAAGCAAGACTGAAGTCCCCATCATCTCATCAGGCCACCTTCATCCACACAACGTTTCCATTAGTGACGAACAACAAACCAACAAACCACAAAGTTTAACTGTGCTCGGACCCTGAGAAATGGCCATGGCATGACTTCTGTCAAACATTATGTTCTGTGTGTGTGTGTGTGTGTGTGTGTGTGTTGTTAACAACGTTAAACATCTCGGGTGTTACATCTTTTTGTGCTCCGTAGATTTGTTTTGTAAAGAAGCAGCAGCAACAAGAAAATAACAACAGGCTTAGTCTTAAGAGAAGACCAACTACGGTTGAGGTCAGTGTGTGCTGTCAAATGTACAATAATGTGGGTGTATGCGTGTAAATGAGTGGAACCACCTCTTTGTCTGGCCATGAAGTTCAGACACTATTTTCAAACCTCAGCATCACTATGTCAAAGTAAAGATGGCCAGTGCCGGCACAGTTCACTCCTCCTCCTCCTCCTGTATATTACAGCACCACAACCAGTCTCTCAACAGCTGACAAATCACTGCTGCTAGAAAGTCACCAAACCCAAACACACCCGGCTAACTGAATACAGGACAACAGTGTGTGTCTCTATGGTGCTGCACGCACAAAACATACGCATGCAGCTTCACAATCTAATAATGTACCTCTACCTGCATATGCAGATGACATATACAAGCTTTACTCCAAAAAAATGAAAGGAAAAACAAACTGCATTATTAAATTATGCTGGATGAGTTAACAACCCACTCATTCATTCTATCTCTGTTTCTCTCTCACCTTCTCTCTGTCTCACACACACACACACACACAAAGACGCACACACACACATGCACAAACAAACGCTCAAATCTTTCGGACGATGACCCAATTTTTATTCTTCCTTTCACGTTTTTTTTTCCGTTCATTTATTTAGAGACTCCACAGAGACAGACAGAAGAGGTTAGGAGAGATAAAATAAGCCCTTACAATATGTAAAGGTCTCCAGTGAATGGGATCTCCCCCACAGGGAACTGTGGGAAAGTGGGGGTGAGGATGGAGAAGAGCGGAGGAAAAAGGTTGTAAGGGAAGGAGGAGATGGTCAAGGCGCATGGGTTTTTGTTGCGCCGACAGAGTGGGGGCGCCGTCTATGCACTTGGGTTGGGGTTGCTGTGTGTGTTGGTGGAGCCGTTGCTTCCTTGGATGGTGAGGCTGATCTCATCTCTCCTCTCCTTCTCCTCTTCCTTCAGCTCATCCGTCCTCTCCTCCTTGAGGGGACGAGACTCCACGGTGTCTTCAGAGGCCATGGGTGCATAGTGGCCTGTCCGGTGCTCCTTCAGGGCAGGGCCCCACTTCGGATCGCACCGGCAGGCATTCTTCAACCGCTGAGACAGCAAGATACAGAGGAACCAATCATTTAAGCGCAGCTAGAATGAACGCATGCATGTTTGGGCTTTTGAGAGCAGATAATTGGGGACCAATCGCTTCACATGTTCAAGAAAACATAAAGAAATGTTGCATATAGCATGAAATGTGCACATATATATTCATAAAGACACATTGTGATGCATTGAATTAGTGTTGACTTCTTGCTCACGCAGTCTGGCAGCAGGAAAGTGTTCTTCATGTGTTTTAAATTGATGAGTGAACGAGGTGTGGAGGTGGCAGTACCTCTCTGAAGGTGGCCCCTGGGGACCTTGAGATCTTGTACAAGGCGTAGACGGGTATGCAGATCACCGAGGACATAGCCATGGCAAAGCCAATAGCTAGGGACCAGCCGGGATACACATAGTCGTTGTAGGTGATGGGCTTGTACTGAATCACTGTGAAGATCAGGATGAACTATATGGACCAAGGAGAAACAAACAATGAGTTATAGTTACAGCTTATAAGAATGACATGTAAGTTAACAAACAACTAGAGGGGGTCCTCGAGTTACGACGGTCGTGAGATACGTTGTTTTCGTGGTTACGACACATCTCCCGTGAACTTCCTTGTTTCGGCTTAAGCGAAAAATATGTACAGACTTCACACAGGAACTAGTTGGTGAGCGCTCTCTCTGTCTCTCAGCGCGCCTGCCGGCTCTCCAACACCTCCAGGTGGTGTTATAGCGACATCTAGTGGCACAACTTATTATTTACATAGGATTACATACACATGAATGTATGGTCCGACTAACGTCGAAATTCGGTTACGACACATTCTCAGGAATGGATCTCCGTCGTAACACGAGGACCCTCTGTGTACGATTTGACATTCTGCAAAATACTGGTGAACATAAATGCATTGAAAATATCAGTTATGATAGTCACAATTCAACATGTGGCTGTCATCCTGGTAAGAGATAGCAGTCTCCACTCCAGCTCACCAGATAGTTGTGATTTTTTTATAGGTTGCATATAATTATGATCAATAATAAATAAAGACCAGCAGTGTTTGGTCACAGCTGCAGCAGAGGCCCTGGAGAGCAGGCTCTATTCTGTGCTGCCACATAAAAGAGACAACAAAGTGCCTGAAGTCTGACCAGTAATCCACAACAATGAATGTCTTGGTTTGCCCAGCAGCTTAGTGGACTAATGCGCCTGCCCAGGAAACACCACAGATAACTGCTGCATGTGTTCGTTCTTCCAGTCAAAAGATTTGCTTTTAGAGGTTTGTATGGGAAACAGCAGCCAAACAGATTAGTGATGGGCGAAGCTGGAATATAGGTCAAATCCCAAACAGTGTGTCAGCAACTCGACATAAGTTGGAAACTTTGTGTGATGTCTGTCCTGCAACACTGTCAACAAATCTATATCAATTCAACTTTATGTGACTGAAGCAATGTTTTGTGTTTGGTGTGTGTGTGTGTGTGTGTGTGTGTGTGCGTGTGTGCTCACAGAGATGATGACAGGGGAGATGAATCTCCAGCAGACTTTGAAGAACAGAGGAGGAGGGAATCCCAGCATCATCTCCACATCTCTAAAGTAGTTCCTGTGACCTGCAATGAAAAGAGAAACATTATCCAGCTAAATACAAGAAACGTGAAAATAAACTAACTGCCAATTGTGTATTTTATTGATGACAATAAAAAGAATTTATTTGTAATGTACAGTACATATTAGCTTATGTGGATGGTGGGAATGAGATGTTTTCTTAGGCTGCACTACGAATTCTATAGCTTGTAAAATAAATGTGAGCGAACACCAGACTAGATAAGACTACTACATTACATGATCAAATTCCATTTTATGTGCAGTCCATAATCGCAAATCACACGAGGCTAAGACAGAGTTTATATGAGGGCGTAAAATAACTTGAAATGAGATCAGTCAGTCCAGCTGTGGCTGCAACAGCAAAATGGGATAAAAGAGAAGACAAAAAAAAATTCCATTCTCGGGGCAAAATCTAAAAAGTTGACCTGAGGCCTCTGCAGCCTGCCAGTGGTGGAGAAGATCTGCACTTCTGGCTCTGGTGTAATTAAATGCTGAAGCATGATGGTGAATTAATGGAGCTTCAGTGAATAATTTGAGAAACTCATGCACTGACAAGGTGCTGTGTAATTTTATTCTTGTTCGACTCCGACAGACTGACATTTACAGCTGATGTTCCTGTTGTCGAAAACGTTTCATGCTGTCATTTAGCTGTGCAGAGACCATTTCTATGGCAACTGGCTACAGGTTATCTATAGAGTTGATGCGGGAATATTACCGGTACATTGATCTTTATGCTCTTCTCATGAATAAATATGATAGACACATGTATTGACTGTTTGTGTGTTCAGTCTGTTTCCTTCCTTACCATAGACATACATGATGCAGATGCACATGATGCAGGAGATGATGACCAAAGAGAAACTAGCAGCATAGTTGTCCATCAGTAACAGCCAGTAGATTCCTGCCTGTACACAGAAAGCACTCCGAGTCAAAGCCACATCTCCGCAGGGAAACAACAAGTTGTGTTCAGGGTGTGTGGGACCTGCCTGTGTTGTTAGTGGCACTCCCAATAGGAATCCAACTATGGCTACCGACAGTGTGACCACAGTCTTGTTTCTGATGATCCAGTCTGTGCCGATCTCATCCACGACGGCCGTCACCAGGGTCTCCAGCAGACAGAACTGAGAACACAGGGGTCAAAGGTTGTTGCTTAAACTAAGGATGTTGTATAAATCTCCTCCTACATGGTGACAAGCTGGTCCACAGATGTGCAGGAATCCTGAAAGACGACCGGAGGCACTGCTTCTACTTTATCACTTTTTACACAGCCATTACAGAGCTGAGGCTGTTACAATCATTCTGGGACATTTTCATTTTCCTCTCCTCTCTGCATATCCACTGTGATAGCATACTGGGGACCAATTATTGTAAAAATCCAATTTCCTTGCACTTAATTACATAAAATAAATGGGCTAATACACTGCAGCCAGTCTACAGCCATGCAGCCCATTCATAACAATGCTAAAATGCTAATAGTATGTGATCACAATCTTATTGTGTGTACGTATATATATATTTATATATATGCCGTCACGAGATATATATGTGTGTGCGTGTGTTTCGGTATATACTGTATTTATACCCAAAAATATGTCCTATACCATCCTGTAAGTGTTGATGCATTAGTATGGCCAGACGTCAAGTGAACCACAAAGGTGTCGTGCAGTCTCCCAGCCTCACCTGAGTGCCCAGTCCCAGAAGGATGAGCATGAAGAAGAAGAGCAGCGACCAGAGCGGTGAGATGGGGAGCAGAGTGAGGGCTTCTGGGTAGGCCACAAAGGCCAGCCCCGGGCCGTGGTCGGCGACCTCTGACACAGGGACGTTCAGGTGATGTGCCATGAAGCCCAGGATGGAGAAAATGACAAAGCCAGCATAGACACTGGTGGCACAGTTGGTTATACTGATGATGATGCTGTCTCTGTGAGTAGAAAAAATCAAATAAAACAAAACAAAACATAAGCTTGTGCAAACATGGTACAAAACTAGAGATACTCTGTATTAAAGTACACAATCAAAAGTATAAATGAAAGGATGCAATGAATAAAAGTGACTGTTGGTGTTGCACCATAGCGCATGACCACTTTTTACTGGTATAACACGAAAAAAAAATCCATTTTTGTTTCTCTTCTCTTTCCGGGGTGACTCCGCCCTTGATAGTAACTTTCACTTCCTCATCTCCTACAATTAAAGAGATGATGTCATGAATTTTTTTTTTCTTCTACTAAGAAAAGCAGCAGTTGTATCAGTTTTACCAGAACAAGTCCTGTCAGTTACCAGAAGGTCAAAGTGTCATCAAAGTGCTACTTCTCCAAACGATTCCGAGTAATAATTCCCACTTTTCTTCAAGCTGTGCCATTTTGTCATCTCAATTCCGCAAAAATCTATATTGCAATATATTTGCAATCATCATCTGACATTTGTCTTTGATACTGTATATACACAGTATATGTATGTGTATGTATGTATGTATGAGTGTTTGTCATCTGTTTCTGGTAATAAAACAAATACAACTGTAATTTTGTCTTGTACAAACTCACAGCCAATCACTTCCAGTCTAACTTTTATCATTCATTTTAATTTAAGCACCTAAAGAACGCATGCTGATTTAAATCACATTTATCTGTCAGACTCTGGAAAGTCTCCAGCCCCACACACACACACACGTTTCACCTCTTCAGGCTCCTGCCTTCATGTGCACATCTGCATGGGCACCAATTGGTGGTGTAACAGGAGAGAGCAGGGAGCGACTCCACAGGGACGGAGCTGCAGAACCCGAGCTGATTAGGCCGCTGTGCAGCTGCGTGCTCAGATAGCACAACCTCAAGCTCCTGGCAGGGGAACAAATTATATCTTCAACCCCCACCACCCCCCAGTATCCTCTCCTCGCTCTGTCTGTGGGCATGATGTGTGGATGAGCTCAGGAGAGTGAATGACAACGTCTCCTGTCCTTATCTCCTCCTCTGTCCCCTTTTACTGCGTCTTAGCCTTCTCCTTGGACTCTTGGTGGTTATCTTGGTGCTCAGGCACAGTTCAACCAGCCTCTCAACACCAGTATTATCTCTGTCCATCCTCCTGGTCCACCTTCTGACCTTCTCCCCACACTCCCTCCCCCTCTTTCGCTCCTCTTTTAAGCCTGGAAGGCAGTTGGCACCTGTCTGTTTACCCTCCTCCGGTCCATTCCTCCATGGCTCTTATGTTCTGACTCATTAGGCAGATGCTGCGCAGCCAACAGCTTCGCTCGAGATTGTATTTCCTTCTCTATATTTCCAATCCCATTTCCCTCCTCCTACCTCATCTCTCCTCTGTCTCGCCACCCTCACACTCCATCTCGTTCCTCTGATTAGCGGACATAATAAGATGTCGGGCTGTTGCTTGGACACTGCAGCAACGTGGCTGGATGCCGAATGAGCACAGTCATATTTACACAGACAGAAGCAGCTCACAGAGTGAAGCACCAGCACCTATTTATGGACGTTTAAAGCCCAAAGCTGAGTTTGAGGATTACAGAGTGACTGCAGAAACCTCACCCTCATCAGTGCCTGTCACAATCCAAATGAACTCATTCAAACACGTAGACTCACACAGTCGCGCAGGGGAAGAAGTTGACATTTTTCTGAAATTATATTTCTGCAACTTCCAGTTACTGTAGGAGATCAACATCTGTTGTAGAGGAAACTATTGGCGGCGGCTGATCAGCAGAAGCGGTGGGAGCAAATGGTAACGGCTGGTTTCAGTCTGTGCAAAGACTGAAACATCCCTATCTGCATCATCTATCTGCAGCTCGACTGCTGAGGACGTAACATGTCAGACTGCATGTGTGTTTTCACTTACAGAAACGTTAAGTAACAGCATGTTAATTAATGAGGTTAGTTGTTTTTTTCCCCAAAAATGCTGTAAACAACCTGAAGCAGTTGTTGTGGAACTTGTTGTAGGAGGCCATGGTAATGAGACCACCCCAGGCACAGCCCAGGGAGTAGAAGATCTGCGAGGCGGCATCTCCCCACACCTGCAAAACAAACCCGCGTATTGTCAACGGTGGGAAAGAAAAAGGGGGGGGGGAAGAAAAAAAGCCTGTATTTTCTGTTTCTTTATAAATCTGCCTGTTAACGTGAGTGAATACCTTTGCATCAAGGACTTTCTGCCACTGAGGAGTCAGGTAGTACTTGATGCCGTTGATGGCTCCGTCCAGGGTGATGCCACGGATGAAGAGGATGGTCAACACCACATAGGGGAATGTGGCTGTGAAGTAGACCACCTAGACGCACACACATACACACACACACAGTCAGACATGGAGGATGAAGTTCACTGAAAATAGTGGTTTTATACAGCAACATACAGCAAAGTGACAGAATCTGTGCGTGTGTGCGCGTGTGTGTATGTGTGTGTGTGTGGCTGACCTTTCCAGAGGATTTCACACCCCGGATAAGACAGAGAAAGACAACACACCAGGACACAGCCAGGCAGCCCAGGATCGGGAGACGGACCTCACCAAAGTTCCCAATATCATCAGAGATGTTCAGCACATAGTGTCTGAAGGACAAAAAGAACGTTTCACATACTTCCAACTGTTTGCATGAACACATTTGGCTTACATTTTCTTTTTTCACATGAAAAACATGATAACTTTTCAAAACAAAGACTGACAAAGGAGGTGGATTTTTGCACACGTATGCCACTCAGCTACGCAGACAGTTTATTCAGGGGAAGATAAAGAGAAAAACTTTATAGGTGGCCTCCAGACCTTGAAATGTCAACACTGTCAAAGCGCCTACATTTTACCTTATGTTTGCTTTTGCTTATGACAGGACAAGTGGTACAGGACTGGCCAAACACACCCACGGGTCAATGCTGTTCAGCGGCTTTCAATTAGTCTTTGGGTAAAAATAATGTGGCTCATGAAACGTCTGGAAACAGAAACTGAAAAATGTGATTCTATACAATGTATACACACCTACTCCTTTTACGGGGTTTAATGTAATTCAGGGTTGAAGCATGTGATGTCTGTTCAGACCAGTCTTCACAGAAAGTCTGATCAGCAAAATAAATACTTTGACACTTTGATGATAAGACAATTTCACTACAATTTCACATGTTTTCATGCCCAAAGTATTAAATAAGACAAAAAGTGGGCCGACTGCTCAGAGCAGCAGCATGGTTCTGCATTTGATATGAAAAATGAGAGCCATTACACATGATAATGTATAATAATATATAATGGACGATGACCACACAAGCTCTTCTGATACATTCAATCTTCTGCTTTTACAGTAGCACTTAGCCTCTGCTGGGTTAAGCCGGGACACAGTGGTGTCATTTACATTATAAATGTCGTCTCTCAACCAGTTGATCAACCATTAAATCTAAATGATTAAATTTACATTTAAATCTATATCTAAAAAAATGTGTAATATGATGATTTAGATGATTTATCAACTTAACCCACAGAATTATTTATAAGTGAATAAATCCTTTTTACCTTCTGGGAAGCTGCACCCATATTAACATAAGGAGTTGGTGTTGTGTTTCTTACTGACATCACACCTCAACAAGCACTTTATGTCGATTGCACCATTAAAGAAAAAAAAAAAACAACGGAATCAAAGTCCAGTTGGGAAAACTGAGACACGGTTTGGGAAAGCCTCTGCTGGCAGGCTGCTCAGAAGCTGCTGCACTGTCACTTCTAGTCCAAATATTTGAATGATTTCTGCAAACATGGTACAGCTTATCTAACAGGTGAGGTCCAGTTTGAGCTTGTTTAGTGCAAATGGCCAATACAGAAGAGTTCAACTTGTATAGTTGCATAACATGGAAAAACAAATGGTACTGCAAATGGATAAAACTTGAAAATGATTTTATCTTTTTTACAAGTTTATCTTTATCCCTACGTTTCTTATCTTTAAGTTTATCTTTATCTTAAGTTCATCTTCTCTTTATCTTTATCTTTGGTATCCAAGTTGATGTTTCTTATTCTTTTATCTTTATAAGTAAATAAACATGACTTGATTGTTGATGTAGTTCTTGTTTCGTAGTAGTAGTTCTCGTTTGTTAGTTCCAGTTTGTTGTTCTTTTCCTCATCAGTTAAAATTACTTAAGATTTGTGTTAAACCCAGTTTTATGGAACTGTTGCTTCAGTTTGGTGACTAAGGCTGTTTTCCAATCTCATCCCAATCATAGTTCTAAATGAAATTCACCATGTGTCCTTGGTGTACTACCAGTACTTACTTCCAGTACTCCTCACTGGGGCTTGTCCTCTTGGTGCGGTTGACCACCTCAGACACCCCTGCCATCAGGCTGGTGGTGGTGTTGAGCAAGCTGCCGTTGAGACTGCTCACCACCCCGGTGCAGTCCGGCGTGTTCCAGGGGTTGTTGCAGTAGGTCCATGGCAGCAGGTTGGTCATGGACATGAAAAAGTAGTAGAAGGCAATGCAGATGACCACGTTGTAGTAGATGCCAATGTAGGTGGACACCACCATCATGCCGTAGCCCACACCTTAAAGGGAAACATGATGTGTATTATTCATCAACAACAACAGCAGCAACAACAATTACTACAACTACTACTCCACCAATACTGGCAAACGCTTCTTGTCTGTCACATTACTGCTATAATAGTAGGTTATTACTCTGCCTAGATGATCATTTAGGCAGAGTAATAACCGGGTGATGGATGTTGTGATCTGCTGTGACCTTGAATGAATCCGTATCACACCACTAACCTTTGAACATGGGGCTGATCTTCCAGACTCCCAGACATCCCAGGCTGGCAAACTGACCAAAGGACAGCTCGAGGAAGAAGAGAGGAATGCCACAGAAGACCAGCATGATAAAGTATGGCAGCATGAAGGCACCTGGAGGGGCGAGACAACACAACAACCCAGTCACTGTCTGGGCCTCAAACAACAAGACGACAAACTGTCAGCCAAACAAAGGCACCTGTGGGAAAGAAAAGAACCGATACACTCAGATGTTCGATTTGCATAGTCTGAATGCTTTGTTACAGCTGACAGTGTGAACACGTCCACAAAGACAGAAAACAAACATGTCAGCATAGCACACGCACACAACGACATTTCCCTCCTACAGCTGTCTGACAGATATAATAACCACTGTGCCGCTACATGAGCGGACGTTGAAGGATGTAGACAGAGAAATGCTACATTTATGAACTCCTGCCATAAAATCACATGAAGCACAACAATAAACCACATTATACAGCTGTGAATGTGTAAAGCACATACAGTATTATATAGTATAGTAAAACCTTATCGGTGTGTGTGTCCCTCACACTAAGTCCTTGTGAGAGATTGCAGGCCTGCCACCAACACACACACACACACACACACACACACACACACACACACACACACACACACACACACAATACTGAATCTGGATTTAAAAGTGAAGTGGGGAAGAGCTGAAGGAAACGTCTGCATCACTGAGTGAGGAGACCTTGTTCTTACAAAGACACAAATGAATAGGATGCACCTTACTTGAGGACAGAAAGACATGAATAAAGACTCCTTTCATCATGTCCTTACATGTCCCTACACAATGCAATAGCGGCACTTCAGCAGCTGGATCCAGTCTGTGTGCTCAGGCCCATTGTGACAACACTCACAGCACAATAACCAATAATGGTTTTCACAAGATATGATAATAATGCACAAGTAGGTGATTTGGACTGAGGTAATGTGTGTATTATATAGTCGGTAGTGCTTTGTGTACTTTCTATAGGAAAAGACACAATATACTTATAAAACATAAGACACTGTTCAACTGTTACACTTAGACGTGTTGTGATAACTGATGATGTTCAGATAGTGCTCCAGATGTTAACAGCATGTAAACGTGGAAGCTACAGGTCCAGTGTCTCAGTCCTCTATATTCCCCCGTTCACCTCATTTGTCCTGGACAGTTTTCACAATCAATGTCAAACTTACTTCACCCTCCTTTGATGCACTATGTGATATTACATTTCCTTAAACTACTGAAACTGAGCTGCACTCTGGCCTGCAATAACAGAGCCAAGCAGTAAGACTGTAAGGATTGAGTGAAGCTGTGTGGACATGCATACCGCCTCCATTCCTGTAGCACAGATAGGGAAACCTCCAGACGTTGCCCAGGCCCACGGCGTAGCCCACGCTGGTGAGGACAAACTCAATCTGGTTGCCCCAGTTCCCTCTCCGGGAGTTTTCATCCTTCTTCACTGGCTCTCCTGGAACCGCTCCGTTCTGCAGCACAGACACAGGGGGAGAGAGAGAGAGAGAGAGAAGGGGAGAGGGGGGAGAGAGAGAGAGAGGTGACTTTGGGTTGCAGGAAGCGAGTGTGTTTCTGCCACAGTGCTGCAGAGGCAGGTCCAAGCACCAGGCAAACACACCTCTGCATCCATCACAAACACCGGATCTTGTTTTTCGGTGCAGCAATAGATTTTATGCAATAGTGGTAAATAATAAAACATCGCCAGGTGCATGTGGAGTTAAATTATTAACGCAGCAATACTTCAACATGCTCCGTTATTGAATAGTCCCTGTAAAGTATCATCGCCTCCACCCCAACGTGGAGCATAAGGTGGGCGCACTGGAGCAGACAGGACAGAAAGTCAGATCAGCGCCTCAAGAACAGCCCATAAGCATTCGGCCTTGCCCTGATTCCCAGCTTCTCCTCTCCTCCCTCTATCACTCCATCTGCTGGCATCAGATGCTCCCTCTCTCATGACCTCCTCCACAGCCACAGCTGTGTCCATCCGTCCGTCTGTCTGTGTGCACGTATGAAAGCACGTGAAATGACTCGTGCACTGGCAGAAAATTAAATACTGCTAATTTTCAATCATTTATTTACCCGGTGCACAGAGACTCGTGCACCGAGTCTGTGGTCAGTAAACAGAAATGTGAATTTAAGAGTTTTGCAGTTAACACATTTCTGTGGGCAGACTATGCTATGTGCATCTATGGTAATGATTTTAACTTTTAGTGCAGTTTGATTCAAGCAAATAGATAAATGTTCAGAAAAATCCAGCCAGTGAGGTTGGAAATGTTCTGCCAGTGGCATTTTGTTGCAGATAATGCAGGTCTGAGGCAGGAACATGTATATACAGCACTCTGCCCCTGGTTTCTATGAATGTATGGTGCTTTCTGAGCCCATGCAGGCCCGGCACCGCCGTATGCAAGACAGACTTATAAAAACTTCATTCATTTATTCACTCATGCTGCCTGTGTTATCTGGGTGTAGCAGAGCCTGCATTTCGGGGACTCGCTGAATGAACTGCCTCACATTTTCAGCAAGAAAGACTTTTGGTTATAAATACACATATACATTTTTTTGGGCAACAAACTGTTTAGTGAACCCCCCCCCTCCCCAACCCAACCAAAACAAATCATTAAATCCAAAAAACTATGCTCTGCATAGACAATTTAAAGTTTACATGTGCAAGTTTTACAGTTACACACTGTTACTGTTACACACACACACACACACACACTTACAGATGGATGCACTTCCTCTGAACCAGATATGACATCTTGTTCATCAAAAAGCAAATAAATAAACATATAAGTGCGACAACCACAACAACTAGAAACAACATCCACTTTTTGCCCCCACGGTGCCATAGTTCAGGTCTGAGTCAGCACTGAGCATGACTAATGGGGACGGGGGGGCAGCAAAACAGCAACAACCACATGAAACAAACAGATGCCATCATTTCCCCAAAGCTCCACAGTTTGTCTTTGAGTCTGACTGTGCTTCTATGTTAGGACGACAAAACACAGGGCATCTCCGCAGCATCCTTGACCGAGGCTGCAGATGCGACAGACAGGAAGATCAGCCTGCACGTGAGCTGTGATTGGTTCAGAGTGAACCCGCGACCACAGCAGTGTGTGAGGAGAAGTCCCCGGCTGTGATCCCGCCGTCACAGCAGGTCGCGCATCACGGCGTCTCCGCCTGGAGTTGACTTTGGATGGAAAAGGGAGCAACAGAAAGAGCACACAGCTGCACGTCTTGTACACCTCACCACCCCATCAGCCAGCATGTGGACACACACACACACACACACACACAGAAAGACACAGGTCGGCACATGTCTGCAACCTGACAACAGAGCAGGAGAAGAAGTGTGAGCAACGTGGTCGGTGAAAACACTAGGGTCCTCTCTCATGGATATGAGATATATGCATGACAGATACAGTGGCATATGTAAGGTTGGAATTCACAGCGAGCAGAGCGGTGAGGATGTTTTTCCACAGTGAAACATGGAATGTTTTTGTGCCAAAGTGCAGAAACAAAGCTCATTTCCATACATAAGACTGGAAAGTCCAACAAACACCTAAAGTCATCAAACTGGTGGATCAGAACCCGACTTTGTGAACTGGGGATTGGCCACATGTGATCAAGACCTCCACAGCTTCTCAGCAATTTCATCATCAAAGTAATTAATTAAAAAAAAGTAAAGGTTGGCATTTTATGCTTTTATTGCAGAGAGAGCAGAGCACGACGACAGGAAGTGAGAGATGGAGAGATACAACTAAAGCAATGGAAAAACGACAAACATAGGCTCGTAAATCCTGTTCATACCTCCAGCACAGCACAAATATTTTTACCTTTGTAATCAAAGGGACATCATCAAAAGACAGAGCTACACACTCCACCAAAAACAGTCATTCCCAGCCTTCTCTGTGGATTTCAGACAGCAAACTAGGTGCAGGAAACGCTCAGATGTTTAACAGGTCTGTCAGAGGGTTCAGGGCTCAACACCACGACCCACAAGTCAGAACATATTCAGCCATGTAAACAGCAGAGATGAACTGAAGCCTCTGGGCCAAAGTCAGACTTTGCATTCTTCATGACATCCCTCTCTCCCTTCACTGACCTCCATGTCTGCCCCTCGCTGCCCAGGTGTTACAGCCTGTGGTGTTGGGAGCCGGGAGCCCCCTGGTCAGTCAGTCAGTCAGACACAGACACTCCTCTCTCCATATCCCTTCATTTCTCTGGGACCATCTGGGATTTATATAAGACCACACATGTCCCCCCTCCCTCCTCCATCTCTCTTTCTATTTGGTTTGGAACTTTCCACTCTTTCGAGTGGAAAGTCTCCTTCGGGTGAGAGTGTTGACCGGCCTGTAACTCTGTCGCTCTCTGCTGTCGCTGTGCTTTAAGCAGCCTGTTTAATTAGGACACACTGAGTCTGTAACCTGAGACTATGTTTTACATGAGTGTTGCCCACACGCAGATCTTAAATGCGCCACAGGTAATGGCCACAGAAACACAACAAGCCTAATGCAGATTCCCACAAATATAATAATCTCTCAAATATAGTTATAGTTTTACACAGCAAAGTTGTTCACAGCTCATTAGCTGCTGATACTGGCCCCATTTATTAACAATAATAATTAATTAATATATATGTCAGACTGTGCCGTCAAATTTCAAATGACACTTTGAAGTCAGAGGATGACATCGTGGATCTGCATTCTATAGGAGATCATGATGACCTCATTAAAATATAAAAAAAGTTATGTGACTCACAAATCTGTAATTGAGTCTCTAAGTCTGCTTTCTGCTTAGCTCGTCTTGAAAAGGCTCAAAGCCTCAGATGGAACAGGGCTGTGCAGGCTCATGTGCAGGCTCATGTGCAGGCTCATGTGCAGGCTCAGACAGAGAGTGACATCAGTTGGGATCAGTGCGATTTACCCCAAAACGTGTGCAGCGTAAAGTGAATGTAGTTAATGCTTGAATATACTGTGTGTGGTTGGGAGGATGAAATGCACAGCTTTTCAGTTCCCCTTAAACCACCCTGTCTCTCTAATCCCTGCTGCTCTGCTGGTCCTAAATGTGTAGAATGTGGGGATGGGACAAAGGGAAAGATGAAGTTCGATATTTAAACTATCCACTCTGGTCACTGGTCAGTTTTCACTGTCACATCTCATGATGACATCTAATTCTCTCCAATCACTGCAGCACTGGTCCAGTATGGATATATCCACATAGATATACATGATTAGTTTTGCTGCTGCAGCAAAAAAAACAAACAAAAACAAAAATAAAACAAATTAACTTTTTATCTCTGATGCACTATTGTCCTCTTGTGTTTTCTCTTGATGCTACAGCTTCTTATATCACCGTCAGAAGAGAGCTCTTCAGGTTGTACACACACGCACACGCACACGCACACACACACACACACACACACACACACACACACACACACACACACACACACACACACACACACACACACATATACATATGCATTACTACATACATACAGGATGACTCTGACAGTCAACGGCATTCAAAAGACCTCTGCAGACAGCTGCAGCCATGTCTGTAATACGCACTGTCCACTGTAGCAAGAACTACTCACTTTCATTCAGCTCAACACACACACACACACACACACACACACACACGCACACACGCACACACACACACACACACACACACACACACACACACACACACACACACACACACACACACACACACACACACACACACACGTGAAGCATTTGCTGTGCGGATGTTGCTACATGTCTGTACAGCTGTCTGTTTTGGAAGTATGTTACATCAATACAACTTTCTCTCACTAACAAAAGGTCCTTGAGGACAGTTATTCCACGGCAGAGCAAGCAAAGGCCTAAAGTTCGTCTTACAGAATTCACTTTGTTATGATCATGAATCACTGACTGTGTGTGTTGTTTCCTGTGTGGAACTGTTTTTTAGGGACATCTCCCATTGAGCAATGGCATTTTACCGACAGCTCACAGAGGGGGTTGCCTCTGCCCGCACATTGCGAGTCACGCTCATGTGCAATAAATGAGACAATTATTACACTGAGGTAATATTAATATACTTAATAAGTATTTCCCCACAGTCAATGACATGTACTGTACATATCCCTCTGTGTGCTCTGCCTATGAGCCAAAAAGCAAAAACAACAATTAGGTAAAACAACAATGTGTTGTGTGTTTTTTTGACATACAGTATAAAACAGTAGTATATTTACGTACAGAAAATTTCCCAGCAGTTCACATTTTGGGATAATAAACACAGTACTGTGAAATTACTTCTTATAACTTTTAAAGTGGGCCCTAACATGATGTAAAGACTGTTAGTTTATCATGGACATAACAGGTGTAAATAGAATATGGTCTTGAGACAGACCTGAATCAGTGTTGACAGAGTGACATCTCAGGTGTCTCTGGTAATGTGGTGCTGAACAGGCGAACAAAGAGCGTGTCTATCTGGGAGCCTGTTCAGACTGTATATCAAGACTGGTGGAGGTGGATACAGTTGAAGCTCACACTTAGGATTAATGTTTCTCGTCATCAAGCGAACATTTGTTTATAAGAAGTAAATATATATTTGGAAAGACGAGCTGTGGCGACAGTTGTCTGGCTGAGAAATAGAGTGTTTGGCAAATCAGCTGCATCCAGCCAGGTTTGACTGGGCACTACAATGTTGACCTTTACCACAGTCAGGAACTTATTTGCATTTACACTGCTCTCGGCACTGAAGCTCCAGCAGTGCATTTTCGGAAGCGAGCAACACTGTATTTAACGGCTGCGCGTCTCCTGAATCAGACCTGGCAACCCCGTACCAATAAACGACGGAGGGAGGATGAAGAACTGTCGGGAAAATGTCAGAATCTGATGATACATGGTGCAGAGAGGAAAACAAACCCCCTGAACTGTCCAGTATTTCATATCAGCATGGCTCCTCTGTGACATTACTGTATAAATACAGTTCACTGGGGAGCCAGGTGCCCTGAACAGAGCGGAGGACGATAAAATAACCCTCGACAACAAGACATAATTAAAGGCTTTTAAGACAGATGCAGTGTCTCTCTCTGCCAGGAAGGGTGCTTAATACCAACTGTGAAAAACAGCTTCATCTAATCGTGCAAATTGAGTTGGAAACCAAATAAATAAATAAATAAATAACAACATGTCAATCAACAGACGTTGTCTCGCAAATAATCAGGCCTCGCTTGTCCAAAGTGGCACACGTAATCGTCCTCGTTCCACCTCCGCAGAGTTTAGTAAACATGTCTGTCTGCAGTGACTGAATCCACTCAGCTATTATCAGAGAAAAAGCCCACCGGATCCCCCCGAAACCAGGCCGCTCAAAGGTCTCTTTATGAGTGGGCTGTGAGGTGAGAGTAATGGGCCTAAAGACAGTGGAGACCGCGGCTTCTCAACCTGCTGCCACTGAGGCCACATACCAAAGGATCCCCTTGGGCAGGGACTGAATAAATCCCCGTCCACGGCTGATTAATTGAAACCAATGGATGGCGTGTCAGGAGGAGGAGGAGGAGGAGGAGGAGGAGAAGGAGAAGGAGAAGGAGAGAAAGTTACGCCATGTCAGATGAAGGGTAGGATTGATGGCCTCCCAGAAGCTCGGGGTCACTGACAGGTCACATCACCTCTTACAGTCAGAAAGCCGTCGGCACGTCTGGCACGTCCAGTTGACACTCGACACTATGTGTCATCTTACACTCACCAACTCCGTTTGGAGGGAAACTGCTGCTGGAGCTGCTGGTTGAAATTCCACATCGACATGGTGCAATGGAGTAAGTGAGTTGGCTGCGTAATTCCGACGCTGAAATGAGTTTGGCAGCATGGAATAAAGTAACTATTAGAACAAACAGAACTGAATATCTGCTGCGCCTGTGCAGCTCTGTGGCAGCTAATAAACTTGTTGAGGTATTCTAATGTCCTTAAGGGACTATCCAGCACTGACCTGTCCCCTAGTGGACATGGCGTTAGTGTACCTAGTATATACAGTAGATGTGTACAAAGCACAGGGACAAGAATGTGATCAGTGTTGCTTGTGTTACCTGTGTTACTGGCGTGGGTGCAACACTCAAAGCAAATTTTGCTCAGCAAATTTGAAAAATAAGTATGCACCATTATTCCCTCAAACCCGCCCCCGCGTGATGCCAGGGTTTTCTTTCACACACCCTCTTAGTGTAAACACGGTCGAACCTTACAACACTACCGATCAAGCATACTGAACATTCCATCGTTCAACCACTTGGGGCAGTGTGCTGAAGTTTGTACAGTAGGTGAAGTACCAAATAGCCTTAACAGCCCTCTCAGCATTCTGGGTCATCACAGGAGGGCAGTGACGTCAGCAGCTGACATGCATCCAGCACCTTCAACCACAGCCTGCATTCAAGACTAAGCAGCATCTTCTCAACCTCCCTCTGTCTCTCTGCATGATCACGCCCACTCTCTAATGAGGGATCTGCTTTTCATATATATCCAACATGCAATAACCACCAACATGCATTTCTCTACTTCTATGGCCTGTGACCATTTCAGGCTCTGTTACCACATAACTGTTCACGGCGAGTGAAATCTGATCACACACTGTTACTGAAGAGGCGGATCCAGTTCATTCTGATAATTATATATATATTTGAGCTATTGATTGGTGAGTTGATAAGTTGAAATCAAATCAATAGAGCCACATGGCTGAAATCCAGATCTGCAAGTGTTTGAGAGAAGAGACTGCCATCCACAGGCACAAATGCAAAACAAGGTTTTGTTTTTATTAGACAAAAAAAATGTATAAGTGCTCATAGTAATGAAAAGTATATCATCGTTAACGTGAGTAAATTTAAAGGAACCTTTAGCCACACTCCACCAAAGGAAAATCCCCAACTCTCTCCTCCAGCTCCTTACCTTATCAACATTTTCCATGGTGAGGAACGTGATGCATCTAAACCTAAACTATTCCCAAATAGTCAAATGACTGTCCCACTTCTACCACCTTGATGGGAAAACTTGCAAAGCTGGGATCCTCAAATGTCTTCCCCAGGGTGAAAGGGGAAAGGGGGTCTTCCTCTGTATGGATGTCTTTGTAAGAAGAAAGAAGAGGGGGCAGGAGTGAGAAGGGCCAGGAAGGGAGGGTGTTGTGAGGGCAAAGGCCAGCGGGTGGAAATCTGATCCCAGTAATCAACACAGATTGGAGTTCGCCTGCGCTGGCAATATATGTATG
Source organism: Trinectes maculatus (assembly GCA_016785345.1). Classification (NCBI taxonomy): domain Eukaryota; kingdom Metazoa; phylum Chordata; class Actinopteri; order Pleuronectiformes; family Achiridae; genus Trinectes; species Trinectes maculatus. The sequence goes on from JAFBJQ010000033.1 coordinate 113,854, forward strand.
TGTGTGTGTGTGAGTGTGTGTGTATACGTATATATACTGTATATATACTGTGTGTGTGTGTGCGTGTGTGTGTGTGTGTGTGTGTGTATAAAAACATGATTTTCAGGGAATGTGTCCATGTTGTCGATACACACACTTACATAGCTCTTGTTGGCCATGCAGTCTAATAACTGTTGCACAAGGCTGATTTCACAGTTGTGTACCTGTGCGTGCCAGCTACAGTACGTGCACAAATGCTGTGAACACATTCCTTATATTTGGACCAATCTGTCGTGCGTCTTTCACTGGCCATTGTCTTTGAGTGCGGGATGACAGCATCCCGTTACAGCATTGCGAAGATAAGCTCCCGATCCAATTCAGGAACAAGCGGTTTGTTCCAGTAAAACAGTGGGATTACATGAGCGTGAGTGAAGACGAGAGCGATGGGGAGAGAGGAGCTGAAATAGAGACAGTTACCAGGAGCTTCCTGAGAAAAGAGAAGAGAGTCAGAGCGAGTCGGGCAGGAGGCAGTGATGTGTGAAGGCAGGCAGGCAGGTCTAGCTGGGGCCATCGCAGAGCTGTGTGCACCCACTCATCCCCACCCAACACACACCCCTCCACCCCCCTCGCTTGTTCACTCATTTGCTTAACAAGTTCATCTGTGCATAGGCCTGCATTGGGTACGGCTGTCAAGTGATGCGCAAGACTGGCCTGCGGAACTGTTGGCTCTCGCAAGCTGTTCACCTGCATCCCTCTCCTCACCCCTGCACCCCCAAACCCACCCCCCACACACATACATGCACTACACACACGCACACACACACACACAGACTTTGCACACGTCTTTTATCTTGCGAAGGAGCAGAGACATTCAGTAAGGCCAGCAGCCTGAGTAGATGATGTGTGAAGACTGAGGTGAAGCTGAGGGACTGACACGAGAGGACGGATGAGGGACAATGCCAAACACCTTCAGAGTCAAGCATGAGGATCCTCACATTTCTGTGACTCCAGTGATAGAGACCAAATACATTTGGACTGTCAGTCATCAGAATGCACAGGAAAATCAAACTGATAAATAAATGATCATATATTGTATGTTCTCTCTGACTTTCTGACAGAAAAACCTTTTGACTTAAATATGTAGCCAGAGGTTTAAAGATAAAGAAGACAAAATGTGCTCCTCTTATTTTGGCCACTTCCACATTCACAGCATGTCCCTGCCTGTAAACTGTTGCTGTGTCCGAAATCACTCACTCGTTCCCTACTCCCTACTCCCTACATAGGGAAATAAATGTAGTGCACTATATAGTGAGCTCAACAAAAAAATCTTTCGGACACTACTCTCTGCGCCGGTAATTACGTCATTGCTGTCGCACAATTAAAACGTACCACATTATTGTCGTCTCACAAAATACTTGTTTGTTTACCACTGCATTTTTATTAAATTAGAGGCTTTTGATTACTGTCCTGTACTTTTTATTTTCGTATTTTGTTATATTTTATAATATTTATGTATATTTCCCTCCCGTCCGTCCGCTATTTTCACTTCCGCGCAGCCCAGAGAATTTCTGGCAATGCATGATGGGATATCTTGCTCCGGTTAGTGACCATCGGATGTTCACTACATTTCGCGGTGAACTGTGGGATACATTAAGTGCACTTAGTGGACATGCTGTGATCCCTAAGCTTTCGGACACCACTACAAAATGGCGTGCTCACTATATAGTGCACTATATAGGGGTTAGGGGGCGATTTCGGACAAAGCCTGTGACTTTGTGGATGTGGATGACTTACTGATGTTCGCCCCTCCATCTTGTTTATCCTTGTTTCCTCGTTGTTTTAGTTCTTATCACTTGAGGCAGGATTGACAGTCCTCATCTCAGTGGAGTTGTCCTCAATCTTCACAGAGCAAGTGTGCAAACACACATATCTACACACACAAAAACGCACTATCAGCCTTTTTAGCGTTTCCCTGCTAACACACTGAGCACATTGCCTCCATGAGCCTCATCAGCAGCTCCTTTCTCCCCTGGTTTCTGCTTCCTACAAATCCATGACAAAGCTGATGAATAAGCCTCATCAGCCTTTTCGCCACACATCGTTTTTACTTGCTTGAATTTTCCCTTCTCTGGCAAAGCTGCATCAATTCACTGTAATTCTGACAAACTCTAATTGGAGCAGTACGTGAACTTTCAGAGCAACACTATCTGTGTTTGACAACAACCTGTGACTCATACAGATGTTGTGATACAGTAACAGAATCTTAAAGCTTATATGAATATGATTAAATCAAGGATATCGTGAGATTAAATTTGTCCTTGATATAAACTTCAGCGATATTAGGACACCTAACTACCTGAAGTGTTGACATTTGTGCTTTACATCCTCATGGAACCAGGTTACAAAGCTAAACATATCAAATATAATTAAAACCAACATATAGCGGTACATATAGATCTACAAATGATGTGACGTAACCAGCAGTGTTCATAGTGTGTACGTGACACAGGTTTTCCTGGACAGACGATGCTCGTCTTCAGCTGCAACCCAGACACGTGCAGTGACAAACTGCAAAGTCTTCATGTGCGTTTAGGTGCTGCAGTGAATCTTTCTCCACAAAAATGTAAATCAGATACGCTCAGCCTGACACAACAACTTTTGTTGCCAGTGAGAAAAACAAGCCTTCTGTCACTTCTGCTTGGCATGTTGCTTTGTTGCATTGTGTTTATGCTGTACACTTCGCGCAATCCTCATACTGTATGTAACAGGTGAGTATGCATGTTGTGAACCTCTGAGTGGTGTCTGTATGCAGACATATAGAAAGTATGTTGTATAAAGGAGTTTGCCTCTTCTCCTGATTTGCTAAAGTTTGATGACTTGACATCTCTCGTACATTTTCTTAATTATCATTAAAGATGATTTCTATTCACTAGATCCAACAATAATTGATCTGAACTGCCCTTGATAATTGGGTGTAGCACAGTAAATCGAACTGCACAGTCAGTTCATTGCGGTAACAGAGTACATATCAGTGGGTGACCTTAAATAGCATTATCCTAGTGCCAAACCCACACTTTCACAGCTCACTAGTCAGAATTGAAAGAACCCTGCTGCCATCTTCAGAAAGGAAGACAGACGTGAACTCACCACAATGGTCCAGTTAGCTCCGGTCTGTAATGAGCAGTTCCGGGAACTGTGAACCCAGTGTGGTTCAGTCAAAAGTCAACTCAGCACTAACATGATCTTTTAGCATGGAGGTAAAAATGGCCTTGACTGCTTTGTAGGGTTTGTTGTGTTTTGGCCTGCACTGATGCCTTCAACATAACCTGTATCATCCCAAAGGCTTCAGGCTGAACAATGCTTCCTTACGCCACTGAGCAGTTTAAGCATTTCACCTTTGCCATGACCTCAACATTCTTAAGAAACTTGTTTTTGCCTGAAGTCGGTAACTCAAGCTGGGCCACGAACCTATGTGTCACTCGCCCAACCCCCTAAATAGCCTTGGAGTGATAACGAAAGCGCAGCTGCTGTTTCTGCTCAGTGTTGTGCAACGGGGTATCGGGATAAATAAATGCAAACAACCTTTATTTTGTCATCTTATATCGCTGTTGTTGTGATCCTGTCAGTTCTGACTATAGTAAACGACTATTCAAGGAGACTACGGTGACAACAACAAATGATCACAGAATGGAAAACGGGAGACGGGACTGGACTGGACTGCAGATCTGACGGGGTTGGACCATCGTGTGATGGGAATACACCAGCTGCCATGTTAGTCACAAATGCTGACGGCCTTATGACATAAGTAGTCCGTCGTCACACCAATCTCTGAACTCTTCGTTTTGATTTTGAGGATACTGTGAGGGAATCTTGGATACTTGTAATTGTATTTGTAACTGAACAGCTCAACAGCAGATCCATCTGTTTTGAACCATCTGAAGGTGTGAGAGACAGCGTCTTCTCTCCGTCCTGCTTCCAGCAGTTGTCTGAGACACTGTCACTTTTAGTGGCCCCATACTGAAAAACACTTTCTGAGGTACTGACCCTGAAGTCTCTCAGTTTAGTGTTGCTTTGATGTTCGGTGCTATCCACATAATATTATTATATTACAATAATCACCGGTGAGTGTCAGCTTTTAGAGACATCTCCCATAAAAAACATAAAAAGCAATAGTACTCTGTTGAATCACACCAAACAATCCTGTGCTTCTATACTGAAGTACAATGAAGATCCACTGCACAAGAGCTATAAACCATTTCAACAGGCTACAATGGTCGTAAATGCTACAAACAGCTCCGTCAGTATTTCACGTTGCATATCCACACTCATTCATGTACACAGCAGGTCCTCCATCACTTCCACCAGTTACCCAGGTCAGCTGACCAAGGTGGTCAGCTGGCCATCATTTCATCCGACCCTCCTGTCAAGCCATTCACTCCTCCAACACATCCAACCAAGTTTGCGACAATATGTCTATGCAACCACGCATGTATTGTCAGTTTGCTGTACGGTGTGGTACGATTGTGTACTTTTGCAAGGCAGCTGTGAGCCCGGAAGCTTAACTTAGTGAAGTCAGAGGGAGACTGAAGGTTAGAGCCACCACAGGGACATGGACAAGAGATGCGCCTGTGCACACGTGCACACACACACACATCTCTTTTTTCTGTTATCCACATGTGTCTGTTCCCATGCTCGCTGAGCCTTGGTGCAGTGAGAGTAAATATGGCAGCTTTGCACTTCCGCTCCATAAACTGCAACACCTGCCGCCAGAGGGGCAGAGTTTGTGTGTGACTGAGTGTGTGGGCCCCTGCTGGCTTCCTACAATAGCTGAAAAGCACTGCAGTGCGTATTAGCATCTGCTGTAACATTACAAATGACATCCATGGACAGACAATGACATGATTCTAATGATAGGATTTTCTTAATATTCCTAAAAAAAAACAATAATGCACCGTGAACCTCGACTTGCCCTGTTAAATCTGTCCTGCAGCTGACAGCATGCAGGGATTACAGGTTAAATATGTCTACGTACATCCACAAAGGAGGCGTAGGAAAGGAAGTGTTGGAATGCAGCAGTGCTGTGGATAAATGCCTGTACACTGGTAGAACGTGTACCTTTCTAAACAAAAAGCCTCATTAGCGTCTTGGCACAGCACACTGTGATCCAGAAAAATCTGCTTATGTACAAGGCAATAATTTGGGTCATTCTGTTAAAGAGGGTTGTCAGACGAGTAGTGATCAACGAAATTCTCCAGAAAGCATTTTTTTTCCAATTTAGAACGTGCAATACAAATATCTAATCATCATCATCATCATCATCATAATCATAATTGCAAAAACATATACTGAATCACTGAATAGTAAAATTACATGAAGTCAAAACAGTGATGGAGCGATCAGAGCTATTCTCTGGATGTGGAAATCTACCTGATGCCATAACTTCTTTCAGGAAGTGGATGTCAAAGCCAATCACCAGTGCTCATTTAACAATTATCGGAGCCACGTGAACTCCTTATTACTCCAATTATTAGTGAAGCATGCCACACACATGACCTCAAGACTATTGTCCCAACATGGAGAGGTTAGTCTACCACTGAGACGAAAGACGTGACAGAGGAAGTGAGGAGGATCCAGGTTTTCTCTCTCTCTCTCTCTCTCTGTTAAAGTCTATGCAACAGCTTTATTATATAAAGATCAATTTATTTACATCAGTGTGTGTGTGTGTGTGTGTGTGTGTGTGTGTGTGTGTGTGTGTGTGTTCGAATGAGGTGATAGAGCTTGTGAGAGCTGAGCGTTATCAGCTAAGTCCGCACCTGAGTCAACCCACAGTAATCAGCCTGGCACTGTACCAGCCCACAGGGATTTCTCCTCAACCTCCTGATTACCACTCTGTTACCGAGGAAATGGCGGCAACATTGCAATTTCAAGACATACATTGTTTTCTTATTTGTCGTTGAGGTGTAAATAAAATAAATGTATTTACTCCTGTACATATTTTTATTTTGGCTTTTCGTCCAACGCTTGTGTATCTAGGTCTATGAATGCAGCATTATTAACCAGTTGTTTTGTCAAGCAGTGACTGAGGGGGTTTTATTGTCTCACACTGTGTTCTCTAACCCTGCTGTGACAGATGTTGCCTGATGCCTGATTTGATAAAGCACCACTGCTTCACTGGAGAAGAGGTGCTTTCAAACCAATAACACAACCTCTGCTGGTAATAAACACATTACAGTCGCTATTGGCAGAAACAACACTGTTGGACACACTGTTGCACTTGCATGCACTGACATGGTTACTATGAGTTGTCTGCGTAAGTAAAAAATCTTCGTCCTGTCAGTCAAAGCTTTGGCGGAAATACGGTGTGTGTGTGTGTGTGTGTGTCTGTGTGTGTGTGTGTGTGTGTGTTTAACGAACGTTAAATGTCCAGATTGAGAGGATTAGCATGTGGACTGATGTAGTGTTGGCTGTGAATGCTGCTTGTGAAGTACAAACGCACACATACACACACATACAGTCAGACACAGAGAGAATGTGCAGCTCTGATTATCTTAAGCTTTTCTCCCACAACATTCTGTTCCCAGATTTTGTGTATAAAAAGTTTAGTTTGGGTGCGTTTGTGTGTGTGTGTGTGTGTGTGTGTGTTTGTGTGTGTGTGTGTGTGTGTTTGCCTTAAGAACCATAGAAAGCTGACTCAGCCTTTGACAGTAGCAATCGGAAACAGGAGACAAGGACTTGGCCAACAACATAAGCCTGCAGCAAGGTCAGTTGAGCGTGCGCGCACACACACGCACACGCACACGCACACACACACACACACACTCAAAGAGAACTGTAATATTTGACACAGACTTGAATTGCTTCAAAGTTGTTTGACAATAAAAAAAGTGATGAAGTAAAGATATATGTTGCAAAGTGTGCAATTAAAGTAGCTTGTTGGGGTGGGGGGTGCGGGTGGTGGGGGGCATAAATATCAGCCCCTTCTGGACACTACTGCTTTTCTACTCTGTCACTCTCTTTCACACACACGGCGGACCAGCCCACTTCCTTACCAACCCCATCTCTCTCAGCGCTGCCCGGACTTCCCACTGCAATTACTTATAAAAACTTTTCAGGGCCGCAACACGTGGTCGGGTTTTTAAAGAGCTGCGTCCCCCTCCTCACGTGGTGTGGGGGGTATTGAGTCGTCACAGACCCCCTTGAATGATCACTGAAAAATAAGGCGGCGTAGACAATAGCTCGTCTTGATGAATTCAATTCTTTCAGGACCCTGTACCGTTGTCCAGGCAGCTCCGGGCAAAACAATCGTTGCTTTGATAGTCCAAGAAACACACACTCACACAGTTGCTCTTAGAAACTCCCACTAACTACTTCCGAATTTGGACCTAAAGATGATATACGTCTGAGCGGAACTTCAGAGAGGTGCTCTCTGTGTGCTCCTCTGCCTCCTAACAAGATGCCACCGCTCGAGCTGGCGTGAGGCGCAACACTGCCCGCAACACTCGCCTTGGACGCAAGACGAGTGGGGGGGGAAAAAAAACAAAAATAAAAAAAAAGAAGAAAAGGGGGTAAAAAAAAAAAGAAGAGAGAGAAGAAGACAGCTTGAACTGACCTGGTCTGCTGTGCACGCGGCAGTGGTGTTGGACTCAGACATGGTGGGATGCTGTGACCCGGCGGTGCTTCTCTGCTGGACACTGTAGGCTCCTTCATTCACACCTTGCCTTTCAGTTCCGCAGCGACAGCGGGGGGAGAAAACACAGTCTCCCCTCCCTTTTGCCCTGGCTTGATTAATGCCTGAATTACTTTCACCTCATTTCATCTGATGGAGTTCTGCTTCCTCTCCGCCTCTCTCGCTCATTCGGCATGGTAGCCCACTCTCTCTCTCTCTCTCTCTCCCTCGCTCTCTCCCCTCCTCCTGTGATTGCAGCGCTGCCTCCCCTCCACACCCCCCTCTTTTGCGCTCTTACTTTCTACTCACCCCTCCCTCGTATTCTCCTCTCACTCTTTTACTTATTCTTTCTGCCCCCTCTCTTTATGTTGAATATCAGGAATATGCGCCCTTCCTCCTCCTCCTCCTCCTCCTCCGTCATCCACCTCCCCTCTTTTTCCCAACTCCCACCATCTCCCAAAAAAAGACACAGGAGAGATCCGCAGTCTTTTCCCCCTACCTCCACAATGAATGGCTCGTTGTCACTCTAGCACCTTGGCTGAATACAGAGCAAGTAAGTGGGAGAGAGGAGGACCGATGGTGGTGGTGGAGGGGATGGGGGGTGTCCAACTTCTACTTTAGCTGGCTCTAGTAAAAACAGGGGGAGGTCTGGAGCGCCCGTGGGCTACTGCCAAGCTCGCTCTCCCCCTCACTCTTTCTCCCAACTGATTTAAGTGAGGAGACAAATAAGTGAGGAGCCCGCACGCCTTCCACCCAACTCCTCTGCGCCCCCCCCACAACTCTGTCTCTCTTATTTCTTCCGTTTGTTTTCAGAGGCAGCTGCCGCGACTCTGCAGACCACCAACAACTTCCCTTTCAGCGCCACTTGACTCTTCCAAATCCTCGTCCGTCTCTACACCCTGACACTGCCAATGCACCCCAACACACACACACACACACACACACAAACACACACCGCCCCCCTCGCCGTGTCACACCGAGAGGCCGAACGAGCCAAAGCCCTCCTCCTTCGCCTCATCCGCGACATGTTCACAGAGTTACGCCCTTTCAAACTCGAGCTTCCCTCCTGAGCCGCTGTTGTGTGGCGCGCATTGTTGTGCCTGTTTGCCACCATATGGCCAACGCTGGTCCACAACAAAAAAAGAGCGAGGGGAAAGCGAGGAAGTGGGCGCACAATAGAAGAAGGTGGCGCGTCCACAGAGATGGAGAGATCAGTGTAAACAGCACTCAGGCGGCAGACCGAGACGGCGTCTTTCAGCGTGTCACTCAGTGTCCGGACTCTGACTGGATGTGTTGCGAGTCATGTCAGAAGCTGACAGGCGACTGGCGTCCAGCCTAATGAGTGTTTGATAGCCGGGGACAATGGCCGCTGCCGCTTGAGTGGAGGCCCTGCAGTTATGTTGAACACAAGATGAGCTACGCAGACAGGATGCTATTCATTTGTCTATCAATTCAGAGGATTAGAATCTCACAGGGGATCCAATAAAAGAATCATTACCATATACCCGCCCTATTCAGTGTGCTCAGAGGAAGTACTCAGGGCAATGAAAACAAGTGCTCTCAACAAATAGTCGCACAAGCTGACACGGTGAGAACAGACATATTATTGTTTGAGAGCCACTATAGCACTCTGGCAGTGACTTTCTATTCCTACTTTACACAGGTTCTATTGCAGGGTGTTGTTTGGGTAGATGGTTTTAGTCAGGTAGTATTACACTACGTGCAACAATGCCACTGTTTTCACCACGCTGCAGTGCAGTTTGACGCTTAGTGTGGTTACAATATGGCAACAACCTGAGTGATGGGTTCTCTTTGGCCAATCAGGTCTCCGCTGCATTCTGTCCAACTCTTTTCGTCCAACATGTTCAGTTTAGTGCTGCAGCTTCTGGCGTCAGCAGCTACAATTCTAAAGGAGCTTTCCTAACATTGGATATGTAAGCTACATAAACAACTTACCAATCTGTACAAGGTGCAATGCACTGCATCTCTCACTCTTCTCTACTGTGACTGCAAGGAGCCTGCTTAGCTCTAATTGCAATGCCATTATATGTATGATATACAATCCTCTCTCTCTCTCTCTCTCTCTCTCTCTCCACTGGGTTTAAAGAGAGACGAACCCACAGCAGCAGCAGCAGCAGCAGCAGCTCCTGATGAGTAATATCACCATTCACAGTGCCGCTCACTAGAAGGCAGGTAAGGGTCTGCAGTAATGGTGGCTTATAAATCTTCTCCTACATGTGAAGGCACCTCAGTGCATTGTGACGCAGCAGTGTAATTCCAGCTTCATACAACACGAGGCACGCAGGGGACACTGTTAGTTGTGAGTCCAATTTTCTTGAAAAATGCCACACAGGACCCATTCACTGCAGGTTGTCACTGCTGGCGGAGCAGACCTGGACTGCTAGTTTGTTTCTATACAACAGCAACACAGAAACCAACAAGAATGTGAGTGTGTATGTATGCCTGTGTGTGTATATGTGTGTGTGCGTGTGTGTACATGCACACTTGTGAACTAACCTAGAGTAGATACAGTTACCTTTTGATACCTCCGCCTCATTAGGGTCTGTCGACTGAGCCCAAACTAATGAACGGCTCGACAGACACACTAATAACACTGTGAGGCATTAAGTGCAAGGACAATCAGTCTGAAACGCTGTATGAATCTGGCTGTAACAAACAGGTGTTAAAATAATTGCTCGTTTTGGCTGCAGCTGGCTGTTGTGGACAAGGGGATGGATTTCTTTTGTTAACTAACTGCCCTGTTATCTTAGGTCATTTAAGTCTAATTAGAACAGCACAGATGCTGTTGATAATAATACCACCTTAAAAAATCTCACATACGTCTGTGGATGTGTGACTGCTACATAAAATGTACATATGTACATATCGACAAGGCCAACTGAGAATGCATATGAAGGAATTTACTGAGGTCCAGCTCAGCTTTCTCTTTAATCCACATCAGTTTAACCTGCAATACTATCTGATGATAGACTGTACTGCTCAGTTTTATGTTTGCAAAGTGAAGATTTCTGTGGAAGAAATGACCAGATGAAAAAAGCACCTGTGTCGTCGCCATTTGCTCTCACTTGTATACAAGGACAAGGCACCGGTGGCCAAGAGGGGAAAGATAAACAGCAAGAGGGACAGGCAGCAGAACACTGATAAGGTCCATGCTCTCCTCAAGGCTTTTCTGTGAACTCCCAAACACATGCCAACATCCATTACATGCAAACCTGAGGCCAAATCCAGACCCGACACTGATCCGAAAGTCCGTCACTGAGCAAACAACCGATGTGCAAAGGTAGAGATAAAAGAGAGCCGTTTGTATATATGTGTGTGTGTGTGTGTGTATATACGGAGGATGTATTTATTGCAAATAGTAATTAAAAAAATAATAAAAACTAATAATAATAGTTGAATAAGATTGTGCCTCTCCAACAGTAGTGTTGCACAGCAGTAACTAACATTTCATAAGACACAGCAGTAACAAACACAATGCTGCCTGGACAAGAGCTAGTGAGCATGGTGCCTATACTGTGGAGCTTTGAGAGGGTAAAGGACAAAATATTCCAGTGTCTGTTGGATCATGGAGGTTTTGTGATGGTGGATGACACACAGTGACACAGTGGGCCACACAGCAGGTTGGTGTTTGCAGAGCAAAAGGGAGACAAAAAAGAATGATACAAAATGTTACGCAAAATAGAGAAAAAGTCAGGTCAGAAGAAAAATAAATAAGAGACAAGCACGAGCGAGGAGATGAAATGAAAACAATTCAAAGCTCGTCCATCTGTGTGGACAAATAAGTACGTTCAAACATCACTGCATACTCATGATGGACGTATCACTCCTGTGCCGCGCTTTCAGACGCAAGTGTCCAAGAAAACAAGAAACATTCAGTGAAAAGTTACAACAGTGATGCTTATGCCGACTGTCATTTGCCAGAATCTTTCTTGTTTGTGCGTTTTCCTACAGTACACAGATCAAACTTACACCACTGTGCAGTGTTTCTGTGCAGGTCTGCAGGTGCTGATGTTCACTGTCCACATTGTCATTCCTCAACATGTTTGTCCAAACCAGTTCAAACCGCACAACAATACTTAAACAAATATGGACATTGCACAACTTTAGTCCACAAGTGTAGCACACACACACGCACACACACACAGTCAAGCATGAGACAAAAAGAGCAAACTCCAAATGAGAGGTCAAGCAAACATCAGTTTCAACACAAAACCTTCCAGTTGGTGATCAACCTGCTCATACATTGACCTCACAGGGAGCCCACAGCTGCGTTACCATCTATTACATCCCTCTCCATCCATGTACAGCATCTGTCCCTCACAGCAACTGGGTTAATGTCGCTGCAGCTCTCGTTAGCTCAGCATGCCTCTGCTGGTCAGACGTCTGGCTGTGGAGGGGCCAGGAACTGAGAGATGTGTCAATAAGCCTGATGGAAGCCTGAAGGGTCCAGGGGAGAGGAGTGATGACAGAAGTGATGATGATGATGAAGGATGAAATAGGTGAAGGGGAGAGCAGTGATGAGATAACTTCACAGGGCTGATGTTCACAATGGGACCTGCACCGCAGGAGCCGCGGGGCCGAAGAAAGGGAGAGAGACACAAAAAGTGGAGTTTTGCACCAGCAGGTCGGCTTTGTGCGATGCAACAAAAGGAACAAAATGTGTAGTTGGAGGGAAGAAATCTGCCTTTCTTGCTCGCTCCAAAACAGCCAGCTCCGAAAGAAAGAAGAAACACCAGGAAGAAAACATGGGCATGGGAGAGAATGAAAAAAGCAACAGAAATAGAGGAAAAAGACGGGATTGAAGGGAGATGATTCAAATGAGTGATGTGTGTCCAGCAGTCCTGCTGACCTGAGGTGCCCAGGAGCTGACCGGACCACACGGGAGAGACAATGATGGAGAGAAAGACATGAGGGTAATGAAAAAAAAGAAAAAAAAAAGAGGGAACAGAGAGACATTTCCAACGCTTGGTTTAACCTGAAGTTTCCATGATAATAATTTCTCTCCCCATCCCCCAGACCCCCCTCTCCATCCCTCACTGCTTTGGCTGGGAGGGCCCCAGCTGTTAGGTCTGTATAAATAGCGTGAGGCTTGGGCTCGGACCCCCGGGGAGAACGGGGCTCATTGGAGAGAAGGCATGGGAACAAATCGGGCCGGAAAAAGCACACAACATACACATTTTGACAAACATATGGGACCATTGCTGGGGATGAAAGTAAAGGAACATGTGACTGAAGACGGCCTCACGTGGCACAAATCACCGCCGCGCTTGAAAAAAAAGTGCGAATGAAAAACATCGAGCTCGAGGACTGTGACACACGTCTTCAGCTGCTTCTACGCAAAGCCGACAACCACACGCTGAATTTTAACAGTCAACAAAACAAGAACTTAAACAAAACAGACTTTCCTGTTCACCCAGGGGTCCAAAAAAAGAACAAAAAAAGGAAATCCGAACAGCGACATTTCCATGAGAATCAGACCATTTGTGACTGCGAGATCCGGCACAACTTCTAAATGGACCTTGAAGTGTTTGTCATCCATTTTCTAAAAGTTACATTCAAGTCAGACACCAGAGTGTGATGGGAGGCTTTCTCCTCTCTGGTTGAAGTGGGAGCAGGATGTTCAAGAGCAAAAGAGCCTTTGAGAGGAGCACTTGTGAGATGTCAGCATCATGCCTGAAAAGAGCTAGAGGCTTTTTTTTTCTCCTCTGGACGTTGCGCTGTGAATACCCAGTGACTTTGGTGATACAACGTGGTTTTAGGTAATCAATCAAAATCCGCAAAGACGATCGAATGACTGAACAAAACATCTGAAAAGGTGCAACATTAAAATCTTACATCACTTTCGTCATTGGAATGTCTCAGACCACATTACCAGGAGGAGTTCTGCATGTGACCGCAAATGTCTGAATCAGCTGAGCCCAACATTATATAGTCTGTACCCAAACATGGTCCGGCTGTTTGTTAGGATTTAACCGAATCTTGTTTTCCCTCTTAATGTGAGACATCCAATAACCAGATGCCAAATCTTTAACCTACATTAGGCCAAAGGTCACAGGACAAAAACAAGGCAAATATCAGCAGCATGTGAGTGAAGCAGGAAAACATGCAAGGCAACAAAATTTGATGTTCTATTGGATAAATGACAAAACTCAAAGTAGACACGATAACTGGCACATTACTGAGAACAACCAATGGGATTGATGTAGTGAGGGCGAGCCTCCATCCACTGCTGTGGATGATTGACTCTCATGCTGGGATGATAAACAGGCCACAGAGGAGAAGCTGAATATTTGGTGGCTTAAACATCCTCCTCCATCTCTACACACAGCAAACAGCTGTTCTCGTGGATCAGTAACTGTCCTGTCATGTAAAAGCCCAGTCAACATGGAACACAAAGCCATGACTCCATCACACAGACGGAACCAGCAACGTTACAGAGTTGATGTCTGAAAGGGGCTTTGGAAAGGAAAAGGCATCAAGAGGAGGAAAAGTGATAAATAACACAGGGGAGGTGTGTGACCGAGAAAGAGGGGTGAGGGGGTTGGGGGTGGGGGGGTGTCCGGCCCTGAGAAAAGCAGACCCCCCCTCGTCCCAGGCTTATAGCTGCCATTCAACACCTACATAGACAAACAGCCAGGGAGCAGGTTGGGTTCAAGCGCAACAAATGACCTAAATATGTTTGTGAAAAGGCCTTTGAAAAGAGTTCAATTGGAAACCGTTGAAAATGATAATTATACTAAAAGAAAACCAGGGGAGATTTAAGGGCTCTGTTGTGTGGACACAATGTCAGAGCCCTGTCCATAATTTCACCGACTTCAGGGGACAAGGGAGGAAGAGGGTGACTGACGTCCGCCCTCCTTCTAACGTGCCTGTCTTTATCGTGGAGCCGGAGCGAGGGAGACCCATTAAACCAGGGGGGAAAGGGGGAGAGGAAGAAAATCAGAAAAACTACATTTTCGGCCTGAGTGGTTTTTCCAAATGAAATCTAAAGGTCCTAAAACACAATGGGCTCCTGTTCCCCCCCCTCTTTGTTGTGGATGTGGTGTGTTTGTGGGTGTACACAGGGGGTTGGTTAGTGGTGGGTTACCTTTTAAAGAGTGCCCAGCAGTGGACGTGTTTGGCATTTGTGGCCCTTGTCCCTCAATTCTATGTTCACCACAGTGGCTGCCGCTGGGCTGACACTGGGCACTGCCTTTGCCCTGAACTGCCGCTTGACTTTTTTTTTTTCCTTCCCTCTCAGTCAGGCAGTCAGCTGAGGGTGAAATCAGAAAGAGAAATCATGTCTGACTCCTGCCCTCCCTCGGTTCACATCTGGTTGTTGGGCGCTCGACCCAGAGGCGGTCGGCACGGTTACTGAGCACCACTGCTAACTGACTGGCAACTCAATATGTTTCTTCTGTGTAGATAGAAATGGAACATAACCTGCAATTAACACACATCCATCATGAGAATCCACACACCCAGAGGGCGTAAACAATAAAAAAAATATATTTACAATCATTCAGTGACCTGTTCATATAGTGACTGCAAACAGTGTGGGGTGAAAGGGAAAAAAAACAGCTCAGCACATTCCTGGTTAGACCAAAATCTGCTACAGGACCACAACATGAAGGGCATCAGAGTCACAGTCTTTAGTCTCACAACATGTCGTAATTATTGTATCATTCAATACAATGATCTGGAGCAAAGGTAAGCGACCACTTCAGTACATCTGCATCAGTGCATCAGACAGACTCTGACATATATGCGCTTATATTGTTTTCTAATGTGTTGATCTAATGTGTAAGAGCATCTGGTACGTTCTTGTGTGTGTGTGTGTGTGTGTGTGTGTGTGTGTGTGTATTGTGTTTGTGTGTATACATGAAATGTGTATGTACACGTGTGTGTCCCGACCTTGGGGAGGTTGTGGGTTTCACTGTTTCTATTCATTTAGTTTCTACTTCACAGCTTACAGCACACATTAGCCACACAACCTCTGGGACATGCAGCACATGCCCACACACACACACGTGTGAACATGCACACAATATGTGCATGGGCTTACACGCACACACACACACAGGCTCAAATCTCTGCACGTACAGCTATGGGTGTAACTGTGGAGCTATCACAGCCTTACAAACCACACACTAGTGGTTAATCGATACCAAAAACTATCACCGACTCCAATGGCAAGAGAAAATATTTATAGTTCAGCATCAGAGATGATCCTGGAAGATTTTGTTCAGTTTTGTGTTGCCTTATGTGGCGCTGCACTGTGCATCACAGTTTATTCATTTCATATGAAGAAAATAACGTAATATAAGTACAGTATTAGATACCAGCCATAACTGATAAGATGGAATCAAATTATTGGATCATGAAAAGAGACATTTAGAGAATTTGTAAAGTCGTGATCGTTGTCCAGGATCAATAAAGTTTTGAGGTTAATAATGGGAATGTGCAACAATTTCAGGGTTCGTAAAAGTTGAAGTGTCATTTGACTGCAGGCAGAGAGCTGAGTGTAATTAGAATAGTTCATTATCACGCCTGACTTCAACACGCTTACAAACAGTAGAGCTTTGATGATGCGCCAGTCCAAGGTGCCCTCTCAGTTCAGTTGGCGTTCAGACAGATGGAGGGGCAGCAGTGGGCTGCACAGCCGGACATACCAATACAGCCCTCAGTGGACAAATGAGCTCAACCTCGCTCCAGCTCCTCCTCCTCCTCTCACATCCCCATCCATACATCCAGAGAGCAGACATTTTAAAGACAGCCACCGCAAAAGAAGTAACTAAGCTGTAAAAACAACAAAGGGCCGCCTATCGGTAACTGCTTGTGCCAGGGCACCATCTGCTCATCCGCTCAGTGGAAGTGGCGGCTTCCAGGGTATTCAAAGACAACGCAGGAAGATTGAGGGCAAGGGGCTCGCTTTGAACGCTGTGAACAAGCGAGGAAACCAAGCTGCATAGAGAGAGGGTCCCGGCAGAAGGCTACCAGGCCCGCCAAGCGGGAGCAGGAAGCAAGCAGCTTGTGTGCCGAGAGATTTACACTGACGCGTCCATCCACCAAGCATCTGGGCCAACATATATAAATTTAACCAGCGTGTAAAGGAAGGAAAGACAAAGCGTAGCACAGTGTAAGGAAAACACAACGGGACAGAGCAGCTGTCACTCTCAGAGCAGATGTAAAACATATTACTGTGGAATACAAGAGAAAAACAATATTTACATTCACATTCATCATCCCTTGTTATAAATGTGAAAAGATGGATGAGAAGGTGGAGCAGGCAGTAAACAGCAAGTGGTGATGGGAGAGCAATAACTGCCCATTATTCTCTCTCTCTCTCTCTCTCTCTCGCACGCACACACAAACACACACACACAAACACATGCACGCGCACACACACACTCTTTGTTGACATCTTTGAACCACAGCTGTCTACCACAGCCGGAGACAGCAGTGCCATGCCTCATGTCACACTCTCACTTTAATGTCTTTATGAGCATGTACATGAAAGTACGTTACTGTAAAGTACTGTAAAGCTAATGACTGATAAATGGCCGGATCAATAACAAGTAAACTGAAAACTGAAAACTGAGGGATAACATGTTTTTAATTTTCCACTCACGTACTGAACTTTTTTATTTTGGCATTAATGAATGTCAAATCTACACGTACTGTTCTTCCTGATGCAGAGCATCGTCAGTATCACATTTAAATACTTGAACTGTGACAGTCCAGCTGCTCTTTAGCCGGGAAAGTTTCAGCCTCCTCCTCTGACTTACATTTACGTCCTTTTAAATGTCACCTGACGGAACAGAACTTTTCTCCTGCAGCAGTCGTCACAGACTTTGGCAAAGGTTGATTGGCAATCTGACTCTGGTCTGAAAACTCAAAACACAAAGATCTGTGAGCGAGAGTCACATTTCCTTCCTCCAATCACCTGCAAATGTTGAGTGAGAGGAGAGAGCAGGCCAGACTGATAACAGCACCCCCCCACTCCTGCACACCCCCACACAAACCCCAGTTCAGACAGCAGAAGGCTTTTTAAATGTGGATCTGCATCTGGAAAGGACACGGCCGGAAAAAAAATAATGACATCAGGGAGCAAAGTGAAACTTCAAATGAGCGAGAATGTCAGAGGAGAGTTGGCGCTCCGAGTTTGTGTTTATCAGAATCTCAAGACGGAGAGGGAGAGAGGGGTGGTGGTAGGTGGAGGGTGGGGGTGGGGGGGGGTGACCTGACTGCCAATGATGCCAAACCTCCATTTTAAAGATTCAATAACAGCAGAGGCCTGACACTGACACATTTACCACATCTTTTATCAGCAGCCAGAAAAAAACGCCGCAACGATCCGAGTCCTATTGGAGAAGTTGTGTGGCTTGGAAAGTACAAACAAACTTCTGGTGCGACTTTTAGTTGATGATTAATGTGTTGCGTCGCCACAGAGAGGACAGCGCTGGCTCCAAAAACAAAACAAAACAAGAAAACGGTGTTGTCAGGAAGATAAGCAACAACAGGGTTTTGTGTCATTTGGGCAAACCACACTGAGGCTGAGCAGAAAAAGTGCCGAAGCAGCACAAAAGAGGAAAGTAAAAGCCTGTTGGAGTAAACCACCTGGCCTCATGTGCTCCAGCTGGAGACAAGAGGAGCAGCATCCCATCAGTGGACTTCACTTGTGTCTTTTTACAAGTGTATAAGTGTGTGTGTGTTTGTGTGTGTGTTCACTGGACAAAAGCAAAACTCACCAGGATCCCAGAAAACTGCTTCTCTTCCATCCTGCAGGATCCTCTGCCTCTCTGCTGCCGTCTCTCTCTCTCTCTCTCTCTCTCTCTCTCTCTGTGGGATGGCCTCTCTCTATCAGGGGCTGATGTCTTCTCAGGTTTGCACGAGTGTCTTCACCCCGTCGTGTCGCTCTCTCTGCCTCGGTCCCCCCTCTCGCCTCTTCTGCGTTGTTGTCGCTGGAGCGGCGTCGCTGCTTTGTGTCAATTCAGCCCTAATCCAGAAACTTTTCTACGCTGTGAAAAGAACATGTGACAAGCAGAGAGGGGTGGGGAGGGGTGTGGGGGGGATAGGAGGAGGCAAGGCAACACTTTTTAGTTACTTGTCCCCTTTGGCCAGGTTCAGAAACAATTCCTCAGTTTTTTTACCTGACCTGTTCAGAGGTTAAAATAATAATAATAATAAAAAACGACTAAACTTCAGCAAACTATGAGGTGGAGAGAAAACCTACAGGAATCCTGAAAACATGTTGGAAAACATGTAGTAACAGATTTGCATTTTGTAGCACAGCAGCTGCCATAACACAGTGGCCTTTTGTGTAAAGAGATTAACTGTTAGGGGAACGTTTAGCCTGCCCACTGACGAGTGCTGTGTTAAAGCCAAACTCCAAAACAGCCCGGATTTAATGGAAATTCACAGAAAACACTGCGATGCTTCAAATATTCATGCTCAGCAAGTTGTAAAAAAAAAAAATAATAATTAACCTCATTAATTTAGATTTAACTAAAAAGAAATAACATAATTATGCTATGATAACACAATTTTTGAGGAAATCACCTTCTTCAACTACATTTTTTTATTTTGAGTTACAAATTATTTTCTCTCTTCACTGGCTAATTATGTGATCAATAAACAGTTTGTCCACACAGGAAAGGACACAGTTTTCCAGGATCTGTAGATTATGTTTTGATTGATTGATGAAATGATAATCAATGAAAGTGATATTTTAAAAAAACAACTGACAGCAAATCCTAACAGTGGAGAAACTGGACATGAGAATGAAACAATGCCAATGAAACTGTTATCAAACTGGATTCTGATTAACTTTCTATTCATCAGCTAAGCACGTTTAATGTTAATCAGGTTGTTAGGTGCAGATATACTGAGTTAACGTGTTACTTTGCAACACATTCTGACTTTTTAAACACTGTGGAGGTCATGAGCTGGGCTGTGCATCACAGTGAGATGATGTGGAGAGACTGGGAGTCATACACAGTGACTCCTCATCGCATCTCCCTTAATCTGACTCCATCACAGACTCTGAATAAAAATCCACTGCACTAAAAGCCACCCAGCAAAAGGAGGAAGAAAGTGGCCAAATATAGCAACCATTCATTCATACACACACACACACACACACACACACATGGACAGGAGCCTACAGAAACCTAGTTATGCCCCCAGGAACATATATGATACACAGCACGGTAAACATTAACAACAAAAAAAAGGGGAAACCAGTGTAAGACTGAACCTTACCATCCACAATATCAAGTCTGAAGAAAAAATAAACTTCTGTGTCAGAACCAGCTCAGCAGTGTGAAACTAACTGGTGTGATGAGTGAAGTCGATAACCAAGTCCTAGTGCTCTGGCTCCATCCCACTAGTTGACTCTACTAATGTATGTACACAAGGCAAGATGTGAGCCAAGCCTATTGGTCGAGCCCGGGAGGAGTGGCAGGAAGCGATTGCATCAAACTCACGGTGAGTCTGTTGGCTTGAAAGAAGGATGTTAACCAAAAACATTTTGTATTTTGACTTTTCTTAAGTTCCACTGTTTAAACATTAGTTTGCAGACCTCTTTGTTAAATGCAACCATTCCAGGTTTGTCAGATTGGCCACGCTCAGGACGGGCTCAGGAGGTGAAGCAGCTTTGGAAGCAGGTGTCAGTCGGGGATGACTGAGGCCTGAGTGATGGTGCTGCACAATCAGCCGATATATACTGCCTGGTCATTAAAAGGGTCACGCACTCTGATATTTTTTATTGGACCGCCATTAGCTTTTATTATGGCAGGCATTCGATGCATCATCATTTCCACAAGCTACAATTTCACTACATTCATTTCTGTCCAAAGTCTTCTCCAAAAAATCCCAAAGATTCTCAATGAGGTGTAAATAATGTCTCCGCGAAACACTCTTTCACAATCCGATCACGAAGATTTTTTTTCCGACCACAATCTTTCCTCGCTGTACTTCCACTTTTTAATAATGCAGTGGACAGTTCTTAGCCCGATTTTAGTACCGGTAGTTTCAGCAATTTTCTTAGATGTTTTCTGTGTGCACTTGGTTACTGGATTATGAACATTATCGTTACTAGAATAACTAGAACAACAATACAATACCTCAAGCTTTCTAATGAGGCAGAGCAGATTTTAAGGCCTTATTTTCATTATAACCTGATGGTACATAATGATAAATGACTGAGGCAGATCGTTGTTTACATTGGGGTGGAACAGCACAGCAAGAGGGTTCAAGGTTCAACCCTGACCAGGGGTTTGCACATTTACTCCCACGTCTACATGGGTTTACCCCCACGTACTCCAGAGTCCTGCCACAGTCCAAATATATGCAGGGAATTCTAAGTAAAGACTAAATTGCCTGTAGGTTTAAATGGTTGTTTTGTCTCTGTATGTTGGCCCAGCTAATGGAGGGGCAACCTGTCCAAGATGTCCAGCTCCCCAGAATAAGTATCAGAGGGAATGGATGAATGGCTGTTGTTCATAACGTGTTTTAATAGCTGATTACAATTTAACTTCTTGTAAATGGGTGTTTATGATAAAAGAGAAGGTGACATGACCATAAGGGCTGAGCTGGCACAGATGGATAATAAAAAGAGAAGTATCCAAAATAAAATTTACAATATGAGTTGCTTAATGGGCATAACATGTCCTAGCTTTACCAGGAACACGGTGACCAAACCACTAAAATGTACCGAATCAGCAAAGTTTCAGTCATGCCAAATGACATATTCTGCAACAACAAGTCTTTTTGCTGACTAGAAATGAAATAAGAGAGGATGTTCAGACAGGGAGAAAGAAAGAGAAGTACAGGGTGTCCTCAACGTCTCTTCACAATTTCAAATGTGATTAAAAACTTTGAACGACTGAGTACATAGAGCAAATCGGATTAACATATCTCATCAATTGCCTTTGTACTGTAGTCATTTTATGAAATTGTAAGGAGACTTTGTGGACGTCCTGTCTTACCTGCAAGTGCTATGCTAACTTGTATATACTCTACAACCGGTGTCAAATGACATGTTGAGATCTGTTTTGTCAACATCTTGACCAGACACAATAACTGACCAAGTTCAAAAACAATCATTTGCACATATTCTACCAGTCTGAACATATTTGGGTCAACACGTTGTTGAGTCAAATTGCAGGATAGAAGGATGAAAACTATTACATTATAAATAATATAAATAAATACATTTGCATCTTAAAAATTGAAAACATCTATGGCGCCTGTAACATTATCTTCAGCTAAAACTAATTCTATTATTTTGTAAGGTAAGAACCGGGATTAGGGCTAATTCAGTGTATCTTTACCTCATAGGTCCTGTACCTGTGTGCATGGGTAACAATGGCTTTCACTGGACTCATTTCTTCATCACTGACAATACACAGTGATTAAATTAATAAATAAATGATTTAATGCTGGTGGATAATATAATGGTGGTTATTAATGCTAATTGTCCGTACTGAAAATCCTCAAGAGCTCTTGTATGGCTCGACATGTACTTTGATAAATATATCTGGGATTGTGTCTTAGTGATGAGCTGATCCATCATCACCACTGGGTTTGACATAAGTCTCAGAGGACCAGGAGAACATCTGTTCCATCATCAAGTGTGAGACGAATGACTGAAAAGTTGACATCTGAGGCACTTTCTGTGTAGACACACTGTTAGTGTGCCCCCCCACCCCCCCCACCCCCCATAGATTTCAGTGGCTCTACGGTTAAAGGGCTCAATACGTGACATATGAAGTGATGAACCTGGTCACTAATATAGTAAAGAGAGCAAAAGTCACAAGGTCCTCCCTTGAAATATTATTCACATTCTGCAGAAACAACGCTCTCGTCTGATGTCAGCTGGGATTGGCTGCAGCGCCCCCGGCGACCCTGAGCGGGATAAGTCGTAGAAAATGACTGACTGACTGACTGGCTGCTGAAACAACGACCCTTTCTTAAGCTGACAAAGAAACTAAACTGACCCCATCAGGAGGCTGGTGGACGGCCTTAGTTGAGGTATTTTAAGGTCAGCCATCTTGACCTTAATTAGAACAATATGAACAGCAACCCGTAGAAGAAAAGAGAGGTGACACATCAGAAAACCAAACGATGAAACATGATGACACATGATGACATTTCACTACACTTCATCTATGCCAGAGTAAATCAGAGCTGATCTGGCAGCATGTGAGGGCCCAACACCTCACTAAGACTTTATGTTGGCTTTTCCTTTAATTTTTCACCCATTCGTAGTTACACATTAACCACTATGAGTATCTTTTTCTTAGCCAGGGCCCTGTTTTCTGTGTACTATGAGACCTGCAGTGTCAAAGAACTACATGTCATGAGGCACGCAACCGAGTATTCATCTAGCTGCTGTGTCTTGTCCATGTTAAAATAAATAAATAAATACAAGGCTGTGGTAAAGACATACAAATATATGGCCTTCTTCCATTCGACGGTCAAAAGCAATAAAAGCATTGTGTGCTAGTTGTTCTCTTTGTGCCCCACATTTACACTGCATCATGGTGACGACCTTTGGCCTTGTCTGACACGGTCTATAACACACTGACTTAATGACAAAAAAAACATCTATTATTGCTATACGTGGTTACAATGCATCATATTGTAGGGCCTGCAAAATACATGGGTCTATTATCATAATGTCAATGTGCAGCACTATGATTGGGACTCTGTTTTGACAGCCTCTTTCCAACACTGTGATACTGCTAAAAAAGTGTGATGCTACCCACAACAGCGATAACTGTGCTTATGCCTTTGTT
>JAFBJQ010000034.1:0-223076 GCA_016785345.1 Trinectes maculatus
TTGTCTATGTTTATTTCCTCTAACCTTTGGACCATGGGCTTTTTACCAGTCAGTATTTTTCATTTTCCTACTACTGACTTTAGGTAGATAATTTCCTGTGGTCTGATTAGATATCCAAGCAGTGTTTAATGTTGCCATGGTTGCCACCTGGTGAGCAAATAAGCAGATGGATTAAAATTGGCAGACCCAACAGGCCTTGGCCTGAGGTTCTGATAAATCTTTATCTTATCTATCTAGCTGACCTGCCTCATGTTGAGATTAACTCACACTCCAGGGTAATCCCTGCTTCTGACTTATTGCGATCCTTGTGTGGGCTGTGCAGACATGCGGTTTATGTAGCGTCTTGTTTTCTGTGGCCCCACTGTCAATCCCACCATACCTTACTTTGTACTTCCATCTTGTGTTAAGTCATTCATAAATTCCTAATCCAGTAATGACTTTGAGTGCAGTTGTTTTTTGAACCTGTATACAAATGATTTCTTTGTGGCATTCAGTCTTTTGTGACCAGGAACAGTGAGGATTTCAATCTAAGATCCTCACTTGCACCCTGTCCAAATGAAAGCACAGACAGAAAAAATCCATGTCTGCTCTGCTTTAGTGTAAACACTGATCATGAATTAAAATACTAAGTGTTGGATTATTCCATGAACACCTCAGAAGCCCATCAACCCATCATTACAAAGTGAAAGTAATTTCTGTCCTTTTGATCCTTCATTGTTTCTGTTCATCTAAATAACAATAATCTTGTCACATGATCATAGAATGCAAGCTGATGCACTGACTTTTCATTTGATGACAGAGTAAAAGAAAAGAAATTATGTTGCATAAGTTTCTCAAGTGAAAAGACAACATAGTGTTGTAAGATAATTTGTGCCTTTAAAACAAAAGAAATTATAAAGTGTCCTGGTTTTACAGGGATGTACTAAATTAACATTTGCGGATGGGGTTCCAGTGCTGTGTCTACTATTTCAGTGCGTGAGTGTGAAAGAAAGGGGGAGGGAGGGAGTGTGCAGTGGCAGCTGTGGAGGAGATAATCCCTGGCCTAGACCTTAGCTTCTCAAGTATAAACTCTTACAACTATTGTACTTCAATCAGATTAAAAAGACAAAAAAAATAGAGAGAGGGAGAGGGATTGTCTGTCATCCACAGAAGTGCAATAACACAAAGCTGGCTCAGCTTGGAACAAAGAGACGGAGCTCAGTCGCACACAATGCTGCGGTTGTCTCCTCTCTGTACAGTTTAAAAAAAAAACTGCCAGCCAAGCAAATATTTTATTTCTGCTTTTCCCTCATGGGCTGCCATTCTTCTAGTTTGAGAGCAGTCGGAAAGCTGCAAAAGCTCAAAGTTAAACTGTCATTCTGAAGACATGTCTTATCCAAACATTTTCACTGGGCTTTATATGAAATTCTGATCTGCCAGCATTCTCATCAAATGGGTTATAAGGGGAATCATGGATATATTCTTTTGTCATTTTTTGTCAATAGTTTTGACTCAAAGCAAATGTTTACATTTTGGTAAATACACTTATTAGAGTTAGATGGAAAAAAATCCTGTTTTCATTCTTGTCTTATTTTTGTGCAGTAAATACAGCTATAGCAGACAGTTAGCTTAGCTTTGTTCACATACTACCTACAGAAAAAGCTGATATTTTGTTTCATTTGGATTGTAGTGGAGTTTTACAGGACACTGTCACATAGGTTTACATTCGGAGTGAAGTGTAAAGCACAAAGTCCATGCAAAGCAATAATCAGTACTCGCACTAGTTATATTTCCGATATCCGCATCAGACATTGACAAAATGGACGGATGTAGCCACTGTACAAACTGTAGCTTGTTTGCGAATCTCCTGGAAAATTCACTAGAGCATCTTAGCAGTTCAAATAAGCTATGGTGTACTGTATATTGCAGCACCTGCTGTGCTCTATTATTAACTGTGGTCACAGTATGGGCAATTATTTAAGGTTAGTCATGTGGACTGGTGTCACATTATGCTCTCTGCCAGTCAAGGCAAATGTGATGTTCAGAGGTGTATTATTAATCAGTTGTAATCACTAACCATGACCGGTGTAAGATGGATGACTGCTCAGTTTTGGTGGTAGAAGAAGAAGAAGAAACATACTTTATTAATCCCAAGATTTTGGGAAATTAGTACACTGCATTTCACACTGCATTTTTACACAGAAATTAGACATCACATTTTTTGAACATAGTGTCACTTAGGTAAAGTATAAGACTATTAACAATGTTTTACTGAAGAGCTCTGTGGAGTTGATAGGGTTTGGGCTGGATGCTTGCCAACAAGTGGGTTTGAGCCTGGGATGTGAGGATGAACTGTTCTATCTCTGAATTCTTGGCAGCGCAGCCACCTACAACACAGTAGAAGAGCACATACTGTAATTTATCATTTGTTTTAAAATATCTCTACTATTAGCAATGCAAGCGGCACTGACATGTTTGTGTATGTGTGTGAAGAAATGTGGTTCTTGCAAACTGCACTGACTTACTTTGAGCTTCCACTGCTGCAAGAGCCCAAGGGCAGGCACGCTGTGTTGTGAGCCTGGAATCTGTTTTACTTCAGCACACATTGATCAAGCAAATCAGTCACTCACACCATCACATGTTGTTCATGACTGTGAGCCCAGGGCAGTGTTTAGCATCTTGAAATTAGCTTTCTTGTGAGTCAGCACTAAGTGGGACAGCAACATGAGTAAGACTTAGTTAAATCAAATTTAATCAGTTGCAAATATACTGTACATAGAGTGTGTGCTTGTGTTGTTAGAAAGGAGCTGGGGAGGGGTTAATTTGTCATTCTCTGTATGGGTAACCCCAAGACCCTCATACGCCCTCACAGCAGTCATCACCCAGTTTTGGCAGTGTTGATTTTGGCAGGACTGCACAAGTCTTCCCTGACCAATGGCAGTCAGCTGATTGAGCACACTGTGTCATGTTGTTGTGGACAGAAATCACCATATCTTGTGTGGACATTCATGATCAGAGAATATACTTTACGTTTGACTGATCCTGGTGATTGTTTCCACTGCCATGAAGTTGTAAACTGTGAGTGTGTGAGTTATTGTGAGTTATTCAAATCTCTCTAATCTCTAAAGTTCTCATATATTCACTGAAAAAAGTTTTTAGTAAGCATTTACGTTTGCCAGGCTGCCTTGTTTCATGGTTTAAGTAGCGTTTATAGTAAGTTTGATACACTAATTCTGGGTCTTAGAAGGATAAATTTGAATCATTTTGATCCCCTGACCTTTCATCCGTTGACATCAGCACACCACAAGCTGACAATGATGGTGCAGTGTGCTGGCGACGAGGCCACACAGTGTTGGAACAGTCTGAAAGCCTTGGTTCTTAAAGGTCGGTTTGATGTGTCAACATCGAGCCCTGAGGCTGAGGCCCTTTGTTTGAGTCTTGGCTCGGACAGCTCCACATTGACTAGTGTAAACACACTAACTCTGTTTGGCTCTTCACGTGTCTCCATGTAACACAGTTTACCCCGGTATCTGCCGGTCCACTGTGTGTTTCTCACACACATACACACAACACAAGTTTTTGGTCCAAGGCCACTCCCTCATTAAGTAATGCTGGTCTTGTAGTGCTGGGGAGGCCGGTGACAGCTGGCATTCTCCAGGCACTGCAGCCTATTGGACAGCTGTCATGGGCTGGGTTAGGGGGAAATGATGATTTTACGTAGAATGGAAAAAGACAGGCAAAAATTTTTTTTTCTAAAAGAGCAGCATTTTAAAAATGGTTTAGTTGTACAGGCATGAAAGATTGTCAGCACTTTTGTCTGCTGTTGTGTGTTTGCCAGCGTGCTGCTTTTCCAGTGATGCTGCATTAAGGACTGCGTGCCAGCCTTAGCCAAAACCATCTTCCGCATTTCCTCTTTCTTTTGTACTACTCAGGCTTTATGCACTGCTGAGCTGTGGTGGCTGTAAGTTATTGAATGGATTTCTAGTGCTTTTTTAAAAGGCTTGATGTCTCAGTGCTGTTATTCATTGCTAGATGTTGCTTAAAAGCAGATATTCAATAAGACTTTCCCACAAGCACTGATGTCCTGAAAGCAAGACTCATTTTATTGTCCTCTCTTTGTCTCTCCGTTATTTTACATTTGCCACATGCTTTTGAAAAAGAGGCAACCTAATTTAATTTTGTTGGGTTGTACAAAGTCATATTGGACAAAATAAAAGAGAGTTTTAATATCTTCCAATAATCCAAACATAGAGTAGGTGACATGCCATTTACCTTTTTAATGGAACAGCACATGGGGTTTCCATTTTTATTGGTACATTAGTTGCTGTAGCATGAAGGCTGTTTTAAGGTTTCATGGGCCCATTCACACTTCGACTAGAATCACACGATTGCACCACCAGGCCAACACACCTTGGATATACTCTGTCAAACATGACTTCACAGCTGTCTCTGTGTCACTTGGGTACTGCTGGACAACAGGAAATTAAATCAATTTGTCGCAAAGCTAAATATAGGAGGGTGGGTGCTTTCCGTTGTTGATATTTGAATGTGGCACTAACCTCTACAACTTCTTTCTCCCTCTGTTCTTTGTCAACACTAGGTATTAAATGAAGAGTGTGATCAAAACTGGTACAAGGCAGAGCTAAATGGAAGAGACGGCTTCATCCCCAAGAATTACATACAGATGAAAGCCCATCCGTAAGTATTATACAGCTTTTTCATATGTTGTAAGTACTGGGTTTGACACTGTCTGCTAGCGTGCATGTGTGTGTGTGTGTTAAACCACTATAGACAAAAACCCTTAAAGGACATTACCTCTGGACCTGTGCTCGGTGCCAGATTAGTGCTCAAGGCCTTTTGCTCTTAATTGAATATTGACCTTCCTGCATCATTGCCATTAGGCTATCAGATGTGTTTTTAAGGGGATATTGTACATGCCCTTTTTTTAACCTTTTTTGCTGCTGTTTTTTTCTGTCATTTGTACTTGTGTGGCAATAAGTCTTTGCTGCAGATATATGGAATTGATATTCACCTGGGCTTTGTACATCCCACCTAATGCAAGTATTTTAGCTGGTGTTGCAAATTGAACCCACACTCCTTAATCTATTGAACTGGAATAATCAATTATAAGTTATTAAAAATGTGTTTTGGCTCATTTTTAAAATGAGTCTAAATGCATTAAAGCTTAGTTTTCTGTCTCAACATACAGCATATCTTCTGATGGCATTTCAGAGGATGTTATGATAGAAGGTGGTGTACAATATTAGAAACAATATAGAAAAAGATGCTCAAATCAGAAAATATAACACTGCTACAAGAGGAGCGGTCTGGTGTCAGACTAGCAGGCTATCTTTCTCATGATGGATATGAGATTCATTTTCTCACTTCCCACTCATCACCCCCTTCAAAGAAGGAAGGAAAGACTGTGCCATTTATCAGGCTTGTGCATGGGCCGAGGATGAAATCGTAAAAAAAAACAGTTAAGCTGCACAAGCTTAAATTATGAAATCGGTCATAATATTAAGAACAACATGTTTAATATTAGGTTATCAGTTTATACATTTAAACACATTATTTTGCTATCTCAAAGATGTTTTTCAGTACGTAATAAGTTCTTTGAATATATGTTTTGTGTTTGTATGTGTTTGTGTATTTGCTCATTTCTATTCAAGCTTGGACAAAACTAGAACACACACAATAACTCACCCCACCCCACCCCCCCTCTACTTTAGGCTCATATGCTTAGTTGTTTAGTTTTTTTTGTGAGAAAAATGCTGCAATAAGCATTTATTCCCCAAACACCAGTGAGTCGTGCTTTATGTTTGTCACTGCAGTTGGAATACGCAGAGCTGCAGTGAAGTACACATATCTGAACTAACCAATCAGCTGCTTCCAATTATAAAACCATATTTTTTGGATAGTTTCTTGTGTGCATGTTAACATTAAAGCAGAGTTGTAGCAAATAAAATGAGCAGGGGCTGGATCTGCTTTTCATTGTAAAAGCTTTTCAGTTAAATAGCCAGCTTTTATCATCAAATAGCATGCGGCCAACATTTCCCACTGAGGCCAGATCCATTTGGGTCTTGAGTGACTGTAAGAGGTTGTCGGCTCTGTCATGCTGCCTGTCCTGATGGACTCTTCTAAAGCTGTGGTTGGTTTTTAAAGAAATGCTCCTTTTGTCAGCCCACATTTCAGTGTGTTTTGAGTCAAACCTGTATTGGTGCAGGAGAAAGATCTGGTGCACTTCTCTGTGATTCATTATGATACATCATGTGGGATTTTAACTGGAGTGAAATAGTCTGTTGCTGTATTTGTTTTGAGAGGAGGTAGGATTGCTTTGAGTGTTTTCTTGATGTTAACTCGTATATACTATTACACTAATAACACTAGGGATGAGGCAATGATGTGGCAGGAGTTTGCCTTTGTCCCCCTTTGTGGTGACACTGAAGTGGCACGGGAAGCACCAGAGAGACACACAGCACAGCGAACAGGCACACAGCTGTGCTATACAGCAGAGCACACGCCAGTCTGGCTCTACTTCAAGTCCTAGTCCTGTCTGCATGTACACACATCCTTTCCTCAGCCTCAACAGTTCCCTCAACAGTCACTGTGTTATTGTGGCTGATGATCATGTTTGTGTGACAATGGGATAAGAGTGGTACATCACGGTTTTAGCATGCCTCTGGGGGAGTGTGTGTGTGTCTGTGTGTGTGCGTTTGGTCCCTGTCTCCATTAATTGTCCTGCTATCACTATTGTCAAACAGGGAGAGACACTTGCGTTTGCTGTGTTGTCAGGCTCAGATACAAAGCTGATTAATAGTTGTCCTTTTCATTATTGATCTTTACCTATGCGTAAAGGAGCCAACATGTCATCTTTTGGCTGACTGTACTTTTCAATTATTTACACAACTAAAGAGCTTTCACTGGCTCTGCCTCTCATTTGTCGTGTCCTCACTGTATCACGCTCACTTTATTCCCCCTGTCAAGCCTTTCCCAATGTGACCTATTCGTGGCATGTATGCAACTACAAATAAAAGCCGCCTGTAAACTTCTTTAAATTTACAGCAACTTTCTTTAATGTACTTTTTAATTTATAGATTTCGAAACACAGATTCTCTTAAGTTCCCATTCGTAGAGCAGATAAGATAATCATGTTGTCTACTTCCTGGGTGTTGATGGTCAGTTTACACTTGTGCAACGTCTTCATTACTTCCTGGTAAAATGTAAATGCTAAATCTCATTTAGGGCAATGTTTAGTTCATAGAATAACTCAGTTCAGACCAGCAGGAGGTGTGATATTTGTGTTGACACTGTGGCTCTTTGTGTTTTCCTGCCACTGTCCGCAGACTTAGGTGTGAATGTTTTTTTGTTGTGAGTTATTTTGTGTGGTTTTGACCAGAGTTGAAGGCGTATTCTGCATCCTCGTCACCAGGATATGATCTGGTCACCATGAGGACAAGTATCAGCATTGTAGTAGTGTTGCTACTCTACTAAATTATCAGTGTTGTTCCTTTTATCATATTCAAAATGTAAGGATGTAGGTTGTTTAAAAAACTATTCATTGTTCCATTTCATTTAAAAATGGAATCCACTGCATATGTATGCATTATTACTAGTTTATAGTCTTGTTTACTCATTAATCTTCTCTTTCATAACTGTGACAAAGCAGTTTCATGGTTACAGTTTGTCTCGTAATGATTTGTTCGTCCTCCAGGTGGTTCTTTGGGAAGATCCCCCGCGCCAAAGCAGAGGAGATGCTAAACAAACAGAGGCATGATGGGGCTTTTCTCATCCGAGAGAGTGAGAGTGCACCAGGCGACTTCTCCCTCTCTGTGAAGTAAGCAGCACCACACCAACACATCACTTGTATCATCCCACACACACTGTGTGTCAATTCTATGAATTCAGTCAATTTTTACAACACACACATCAGAGGACAGTTTCCTCTCTACTGATCAGATTAATTTAAAGTTTCCATACTTCGTGAGACGGAGTCATGAGCACAGACACTTCCTGGTCTTGTGAGGTCTCAGTGGTGCCCTCTGGTGACCAGTGGTTTGGTGGTTTGACAATCATTTTGTCTTGCGTGCTGGAGATCAGCCCTGTGAGGACTACATCTTTTAGCAGGCACAAACTCATTTCCTCTTACCTGTGTCCCTGCTGTGACCTTTTCAAATGACACAACAGTTCACAGCAGGTTACATGGAAAGTCAGTGCGTAGATATGGATCGGAATTAGTCTTCAGACCATCGGGATTCCAGCTTCTATTTAATGTCAGTGTGTCATAGGCACAACTGATTCACTTGGCTACCACTTACAAGTCTCTCACAGCCTCTTCCACTTAACACAACAACCATATGATAAGTGAAGCTTAAGTCTGCATATTCCACCACATTTCCTTCATATGACTGTTTATAGTTGTTAGAAATGTATCTTTTGAGTTCTTTAAATTCTGCTGAAAATCCCTCCTTTCCTTAATTTTCCTCTCTGTGACCTTCTACAGGTTTGGAAATGACGTCCAGCACTTCAAGGTTCTTCGTGATGGTGCTGGAAAGTATTTCCTATGGGTGGTGAAGTTTAACTCCCTCAACGAGCTGGTGGACTACCACCGCACCTCCTCAGTCTCTCGCAGTCAGCAGATTTTTTTGCGAGACATCGAGCAGGTCCAACAGGTAACAGCTGACAGCTCTCACTCCAGAAACACCTGATTTTCCTATATCCATTGTCTCTTTAATATTTACTACAGAGTGGCGGTGAACATAAGATTGATTGCCTCTCCTCAGTCTCCAACACGAACACACAGTCTGTGCTGGAGAAGCAGAGAGAGTGTTGATTGTCAGCCTAACCACAGATGACGGTTCTGTGTTAATGTTATCTGCAGAGATGCTTCCTCTCTCGTTTAGGAGTGTGGATAAATAGTGAGTAGCTACACTCAGACTAATAATCAGAGGAGGAACTGAGCACCTCAATGTACATGTCACAAACTACATTCAGTTATCACTCGTGCATTCAGCTGATTTATCGATACATTCATTCGTTATCAGGAGGCTGGCCAGCTGATGCAGCTAAAAATAATATCACTTCCAGTCTCAGTGAAGCTGCATTATTGTCTGTGTGAATGTGATGCAAGTTTAGATTTGTGTTTTAGTGCATTCACATGCATGGATCTAAGCATCAAAACAAGTAACGAGGAGGAGGGGGGCAGAACGCAGAAGAAATAGTTGAGTGGGAAAAGTAACCTGTCTTTCTTTTGACTGCACAGCATGCCACATACGTGCAGGCGCTCTTTGACTTCGACCCCCAGGAGGAAGGAGAGCTGGGTTTCAGACGCGGCGACTTCATTCAAGTCCTGGACAACTCTGACCCCAACTGGTGGAAAGGAGGCTGCCATGGCCAAACGGGCATGTTCCCCCGCAACTACGTCACACCTGTCGATCGGAACATGTAAACAGTCAAACCATGAAACAGGAACAACAACCACAACAACACGGCAACCATCACCACCGCCACCATCATCATCATCATAATCATCGTCGTTCCTCATCAGCCCCCATCCAACCCCAAAGCACCCCTCCAACCCTCTTGGCCATTCCACAATAACAGAAGCAGACAGGAAGAAAGCAAACAACTGAAAGAGAGAGATTGAGAGAGAGAGAGATAAAACAGGAGTAGTGCTGTCGTAGGCGTCGCTGTGTGGGTGGCAGCTGAGCAAAATCAACTTTCACATGTGCGGAGGATGTTCACCACCCAAGTGAACACCTCAGTGAGGATTGAACTGCCTTTTAGGGAAATCTAAATGCAGCGAAACTAAAGTGTAGTGCAACAACCATGAAGATAACCAAATGATTCTACCGCTCCCACAACTGCTTCTGTCTTCTCCTAGACTTCTTAACATTCTGCCTTTTTTGTTTGTGTTTTTTTCTTTTCTTTTGCCGCGTGTTGTTCTAATCTCCTAAATGAAATGCCTACCGATTAAATCCTAACTCTGTTTTAAAGGAAAAAAATTAAAAAGAAAAAGAAATGGTTTTAAAAAAAAATGTACAAAAAAGAAAAGAGGAAAGAAATGATGCCATCTACAATAGAGCAAGTTTCCATGTTTAAGTTCATTGGCACGTGAGCAATGTACATCAGCCATCGGCTGTATAAATAAATCAACTATAGAGAGAATCCATTTTTTTATGAATATATATTATATATTTGTATGTGTTTGTCTGTTTTACCTCTCATCAAATTGTTAGGGTTAGGGTTAGGGTTGTTTTTTTTCCATTTGTAAATTATGTTCAATCCTTTTGTTAGTCTGGATAAGACCTAGTAGCTCTAGAATGTGCTGAATTGTAAAAGTTTTTCTTTTTTTTTCTCCTGAAAATATCTGAGGCCTCTCAGATAATACAGCATGATATTTACAGGCTCATCAGTTCCATTTGAAAAGGCTTCTTTTGATTATGATGCAAGGAAAAGGAAATGAGAAGAAATGAATCTTGTTAGGAAGCTAACATTGACCAGCAGGTAGAGCCATGAATGCTGCAAGAGCTGTTGTATTACAAAGCCCTGTATGAGGATCTGCCACCTTTTCAACGCCAATGTATTTATTACAGCCATTTTACTTGGGCAGTGAATGTAGCTGACTGAGTCCATAGACATTAACATGAGGGAAGCTCAAGGTCAGAGAACTGAACTACACAACCACGCAAGGGATTTTAAGAGACATGCTGAAATAGTAATGTTGTCGATGTTCACTTGTTAAAGAGAGAGGTGGACGAGGATGTGTACAGGTAGTTACCGTGTGTATTCAAACACATTCATGACATGCATGCATACGCAGACGCTCTCCTCCGAGTTCCACCTGCACGCAGCCGAGAGGCTGACTTTGGATAATCACATTGTGTAATCACCAGTGCAGATGTGCAGCTGGCACTACAGTCCAGAAACCTGAGAGATTGTCTTTTATGCTTCAAGTTGAGAGATCAGCTTTATGGTGTAAACTTTTTTTTTCCTTCCTCCTTTCAGTGTGTGGTCAAGCACTTTTTTGTCAGATGTTTTCTTTCTGGTCCTGTGTGTGTGTGTGTGTATGTGTGTGTTTGTTTACTGTGTTTGTGTTCTTGGATTCTGTTTTTCTTGTTCTCTCTGGATAGTGCCTTTCTCTCTGGTGTTTCAGTGTCCTGCTACTTTGAGCCCCCCCCCTCCCCTTTTACGGGGCCTGCCAGTCCTGCAGTGAGAAACG
This sequence comes from Trinectes maculatus, assembly GCA_016785345.1. Classification (NCBI taxonomy): domain Eukaryota; kingdom Metazoa; phylum Chordata; class Actinopteri; order Pleuronectiformes; family Achiridae; genus Trinectes; species Trinectes maculatus. The sequence continues at coordinate 11,201 of JAFBJQ010000034.1, forward strand.
GTGTACATAATCCAACCTGTCTTATCCAGCGATGACCCCCCCCAACCCCCCCCCCCCCCCCCCCCCCCCCCCCCCCGCGCCGCCTTCCCCTCCTCCTACATCGACCCGCCTTCACCTTTGTCTTCGCCAACATGGCTCTTGTTATTTAAGTGTCTCTCGCCTTGTCTTACCTAATGATACGGTTTCGTTTTTGCTCTTTTTTTTATTTGCATTTGTTTTGTTTTCAATTAATAAAATGCAATTATTAAAAAAGGAGAATGATTTTTTTTGGTGCTTTGTAATTCCTCTAAACCTGATAGATAACAGCCGCATGAATCTCCTGCATTTCTGGCCAACTACTGTAAGTTTTGTGTCAGTGAACGCAACACAGCAATGAAAAAAAAATGTACACGAAGTTTGCTCATCTATAAAGTTTACTTTATAGGTGAGAAAACTTTTTATTTTTCTACGTTATCTGTTGTTGATTTGACACCTTTTTTTCCCCAAAATGTCAGATTCATTCATGCTCTCTGATCGTCTAAGCAGCCTGTGGTTTCTGTACTGTGAACATTCCAGTGCAGCATGATAATCTGCTTGCTTGAAACTTGCTGGTGATGAGTCATCCACCTCGCTGAATATCAGAAGCTTTCATCTGTGGTGGAATTGTCGTCACTTGTTAACACAGTTTTTGTTTTTTAAACGGTTGTAAATGTCACAAAAAGAAAAGCTCCTCCAGAGTAAAACATGTTGTCACATTTTGTCAGCACCAAATGGTAGTTCTCACATTTGCTGTTGTATTACATTGTGTTTTAAATACATCGAAGCAGTAGGATGGTAATTTGACCTGTAGGATAAAATATGCATCAGCAGCCAATTGGTCATTAAAAGATATAACCTTTTTAACATCCTGGCCTTTGGGGATCCAGGTGCAGTTAAAGTGTGTTTGTTCACCATGTTCTGTGTTATTGGATCAAACTGACGACAAGCTTAAAGAAATATATACAAATGTGGCATTTTACAAAAATAGCAACCTATGCCTCAGAGGGACTTCTTCCAGAGAGGTGGCAGTGAGTCACTGAGTGGTTTTAGCTAAATGCCAGCTCAGTGCATCAGGCCACATTTCTTCAGGCGACGCAGCCAAAGCGCTTGTGTCTCTCTGTGGACTCGTGGTGTGGCTGATGTGCATGTGTCGGTGGTTCAGAGGAAACGGATGATTGCGTTTGTTGCAGCAGAGCCTGCGGTGCCGTGCACGCAGCACTGAGATCTTCAGCATCAACGTTAGACACGGTCTGCTGCACCGTCTGCTCCACGTTCTCACTGCTTCAGCCCTGCTCTCCCGCCCTGCCCCTCTCTCCTCCCCCTCGGCTGACACTGTTACATCAGTTATTATCTGGTTATGAAAGACATCAGCCTGCTCCAGTGCTCCTGTTCATCTCTATGAGATTTCTCAGTAATGGAACCCAGTGAGATTTGTGCAGCGCGGCCTCGTTTGACCACTGCTGCCACAGGCTGTGATTCCAGTCAAATCAACATAAGAGTTTTCTAATATGCACTATGTAGATAAAACTACAGAAGATCAAGTCTTTCATTATTGTGGGAGGTTTTGTCCAAGGTGTAACAGCTAAGCACAAATTCTGCCCTGAGGGGTTTGGCCTCTTAAGCCTGACGGGGCTGTTTGCCATATGGTGCTGCCACAGCAGTCGACAGCATTAAAAGCGCACGGCTCTCCACTACAGTACGTTTGGACATTTTCAGATGATGTGAGGATTTGCCAACGCGAAGGAGATTTCGTGCGGAGCTCAGAAGATTATTGTCAGTGTATGAACTAGTGACCTAGTAACATTTTCAGTTCAGTCTAGACATACACATGAAGCGACATGGTTTTTTCATAGACAGATATTACATGGGGTGAATGAACACATTTGTGTCAGTCTGGTTAGTTGTATAAAATAAACCGTGTTTGCAGTATGGGGGTAGCAGGATGTGGGAAGTAAAATAAAGAATTATGGTCTGGTTGTTTGCTGTTTCTGATGCATGATCTCTGCTGCAAAATGTCCACAATGTCGGACGGAGGAGGCAAACATGGCAAAAGACAAAACAAAAATGACAACAAACAAACAAGTGGTTTAAATGAAGACAAGGTGAGGAGGTGACATGTTGGAGGAGAGCTTCTTATAAGCATCTGAGTTTAACTCTGTTCAGGCTGTGAGCAAAGACGACTGTTATTTTTGGTTTGTTGCTGCCGCCTGCTGGCTGAAACCTGCCATATATTAACCTAGTTTTTTTTAGCAGCTTTTCATTATTTTCAGTAAAGATACAATCGTGACCAAAATACATAAAATGCTATTTACAGCTGATACAGTAAGTATCACTGTGATGTTACTTGCCCTGCTAAACATCATGCCAACTGGTTACAATACATGTATTCAAGATGAAAATATTTTATGAAGTTATTATATTACGTATAATTAGGTCATGTTAACTGCTCTATTGACAATTCAACGAGAGTCTCAGCATTTTCAACTCCAAACTTCCAAACTTATGATTTAGACTTGGAGAGTAATGCCAGACAGCTGAACAGTAGGGGGCACTGGCTGGTTATTGTTCAATAATTCCAGCAGTGACACGTTAAATTGCTTTGGTCCTGTCAGTACATTCTTGCTGTGACGCGTCATGTTTAACATCATAATTTTAAAAAGTCATTATTTTCTGAAGCAATCAGAATAATCTCAATCAATCAAGAAAAAGCGAATCGTTGTCGGCAGGATTCGAACCTGCGCGGGGAGACCCCAATGGATTTCTAGTCCATCGCCTTAACCACTCGGCCACGACAACCGACTGGCAAATGTAGCAGACAGATACGGTTTTATTTTAATACGCAGTGTCTCTTGCATAATACTTATAATATTATTTCAACAATGATAATATTACTGAATCTAGCCTCGGTGACGTAATGCTGCAAAGGAGTTTCTCCTATGGTAGACACATACTGTGTATCATGTACAGTGTCTCTGGATTGTATCAGTTATCAGTGAACCTTCATGTAATGTAAACTGATATTAACACACACGTGGAAGTTGTGATTGTTTTTTTCTGTTCAGGGTTGTTGTTGCTTCATTGTGTCTGAAAACTGCGTTATTTACAGTACTGTAGTATAGTATCAGTACTGTATTTACACACAAACACAGTATGAACTGACACAGTATGACGCATTAGATGTTTTATATTAGGATTCACTGAAGGATAATTAAAACTGGTTGAATCAGTGAAGCATCGCCAATGCTTAGTGTTTATTTTCTGCATTATATACTGTACTAACATACATATAAGTATCTCTCTCCTCATTATGATCTGCATGGCCGCTGTTTGCTCTGGAGGCAGTAATGAGCTGCATAATTTCATCTCGCACATTTAAAGTGAACTCGCCCACTCACAATAAAAACACACTTGGATGAATTGTGGATTAAAACGGGGATCTGGTTGTGAGTAATAGTCATGTCGGTCATTGTTGCCACTGATCTGGGAGCAGTGTCACCACGTGACTCGTGTAGCGTGAGGCCCTGCTGTTTGTTCAGCCAGAGAGGCAGAGAAGAAGAAAGATGGCGGCTGTGGACGAACCCGAGCGGGACGCCGGGCTGACGATCTGAGCTTTGCAGCCGACAACACACGGGGCTACCGCGGCTTACTGCACCGTCCTGACCCCCTCCAGCGTCGCGGCGGCACCGCACTCGCTCGCGTCGGTGTAGGCTAAAGAAACGCAAAGATCGTGGTCGTGAAATAACAGGTTTGGTTTATGATGAGAGGAAAAAGAGGCAGGCCGCCCAAATCCCTACAAACCGAGGAGCCGTCCCCGGCCGCGTCCCGGGGCTTGAGGCCCCGCAGGAACGTGAAGGCCAGGCTGCGAGACAGCGGGGACGAGGAGGAGAGCCCCAGCAGGGAGAGCAGCAGGCCCAGCAGGAAGAGGAGAGCGGGCTCCGGCGCGTCGACGCGGGGCAGGGGACGAGGCAGAGGCGGCGGCGGTGGCAGAGGAGGGAGAGGGGGGCGCGGGGGGAGACGGACCCCTGCGCCCAAAACAGTGGTGTACGACGACCACGAGAGCGACGAGGATGAGGACGCTGTCAGCCTGAGGTCCGAGGAGGACGAGTTTATCGAGGAGGAAGCTCAGTCCGAGGAGGACGAGGCCCTCAAAGACGACTCCGACTGCCTGGAGGATGATGTGCTGGACGGCGGCGACGACGAGGAGGAGGAGGTGGTGGAGGATGATGCTAGTTACTGTACGGAGAGCAGCTTTCGGAGCCAGAGCACACACGCCAGCACTCCGGGTAAATATCACCGCGATGGCGGCGGCCGCAGGGTTCGGACAACACGTCTCGAAACGCCGCTGCGGATTGTGTACAATCGGTGCAGGAAGCAGGTTATTGTTCAAAATGGAGAATGCACAGTGTATGAACACAGGCCTCGATCCGCTCACTCCGACTGCTGCAGGTGTATGGACTCGCCAGGTCACCTCGCTGCCGTGGCCGTCTGTAAACACATTAAAAACACACTTATTAATCACCCACACTGTCAGACAGGCTGCGTCCCCGGACCTCCAGGTGTCATTCAGCTGCATGTCTGGCAACACGTTAGCTGCTAGCGTGCTAAAGTTAGCCAGTGTTATTAGCCCCTGCTACCCATTAGCTGTCACCCCGGCGGCAGAGAGATGGACAGAGGTTAGGAAATTGAAACTTTATACGTTTATAGCGGTCCTCAACACTTGGCGTCTCTTAGGTGAATATAAAATGCTGGTAGTTTATTGAAGTTCGGAAGTAAAAGGCAACAAAGCTCGACTAAAGTTCCTGTCATTTGCTACCTTTTAGCTCAGCTAACCACATTCAACCCATCACTGTATATCTCGTCAAGAAACTAATAGTTTATGACGAATGACAACGCTACAAAGCTAAAATCTGTTTTATTATCAAGTTACATTATCATTCACATTATAAGTCAGCCGGGCTGCTAATGTTTTCCTCCGTTTATGAAAATGAGGCTACAACACTTGGATGTGTTGCATCGGCTAGCATATATCACTACTGTTAGAAGAGAACATGTTCGTGTTACGGTTTTGTTTTTGCAGTAAAAACCATTTTATGGCTCCAAAACGGCGAATTGATGACTACGTTCAGAACTTATAACGTCTTTAACTGCATAATTTTGGAGATATTCATTTACAAAGTATGGTTATTGATATATTGGTTATTGGTGCAGAGTAATATTGATAAAATATTATTGATAAGATTTATGACAGTATTTTTACTCAGTGCTTCATTACGGACATGACAACATTTTGAAGTGTGACCCTCAGGCTGGTTCAGCCACAAACAAATCAGTTGTTTATTATTTGCTCTGCTGTAGCCTGTGAATTTAAGTGATCAAATTATAGCTGACATCAATCATTGTGTATCATACAGGGAAGAAAAAACTCCGGGCTCCCCGGCCTCGCACCCCCATCCTGGAGGAGAAGGAGATTCCACCCCTCGAGCTTCCTGACACCTCGGAGGATCTCCTGGTGCCTAACGAGGAGCTGCTCAATGTCATCTCCATCTATGAGGTGCTAAGGAACTTCAGCACGGTGCTGCGTCTCTCCCCATTTCGCTTTGAGGACTTTTGTGCAGCACTCGTTGGCCAGGAGCAGTGTACTTTAATAGCAGAGACTCATATTTCCCTATTGAAGGCCATCTTACGTGAGGAGGACTCTTCCAACACTACCTTTGGCCCCGCTGACCTCAAGGACAGTGTCAACTCCACTCTGTACTTTATTGACGGCATGACATGGCCTGAAGTGTTGCGGGCATACTGTGAGAGTGATCAGGAGTACCACCATGTCCTTCCATACCTGGAAGTGGATGAGTACCCTTATGGTCCTCTTGAAAGTAAGATCAAGGTGCTGCAGTTCTTGGTGGACCAGTTTCTCACCACTAACATCGCCCGCGACGAGCTGATGTCTGACGGCAGCATGCAGTATGACGATCACTGCCGTGTGTGTCACCGCCTGGGTGATCTGCTGTGCTGTGAGACCTGCTCAGCTGTCTACCACCTGGAGTGTGTGAAGCCACCACTGGAGGAGGTTCCAGAGGACGAGTGGCAGTGTGAGATTTGTGTGGCACACAGGGTGCCTGGTGTTACAGACTGTGTAACAGAGGCACAGAAGAACAGGCCCTACATCCGCCAGGAGCCCATTGGATATGACCGTCACCAGAGGAAATACTGGTTCCTAAACAGAAGGGTTATTGTGTAAGTTGGACCCTCACTGCCTCTCTGCTGCACCAGGATTACTTCTCACTCTGAGGGCAAACCCTCCGTTTCCTGTAACAGAAGACAATAAGTCAATATAATCACACATCGACTTGCAGTTGAGGTCATATTGTGATAATTGTTGTGTTATTTCATAGAAATTAATTCATATTAAGTTTCCTTTGAATATAATTAATTCCTGTGGTTTTATTTTATCTCTGAAGAAGTTCATCTGTTGTATTAGAGTACATCAGACCAAACTTGACCTGAACATCAGTGGCTACTCAGCTTATCTAAAAAAGTCGTTTTAAGCTCTAAGACTACATTGTGCAGACAAAATAATTTTAGATGTGATAAAATAATCATAATACACAGAATGAAAGAATGAATAAATACACAGAATCAAAGTTTGGTAGCAGACATTGTTGTTTGTTCTCAGAGTCTAACAGAAAATTCCTCCTTTTCTCACTCCCCAGTGAGGAAGATGGGGAGCACAGAACGAAAAAGATCTGGTACTACAGCACCAAGGCACAACTGGAGCTTGTCATGGAGTGTCTGGATAAAGAGTACTGGGAGATGGACCTGCATGCCACTCTGGAAGAGATGAAGGAGGAAGTGCATGCTCACATGGACATCACAGAGGACCTTACCAACAAAGCCCGTGCAACCAACAAAGCCTACCTCACTGCAGTCAATGGTAACCATTGATTTTAGTCCATACACAAAAAAGATAAACTTTTAAACCTTGAAGTATGGTAGTGTTGTCCTGGTGTTTCTCTGCTCCGTGTTGGAAGGTGACATAGGGAAATAATCCCTCTGATCCATGAACAATCAGATCATGTGCAGCTCTGTGTGATGACTGCATTTATTAGTGTGTTTGTGTCCTGCAGGGTTACACTCAGAAACAGTTCCTCAGATAATATGTCTCTCCTTAGGCAGCAGTGCTGTGCTGTGACAGTTATACAGAAGCGCGAGCAGCTGCCTCCTCTTCCTGTTTAATTCTCTTTCAATCAAATAGCAACCGTTTCCCTCTCTACCTTCCTCCAAGGAGTGAGGTTAGCTGATTTTTGATACCAACAGCAGCCGTTTCCTTTCTGCGTGACAGGCTGACATATCTGTTTGAGTCAGTAACTGTTTTCCCATGTGAATTTCACCAAAAGAAATACATGTTTGGGTTGTACCTGGTATTCTTACAATGAAGTCGCTCCTCGATAGCCCAGAATGCAAGAAACTATTATGTTAAGCCACTACAGGCCACCGCAACTAAAGTGTTACAAGTATTTTTCATGTTAAAAGCACTACCAGCACCTTACTTTTGTCATTTGGGGCTGGTGGGTATGTAGTTGCTTTGGTCTCATGGAAACATTTATTCATGAAACATGATGCTCTGGAGTGTGTGGGCTTTTTAGCCCTGCCCTAGTCATCTGCCATGACTTGGATCTGTGTGGATGGGAGTGACCTTTTTGCTGGGTCACTTGAGTCCTACAGTTTGTTCAGAAACTGAAGATGTTTCATCTTGTTTGCAGATGTGTTCGTGGAGCACCTGAAGGTCAGACGGGAGGCACAGGAAGCAAAGAGGCGAGCTGTGGAGGAAAAGAGGGAAGGAGAAGAGATCACCTCACAGCACAACAACAGAGAGAACAAAGACCCTGAGTCTGAGCCTAAAGAAGAGCCTGGTTACCAAGGTATAAGTCAACTCCAGCTCCAAATCTCTCTCGTGCCATCTCCCCTAATGTAGCTCAATAAGAGTTAGCACTGGTATCAACAACAGTGAAATCCTCTTTTTGAATAGTGAAAATTGATTCGTTTGCTGATAAATAATATTGTGATTTTAGCGGTGATGTTTCTTTTGTGTCATACTACAGCAGCCTCAGTCCCCCCGACTGCAGAGGAGAGCTGCGTGTCTGATCCTAACCCTGGCTCAGCCTCCCAGGAGTCAGCTGTCACTAAAACAGAGTCCTTAGAGTCAAAGGAGGAAACACGGCCTGCTCACACGACGATCCAGGAGAGTGGGGAGTCTGCTCCAGTGGCAACGCAGGGAAGGACAGGTACTGTCCTACAGTCCAACACCCTCACTACTCGCATCATTATTCTCTACTTATTTGTTTTCTCTTGTGTCGTGTTATATATCATCTTCTATGCTCACAGTCTTGAAAAGTACACTTTTGGCACTGGGGTAGGCAGCTTTGGCTGCAGCTACCACACCGTGTCTGTCACATCCACATTTTTTAGGCCTTTTGGTGGGATCCTGTTGCTCAGACAAAGGGCTGTCTGCTTAGAAGCCCCACATGCTACCAAATCAACAAAGAGCTGCATGGACTGTGTAGCTGCAGGACATTTCTTTTTTTACAAGTCAAAGGCAGAACTGGAGTTTGATTTGATTTGCATTTTATGATAGACTGACAAAACACTTATTGTTCCACAAAACATTTTTATTCACTGTTGTCTGGTCTCGCTTGCTGATGCCAAGATTTAAGGCCTGGTAATACATAGATCAAGCTACACTGAGTGTAGGAATTGGAATAATCAACTGACCAATAACAACTTGGCATCGTGCCTGACACTTGTGCTCATTTTTTTTTATGTTTGTTTTTCAGATGAGGATGTGAAAGCAGACTCTAGCAGTGAAGTTGTGCTCCCTGGTGACTCCCAGGCTCAAACCCAAGTTCAGCCACAGCAGCAGTCGTCTGAACCCGAGAAGAGCAGCAGCAGCAGCCAGGTTTCTGCATCTGGGAGCAGTGAGAAACCAGAGCTGCCTGAGCTGGTTGATCGGTCCTCACGGTCTTCTTTTACTAGCCAGGATGGAACAGGTAAATAATCATTCACAGTGGAGCCAGTCCAGCTTTGGGTCAGTGTTTAGTTTGGTGTTGTACTGACTGTGTCATCTACTTTCTGAATATCAGAGGAATATAATGAAAGGGTCAAGAGTGATGCAGCAGGACAGGAACTGAGTAGCGTAACACCCAGAGGCAGCAAAGAGGTTGGTTAGGTGTTTCCAATAAAACACACATAATTCTTCTTCTGAAATTTTATTATTGTATCAAAAGCTATTAAATCGTGACTTAATAAAACCACAGTTTACGTTGTCTGTGTTTCAGTCATCACCTGTACCGACTGATGGCGAATCTTTGCGACTCAACTTTTTGAAAAGGGACCTGACAGTGAATCTGAACACCTTGTTCAAACTGGGTCAGGAGGGTAAATACAGATCCTACCACAACCAGTACAGCACTAATGTCCTGGCCCTCAACAAACATCAGCACCGGGAGGACCACGACAAGAGACGCCACCTGTCTCACAAGTTCAGCCTGACCACAGCGTCTGAGTTCAAATGGAATGGATCTATCTACGGTTCGCGGAGCCTGACTGTCGCCACCCTGCGTCTCACTATCATCCAGCTGGAGACCAACGTGCCCGGACCATTTATGCATCCAAACTGGGCATCACACAGGTACAGCTTGCATCAAAGTCATTTCAAACCATGTATGAAGACAGTGTCATTTCACACACAACAATCAAACAATTCATAGTTTTGTACAGATAAAACAGACAAGATCAAATTAGAGAGGTTTAAGTGAGATTAACAAGGTGATGAGAGGCAGCAAGAAACAGAATCTATTGCATAATATTTCATAAGTCATTTTTGTGTTTGCAGTGTATGTATGTATTTTCTGTATATACCTTTGCAGAAGTAACAGTTGCGCTGTTACCTATTGTTTTACCTGTTGTGAAATATAATTTGTATGTGGTTTTCCTAGGACCAACTGGAACAAAGCAGTACAGATGTGCAGCAAGGCTCGGGAATTTGCTTTGGCCTTGGCCATACTGGAGTGTGCCATTAAACCAGTTGTCATGCTGCCCGTGTGGAAAGAGTCTCTGGGACACACCAGGTGAAGAAAGAAAGGGCTGAGCAATGTGCAGTAATACATTGACTCCTCACTGGTTGTTCCAGTGCTGCTCTTGCACATTATATCTCACTCCTGTGCTGTGTTTTAGGCTACATCGCATGACCTCCATGGAGCGTGAGGATAAAGAGAAGGTGAAGAAGCGAGAGAAGAAACTGGAGGATGAGGAGACTCTGCAGCAGGCCACCTGGGTCAAATACACCATCCCCATCAAACACCAGGTAATATTGCAGGTTTTATAACATGCATATTAATCAGTGGTTCCTATCCATTATTGACCGCCACAATAAGGACTTGTCTTCATAAGACCATTGTACGATTGTTTTCTATTTACAATAAAAATATTAATTAATTAGCAATGTGTAGCATGTTTCTTAGTTTTGGTTTGTTTAAATGTCCTCTCCATCTAGGTATGGAAGCAGAAGGGGGAGGAGTACAGGGTGACTGGTTATGGTGGATGGAGCTGGGTCAGTAAGACCCACGTGCCACGTTTTGTTCCAAGGCTACCAGGAAACACAAACGTAAACTACCGCAAGGATCTGGAGGGTAAGGGTTAAAGTGGCATTGTCCCCATCACTACTGATTTTATTTTATTAAGTAGGTGTGTGCTTTCTTTACATACTGGTGATTTTTGCTGTCTTTACAGCAGCTAAAACCAGAAAGCAAAATGCACCTGTTCGCACATATGCCCAGAAGAAGATGGCGAAATCTGAGAAGCAGAGTACACCAGATGAAGACAAACACCGGGCATCTCTCACTGTGCCAGCTCAGAGCATTTCATCAGATGATCACTGCAAACCACAGAGCCCCAAAGAGGGAGAAACCCCCCCACAGAGGGAGGAGGCACAAAAATTGGAAGAGAAGAGAGAAGATGAAAAAATGGATGTTAACACGTGCTCCGAAAATGTTACTGCAAATGACAAGAAAGGTAAACAATCATTTTAATGACCTCCTCTTTATTTTTAGATTTTCTTCAATGCTCGCTGACTGTGAACAGATGTATGTCATCCACTGATTTGTTTGGCACTTTGTTGCAGATGGAGTTGAACACAAAGACACTTCCTTGCCCACTGTGGAGCCTGTAAAGGAAGAACCAATCCAGAACTTAGACCAACCCAAGAAGGAAGAGACAGCTGCACCACAGCCCTACTATGATGTTGTGAATGTCAGCGAAGGCTTCCAGCTGCGGACGGCTTACAAGAAGAAGGTGAAGCCTTCTAAACTGGATGGGCTCTTGGAGCGCAGGGTAAAACAGTTCACCTTGGAGGAGAAACAGAGGCTTGAGCGGGTGAGACAGGCGTCCCTGCAGTCCAAATCGGCTGCTGCTAAGCCAAACGTAGGAGTTAAGACTGAGGGATCCACGCTAGGCAAGCAGCCTGCTGTGACCCCATGTGTCAAAACAGAAGAGAAGGAGCAGAGCCTACTGGTGAAAGACACTGTAGTTAAAAAGCTTGACTTTGAGCATGATGAAAAAACAGACAATTTGGATGTGAAATCCGACTCCACAGTGAACAACCACAGCAAACAGACAGAGGTATGTGCTGTGCAGGGACATAGTGGGGAGGCTATAGCCCATAAAGAGGTGAATGGAGGACCCATAGCAAACACTGAGCTCAACAGTAAAAACAACTGTAAATCAGAGACAATAGAAAATAAAGAGAAACCACAGAAGCCTGAGGAGGTTGGAGCAGGAGAACATGCTAAAAAACGCACGTATGAGGAAATGGAGCAGGGCAGTGGTCAGAGCGAAACAGGAAGCATGGAGGTAGACCAAAACAAAACCAGTCCAGTGCAGGTCAATGGACAAACCAAAATCACTGCTACTGCGGAGTCAAACATCAAGACAGAGCCAGCCAGTCAAGTCCAGAGTGATATCAAAGAGCCTCAAAAAGAGCAGGTCAAGTCTTTGATGAACGGAAACCTCTCACAAAATGACATGTCTGACACATGTCACCCACCTCCCCCGAAAGTCCCAAAGCTGGAGAACCATGTGGCGGACAATGGGGACACTCTCAATAAGACGGAGGACATGGTTATGGACAGTGAGGGGGAAACTCCTGCTGCATCCTCAATCCCTTCATGTGTGAATAGTAATAACACAGACAACTGTAGCGGTAGTGAAGGTTTGAAGACTTCTGGCTCCACTAATCCTAACGCAGGGTCTCAAAATGTCCCAACAGCTGACATGTCCAGCAGCATGAGTAAGGCTGATGGGACATCCAGAGCAGTGAGCGGCACGCACTCCTCTGTTACCACTTCCACCATCACCCATCCCAGTGGTCCTGCTCCCCCTGCCGTTGTCTCGCAGACGAGCAAACTTCCAGCCACTGACACCGAGACGAGCACAGCTGGTTCAGTTACATCCAGCTCCATGACGATCAGTAAAGAGTATTCCACCAGAGGTCGAGTCAGCCTCCTGAGGTTCTCCAAATTCAAAAAGGCGCGCTCAGGCACCGCCCTGCCATCATACCGTAAATTTGTTACCAAGAGCAGCAAGAAGAGTATCTTTGTGCTGCCTAACGATGAACTGAAGAGGCTGGGGAGGAGAGCGGGCATCAGAGAGGTTCCCATCTTCAACTACAACGCTAAGCCAGCCCTCGATATATGGCCCTACCCCTCACCTCGACCCACTTTTGGCATCACATGGAGGTTTGTAACACATGAAGACATTTTGCTAATTTTTATGGACCTTGCACTTGTAATACAAATTTACAACATTTAATGAGTTTACATTTAAAAATACAATAAGGACATAATTAACTCTCAACTGTTTTGTTTTTCTTTCATGTTTCCTGTGTCACACTCAGGTACCGGCTCCAGACTGTAAGGTCACTGGCAGGGGTCAGCCTGATGCTGAGGCTGCTATGGGCCTGTCTGAGGTGGGATGATATGGCTGTCAAGCCCTCTGCTGCTGTCGGGACAACTCGGAAAGGTAAGGATCTTCACTTCTTCATAAGTGATATTTCTCTGGGTGGCTTTAAAGAGGACATTTTATTTGTCTGACTCTGTTTTAACATCCAGCTTTACATGCTTTTTGCTATCATGACTGTTAATTGTTGCCACTTCAAAAAACGTATTTGATTTTCACCAAAGAAACCACAGACACAGACATCACCACAACAGAGATTATAAAGCGAAGGGACGTGGGGCCTTTTGGCATCCGCTCAGAATACTGCATCAGGAAGATCATTTGCCCGCTTGGTATCAGAGACTCTCCAAAAGGTAAAATATAACAATGTGTGATGATTTGATATATTTTAAGAACAACCAAGAGTTGTGCAAACATTATATATTTGTCATTCCCTTCACATGAGTAGAGACCCCCACTCCACAGAGGAAGGGTCTGCGCTCGAGCGCCTTGAGGCCAAAGAAACAGGAGCCAGCCAAGCTGACTGGGCCTATTGCTGTGGAGAATTGGGTGCCTGAGGAGGACTTGGAGCTGTGGGAGATCAGGGCCTTTGCAGAGAGGTGAGAAGAAAACAGAGACTTTTATTTTGGGGAACACTATTTTTGGGTACAGCACTATTTCACCATATTGTCATCTTTTTTTTTTCTTTGTGTTACAGGGTGGAGAGGGAGAAGACACAGGGTGGAGATCCCTCAAAAATAGGCACTACTCTGAAGACTGCAGAGGATGTCAAGGCACACTTGGAGAATCAGCTAAAACAGGCCAGACTAGCTGCTCAGCAGGTGGGGAACTAGTGCTAATGGTGTTTTCTACCTGTGGTTTACAGTACGCTGAAGGTCACCATGCTTCATATACCAAAATAAACTTTTTTACATGTTGTTTTAGAAGCGTCTAGAGCAGCAGAGACCAAGTACACCTGCCACTGTTTCCACTGTTACGACCAGCACCACCTCAGCCAGCACTCCCAGCACCCCTGCAGCCATGGGCCAAAAGACCAGTCAGTCAACATCTGGAACAAAGATGGTCCTCGGCTCCAAACTGGGCACTCCGGTCTCCTTCCAGCAGGACAAGAACTTCCACCAGTCATTTGCTTCCTGGGTTAAGCAGGGTCAGACCACCAACAGCAGCAGCTCAGGTAAGCAGGTCAAAGACAAGGAGCAGGAATGATCTCAAGCCCATCTGAAATCCTAAACTCCATCATATTCTGGACAGGTAGTTTATCATAAGTTTCGTCAAGACTTTTCACTTTTCGTTGAGTCATTTTTTGACAGCCTTTTTCTAAACGTCAGTCACCTGCATTACTTTTCACGTTTTTTTGATTTTTGTGTTTCAATTTTTTTTACGTGGGTAAATAAGTCTGTTTCGCCAAACTGACTTCCGTCCTGTTCAAACAACATTCTCATTTTTTTGTGTCCTTTATATTCCAAAGGCAAACATAAGAGCCTTTATATAATCAGGATTTCAAACGCATGACAAATTATTTGTCCAAAGTTTTTTGAAGTATTAGCTGCTTTGCTAACTCAAGCCTTCCAGTGGAACCCACAGCTGCAGCCTGGCATTTGTGGTGGCCTTTGTGGGTATGCATGACTGCAGGTGGGATGGTGTGTCTTGCAGCCTCCTCTGGCTCGGTGGCCACCGTGGCTAGCAGCATCACCACCTCAGAGCAAACCTTCCAGATCGCTGGCAGCCAAGTGACTTTGGCAGGCCAGGTCTTCGCCGGCAAACTCCCACTGCCCGCAAACAGCAAGATTGTCGCTCTCAACATGCCCACTACTCAAGGAGGTAGGGAGCATGAGAGACATCCATTTCCGCTGGTTCAGTTTAACACTTGCCAAAATGGATGAACGTGTCACGTTAGAGGCAGAAATTTGCCGTGTTAAACATTTTTAGCATGGTTGATGCTACCGGGTTTTTTTCAGCATAAAACAGGCATCTAAGACTGAAAGCTTTTTTTTCGGACAGTGTTTTTTAAACAATTTCCAATACCTCAATTATGTTCTAACTTTGGTATCTCCAGAGCCCCCACAGATTAAAAAAAAGACATTCTAAAGCTCTTCCCCACACCCACAGTGCTTGTCTGGCCACTTGACGTGTATTACTGCATGTACTGTACATATTTGTCTCTCTCCTTAAATAACTGTTCTGAACAACAGGTGTAGTCCAACAGAAAGTCCTGGGCATTTTCCCCTCTGGGCCTCCTGCGAACCTTAGGACATACAGCACACTACATCCTACGACTGGCAATATCAACCTCAGAGCCTCAACATCTGGCTCAACTACTCAGCAGCAGGTCTTTGTTTTTTTGTTTACATAATTTATTTAAATATATAATCTTAAGCTTGATTATTGATTTTTCATATTGTCACATATTGTTCCAGGCCACTACAGCAGGAGGTCAAACATCTACTCTGTCTACCTCTTTGGGCACAACAATGGTCAGAAGTCCAGCGATGGTGCAACAAGGTGCCCTGTCTAACAGATAGAGTCAATCCTTTAGTCAGTGTTGTCAGCCTTCAAGGCTCACAACCTGCAGATAAAAATAAAAAAAACGTTCTTTTCATCCCCTCCAGGCCAACCCCAGCAGACTGTGAGCCAGATGGGCCGTGTCCAGCCTGGTGCCACAGCTGTGTCTGGTTCTACATCTGTGCCAACAGCAGCAACTCAGAGAGCAGCAGCTCCAGCAGCATCTCCTCATTCAGCCACCACAGCTCCTGGGCAGTCCCCTGTAGCGTCCTCCCAGGCCAACAGACCACAGCAGGGTCAAGTCAAATTAACAATGGCACAGCTCACACAGCTAACGCAGGGTGCTCAGGTTAGAAACACATTTTCTCCACTTCCTAGTAACAGTTTTTTTTCTCCTTTGCTGAAAATAGGAAGTACCTTTGCTATCTTTGTTGAAGTAAAATATTTTAATTGGTTTTAATTGCTGTGAAATTTCCCCACTGTGGGATGAATAAAGGAATATCTTATTTTATCTGAGTTGATATTGGAATGTACATTCTACACATTTTTCTGCTTAAACCAAGTTATGTTAAGATAAAATTCCTTTTGTCTGCAACTTTGCAGGGTGGAAACCCAGGTCTGACAGTGGTGATTCAGGGCCAGGGCCAGACCCAGGGCCAACTGCAAATCATCCCACAGGGTGTAACAGTCATTCCTGGCCCTGGTCAGCAGCTAATGCAGGCAGCCATGCCTAATGGCCAGGTCCAACGCTTCCTCTTCACTCCCATGCCCCCATCCTCATCAGCTTCAACTTCACCACCCAGTACTGTAACCCCTACAAAGCCCATCTTACCACAGGGCCCTCAAACCCAAGTGTCAAGTCCAGCTCAACCCAGAATTCCTGCACAAGTGCAAACAACTCCCTCAGCATTGGCCCAAACACAGATGGCAGCCCCTGTTCCTGTCCCAACACAAATGCCAAGTTTGGCCCCCACTCCAGCATCAGTTCCTGTGCAGACTGAGGTTACATCCCCTGTTCCTGCCCCAGCACAACCTGCAGCCTCGAGCGCAGTGCAAACACAGGTTTCAGCTGCTGCCCCTCCATCCATCCCTGCACAGTCACAAATATCCACTCCTGCTTCTGTCCTGCCACTAGCCTCAGTCCCTACACAGCCTCAAGTGGCAAGATCTGTGTCTGCCCCGGCACAAACTGGAGTCCCACCCATCACTCAGGCAGTCTTTACGTCAGCCGCAGCCCCTGCACAAAGCAAAACCGAAGCTCCAGCCATGGTCCAAACCCACGTTTCCACCCTTAACCCAGCCTTGCTCCAAACACAAAGCCAAACTGGAGTGTCGCTGCCTGTCCAAGGTCAAGTTGCACCCCAGTCCCAGCTCCAGACGTATGCCCTCAATCCCTCCCTGGGCTTAACCTCGCCTCCTGTTCAGATGCATGTTACTGCCACTTCCCCTGCGGTAGCCCCTGTTTCAGTTAAGGCGGCCCAAATTGCTGCTACTACTAACTTGGCTCAAATGGCAGCATCTGCGTCGCTTCCCCCTGCTGTTTCAGTTCCAACGCCTGCTCTTGCTCCCGTCTCCGCTCCTGTCATAGCTGTTGTTTCCACCCACATCCCTGTCCCATCCCCAGCCAAAGCTTTAACTCAAATCCAAGCCACAGCCCCAGTTCCCCTCCACGCTGCTGTGGCCAGTGCTGTTGTTACACCAGTCACAGCCACCTCCACAACACCATCAGTGCCAGGTAAAGAACCCACCCCAATGCCATGTTTATTTAATGGTCTGAATACATATGAAGTGGTGAACTTTTGTATGAGGTGACTTTTAGAATTTGTTTAATCAATGAAATCTTGCTTTTTACTCTTGTTGTAGCTCTGACTGAACAGAGGACAACTCAGCCCCAGGTTTGGACTCCAGCAACATCTCAAGCTCAGACTCAAGTTCAGACAGCTCAGCAGGCTGCAGCTCCTATTCAGGCCCCTGTCCTGCCCCCTGTATCTGGCTCTGTGCATGCATTGGTCTCCACGCATTCACCTGTTACCCCTCTGCCTCAGTCGTCTCTCACTCCTCACTCTCAAGCACAAGTTCAGCCCCCTTCTGTTGTATCCATGCAGCAGGTGTCTCAGTTACCTGTCTCAGCAGTGCAGGTTCATATGAAGGGATCACCAGTTTCTTCTGTTGTTACTCCTGTGAGACCCCCTCAGCCTCAGCTCCAGCCCCAAGCTTCTACTCATCTACAACCCCAGCCTCAAGCCCAAATCCACGCTCAGATTCAGGTCCAGCAGTTTGGCCAAGTCCAGCAAATGCCACACCCGCAGGCCCAAGCACAAGCCCAAATCCACCCGCAAGTCCGCGTTCAGTTTCAGCCACAGACACCCCAAGCCCAAGTACAGCCCCTTGGTCAAATCCAACCTCAGGTGCAGTTCCAGTCCCCAAACCAGTCTTTGTCCCAGGTTCAGCAATCACCTCAGGCCCAACTCCAGCAAAGGATCCAACCCCAGTACCATCCCCACGTACAGGCTTCATTTCAAACACAGACACAAACCCAGCTTCAGGCTCTTCCACAGCCCCAGGGCCAACCTCAGCCCCAGGTTCAGTCCGAGGCCCCAAACCAGCTGCATGTTCAGGTACAGTTCCAGCAACAGAGCCAGACATCGCAGCAACCACAGGTCCAAACCCAGCCCCAGTTTCAGGTCCAGTCACCGCAGCAGACGCAGGGTCAGCACCTTCAAGTCAAAGCCCAACCCCAACTCCAAGTCCAGTTCCAGCCTCAGAACCAGGTTCAAACACAACCTCAGCTTCAGGTCCAATCTCCAATCAGGCATCAGCTCATCACTGTTCCTGGCTTGCAACAGCCCGTCCAGCTACTTTCAGCTCTGCCACCCCATGTTGCAGCCCAAATCCAAGCCCAGATCCAGGCACAGGCACAACAGCAGGGTGGCACGGTTCCTCAACAGATCAAACTGCAGTTGCCTATCCAGATCCAGCAGACAGGTGGTCAGATTCAGGCCCACCAGATCCAGAATATGTTGACCATACAGGCACCAGCAAGTGTCCAGGAGCAGCTTCAGATGATGCAGCAGCAGCAGCAGCAGCAGCAACAACAGCAGCAGCAGCAACAACAACACCAACAACCAAAGAAGAAGAAACACCACGAGTCTAAAAGGGAACAGAAGGAGCAGAATCCGCAGACTGTTAGCCCTGGCGATGGTATCCAAAAACAGGTGGAACACCAAACAATTCACACAGCTTTGATTTTTACAGAGTCTTGATACTGAAGTATTACAAGAGCCATGTCAACACTTCTTTGTCAGGTGTTGGTGAAGCAGAATGCTACAGCAGAGCAGCTGAAACAAAGGAAAACCCTCGCTGCAGCCGAGAGAGAGGAGAACCAGAGGTTTGTCTCCTGCTAACTATGAATATGTCCTGTGTATGACAGTCAGTGATTACTAATTATCAAATGTTAACTGATCCAAGTTTACCCTGTGATATATACATATAAATATATATATATATAAATATAACACCTCTCTCCTTCCTGTCTAAAGAATGATAGTGTGCAACCAGGTGATGAAGTTCATTCTCGACAAGATTGAGAAGGACGAGAAGCAGGCAGCTAAGAAGAGAAAGAAGGAGGAGGTGGTTGAGCAGAAACGCTCCAAGCAGAACGCGACGAAGCTAACTGCATTACTGTATAAGCACAAGGAACAGCTGAAGGCTGAGATACTGAAGAAGAGGGCCCTGCTGGACAAGGAGCTGCAGCTGCAAGTACAGGTTAGCACATGTTCTGATCTTCTACAGAGTGTAAGAGTCAAAACATGTAAGAGTCATTCTTCTCTACTTTTCAGGAGGAGCTGAGGCGGGACATAGCCAGGCTACAGAGAGAAAAGGAGAAAGCCCGAGCTGCTATCACCCAAGCTGCGGCAGCAACGGTCAAGGCAGCCTCTTCCCACTCCCCTCATCCCTCTCACTCGACACATTCCTCCCACAGCACTCACACCGTGATCTCACCGTCCTCATCTCATAAACGCAAAAGGGAAGAGGAGCGCGACAAAGACAGAAACAGAGAAAGGGACAGGCACCACGACAAGGACAAGAAGCGAGACAGAGACAAGGACCGAGACCGATACAGAGACACAGATAAGGACAGAGACCGCGACCGAGAAAGGGAGAAAAACCGAGAGCGGGACAGACCTCGGGACAGGGACAGGGACAAGAACAGAGAGGAGGACAGAGACAAAGACAGAGATTCCAGCTCATCAAAACACAAGAAGAAGAAAAAGATCTCTTCTACCTCAAAGGAACACAAGAAGGACACCAAACTGTACTGTATCTGCAAAACCCCCTATGATGAGTCAAAGTAAGCGCTCTGAAATGTAGCACTGCAACACACATGTTCTGCACAGTCATGACAATGTCAGTGAGATTGAAGAATTTGATTTGTTTCCCTCTTAGGTTTTACATAGGGTGTGACCTGTGTTCCAACTGGTTTCACGGTGCATGTGTTGGCATCACAGAGAAGGAGGCCAAAAAGTTAGAGGACTTTGTGTGTAATGACTGTAAACGAGGCCAGGAAGGAGGAAGCACTGAGGAACTGTACTGCATCTGTCGGACGCCATATGACGAATCACAGTACGGCTCCTCACACTTCACATAACTGTCATTAGCCTTGTTTGTTGACATACGGAGTTGTCAAATTGAGCCCGGTTATCAAAATCCTGAAAAGGGAACATAAGTGTAGGAAGGCTGATATATCTCTCATGACATATCACCTGCAGGTTTTACATAGGCTGTGACCGCTGCCAGAACTGGTACCACGGACGCTGCGTGGGCATCCTGCAGAGTGAGGCCACTCACATTGACGTGTATGTGTGCCCGCAGTGCCAGTCAACAGAAGACGCCATGACAGTCCTCACGCCTCTCACTGACAAAGACTATGAGGGGTTGAAAAGAATATTACGCTCGTTACAGGTATGAAACCTCTGCAGAGTATGTATGTCGACCTCTTCTCATACACAAAAATGTTTTAAATGTGTTTCATTTATCGTCTTTTGGATGTTTTGGCTTCACTGTATTGAAGAATTAGTTGCAGATTTATTAAAGTGACTAAACGTTTTGCTTGTTTTTATGACAGTCTCACAAAATGGCATGGCCTTTCCTAGAACCAGTGGATCCCCATGATGCACCTGATTATTATCGAGTGATCAAGGAGCCGATGGGTAAGAACGAATGATAGCAGTTGGTCATGAGTTGCTGCTTCTTAAATGGAAATTCTCCAGTGTGTCTACCTTTGGTCACGGAACTTGTAAATGTTCCCATTCTGTGTGTCATGATATGTTTCTTCTCACACATCACACACTTTTCTTTATCCTTCCCAGATTTTTCCACAATGGAAACTCGTTTGCAAAAGCGGCATTACCACAAACTTACCGAGTTTGTGGCCGATGTGACCAAAATATTCGACAACTGCCGCTATTACAACCCCAATGACACGCCCTTCTTTCAGTGTGCCGAGGTTCTGGAAGCCTTCTTTGTACAGAAGTTAAAAGGCTTCAAGGCGAGCAGGTAAAGTTGAGGGCTCCTTTTGCTCCACACTCACACAATTTCCAGGTTTCTTCTTTTCTTTTCCACATGTATGTCTGTGTGCTGGAAACCTTTGTCTCATTCATCTCCTCTTAATTTTTCATTCATGCCTGTTATTCACTTTTTACTTTTGTTGCACTAGCATGTCTGTAGTAATGGAATTTGACGTCAGATTTTGCTTTACTTCCAGACTAGAGTTGGCTTAGAACATTCATATGGTTTGCTTGGCTGCTCGAAGACATTATGTCCAATGTCTTAACTAACCTTAGTACCATGTTATATCTGTATTGTGTATCATCTTGCATTTGTGTCTGTTCACCTTTGCTGCATGCCTTTGATTTATGCCATTCCATTTTCTTCTTTCTTACAGATTGTCAGATTCTTAAGTGGGCCAGTCTAGCTGGAGTCTGGACTGGATGCTGGGGTTTCTAGTAGTAATGACATTGAAACCCTCTGTTTCCAGAAAATAACCTGAAAATAACCATAAATAGAGAAAAAACAGCACATATAAACACACACTAGAACGCCAACTGTGCTTTCACTCAAATGTCACCATGTAAGAGTTTTCAATAACAATATTAAGTAATAAAGACAAAATGGCAGCCATGTCAACAATTGTTGATTATGTAATTGAGGGACATGTTTTCGTCTATGTAGAAAATTGGCCTGTTTGAACAATCTGTCACAGTAACCAAGTTGTTTTCAGTAAGATTTTAAAATGCCTCTCCTTTCTTAACGTTGTATTTATTTTCCCTCATACATCTAAGTTGGACTGGACATGAGAATGTTGGCCTTACCAGACAAAAGAATATATGAAGCTGTATATTTTATTATCAAGATATTTATGAAAAAAATCCTCATGTTTCTTCATCCAGAGTTTAATTTAGCTGGTTGTTGAAGTGTCTTTAGTGTTTTATCATGTACACTGGTTGTAAGATGTCTGACTCTGAATGTTGTTTTGGATGTTTAATATGAAACAAACCGTTTTAGATAGATTTTTTAGAAAACCAAAATCTTCAATAAAGACTGAGGAATTGGACCTCATCTTATTTCTCTCATACAACACAAACCTCAGTTTCTAGTTGTGGAAGTTTTCTTCAGTAATAAGGACATTCCCTGTAAATTAGAGCAACAAGGCTGCAGGATCTGCTGACCTCATCGCATTCTCTGTTTGTTTCTTGAGTTAAGATAAAACACAAGATAAAATGTGCAGGGCTCTCAACTTTCCCCTCTCTCCATATTCTGTAGGTCTCATAACAACAAGCTACAGTCTTCAGCTTCTTAGAAAGCATCGCACATTGCTTCAAACAAAATGCACTTACCAAGAATATGGCTTTTTGAACTGTAACTCTGTGATGGACTCACCGCCGCACCCAGTGTTTGGGACCTGCTCCTCTGACGCAGCCATCACTGCTGCTTTCACAGAACTGTTCAGCCAGAGCTGTCCTCTGCCCATTTCAGCTCAAAGGGACCTTTTTGGACCTTTGGAAGAGGGACTGTTCTGAGGAGCGTGAACAACTGAGGCATTTCAGAAGAAAGTTTACCTCGGAGAAAAGACTCTTAAAGAGCTCTCATATTTCCACGTACTTTATTTTTTGATCTCAAGCTATTATTTTTGTTTTCTTGTTAAATATGTTTCAGACCACCGTTGTAGTCATCATGTTCAAGAAATAGAAAGATGAATACCGACTGTACAATGGCTGAGTTTTACTGAGCATAATGTATCAAGAGTTAGTCTAAAATGGGATATCACAGTGGAACAACTTGTTTTCTCCCATTTCCACTCATTTAGTCTGAAAGTGGCATGATAGACAAGTGTACTGAATACCTGGACATGAATAGTTTGCTTGGTAAAACTTCTATAACCTACTGAAAGTATGGTAATAAGCTATTGTAAATTAATTGCTCTGCAGTAGTGACTGACTAACTAACCGATTGAGAAGGATGAAAGTCTATTTGAAGGTTCCTGCCCCATTTGTAAAAACTTTGTCAGATTTTGACTTGACTTTTTTTTGTATTACAGACGAAGAAATATTGATGTATATGGGACTTAATAAAAAGTTAAAGATTGATTTCTTCCTCTTGTGTACATATGGGAGCTAAATGAGCGTGTGTGTATTTTATATGTGCAACATGTACCTACATGCACATAGATATTTTTGCTATGTAGTGTACATGGCAAAATTGTAACACAGTAATGTGAATGCATTGTGGTATCAAAGAGCAGTGTAAATATAGACAAAATACTTCAGATAACAAGGTCTTAAAAAGTGCTTGTTTTCTAGATATAATTATGTGACCTCTTAAGCACTGTAGATGGAAAAACTAGTCTATTAAATTGTCTGTTAAAACTAAATTGAATTTAATTAGTCAATAAACGGTCTACAACAAGATATAACAACAACAAAGACATCACTGTGGGCTTTAGGATTTTTAAATTTTATTAACAACAAATTGAGTTATGTTAAAAAAGAAAGTAAATACTACATTTTTAAAAAATTGTCTCCAAAGTCTGACATCTCCATTAACCCTGATCTAATGAGTCCCATATTTTATTCACATGCTGTGATGATGATTATTATTATCAACAATAGTAGTGGTATAGACTAGTACATCAACGCATACCACTGATGCCGTCACCGGGATGTGACGTCATCCCATAGCGCATAGATAGTTTATAGATAATGTGGTTTCTCTGGGGTTATGGTTATATATTGGTGGGTGAGTGAACACGGAGCCCGTCTGGTGACATGGGAATTTTTTTTTCCCTCGGATGTCCACCCATGTGACCCCACGGGCTCTGTAAGCGAGTGGCTCCGAACACGAAGAAAAACTACACATTCTTAGCGACTTCTCGCGATATTCGTGTGTAGTGACGACGCGAGTGACGACACTTCCTTTGCGCTGTTTGATTTTTTTAAACAGTCCAATGAACAAAGTCAGCTGGACGCTCTCACTCAAACAGCCCAATCAGGACGCTTTGTAGCAGGAATTTAAAGGTCTGTGCGGCATTTCAACAGCATTACAGCCTCTACTTCCAGCAAAGGGTGGGTGGTATTAACTGTTAATGTCGTTTTATATATGCAGTTTTTTATTTATTTCGTTCAGAACCGGTTTTTCGTGGTTTCTGTACGGGGTTAGCAACTGCGTTCTTTTAAGTAGCTTGGATTAGCACCGTTAACGTCAAACAGAGGTCATTTTAGCTTGACGCGATTAGCTTTAGTCTTGCTACAGGATCACGAGGCAGCGCCGAATGTATTAGCTAACTTATATTTTTTGGTTTTGTGTTTTTTGCAGGAATTACCACACGAAACCCGATCTTCGCTGCTGATAAACCACGTTGCTGCTTCACAATGTCTGAAAACGTCGCCCGTTTGACCCAGTTCAAAAACAAAGGCAAAGATGCTACTGTGAGTTTTAATTCGATTCTGTCAAACATTCGCTAACGGCAGTTATAAGCGGACGATCCGTGTGTGGTTGTGTGTGTGTAACGGTGTTTTTGTTCGAACTGAACGCAGGAGCTGCGGCGCAGGAGAGCGGAGGTGAACGTGGAGCTCCGCAAGGCGAAGAAAGATGATCAGATCTTCAAAAGAAGAAATGTGGCCGCGTTTCCTGACGAGGCGACCTCTCCTCTTCAAGAGAGGACCCAGAACAGCCAGGTAGTTACAACATTAACACATGCAAGTTATTTTGAACCGTTTTTTTTCTTCCATTTTTCTACAATTAGATCAAGTGGGAAAAGTGTGTTTTTAATATTTTGACTTGACTAAGATAATTCCATACAACAATGCAAAGTAGCGTATATACCTTCACAGTGACACTTGAATTGATGCGTTTTGTCAGATTAAAAAAAAGCCTCTAGCAGGGAATCTCTACACTAGCAGGTGTATTGTAATGTTAGCTTGTAGTGAACTGTTATTCCTTTATCCACCTGTGGAAATCCTAATACAAAGACATTTTCAAGAAGAACTAGAGGATTTCTTTCTTTGTGTGTTTGTATCGGGCAGTAGCAGCAGGCCCGGTCAAAATGTCTGAGAGAAATGATCTGTGAATGTAATCCAATCATAACAGGCTTACAAGCAGTGGAGTGTTGAGGAGATTGTCACAGGAGTAAACAGCGGCAAACCTGAGTCCCAGCTCCAGGCTACACAGGCTGCACGGTAATATCTCTTTATTACTCAACTTATTACATTGAGATTTACGCCATAAAGTAACTAATTTTTAAAAAATTGCACTTTCCTCAATGCAGAAAACTGCTGTCCCGTGACAAGCATCCTCCCATTGACCAGGTGATCAGTGTCGGTCTGATCCCCAAGTTTGTCGCGTTCCTTCGGGCGACGGACTGTCCTCCAATCCAGTTTGAGGCTTCCTGGGCTCTGACCAACATTGCCTCTGGGACGTCTGAGCAGACGGCTGCTGTCGTGGACGGTGGGGCCATTCCTGCCTTCATTAGCCTGATCACATCCCCACACCAGCACATCAGCGAGCAAGCTGTCTGGGCTCTTGGAAACATTGCTGGTAAATTACATACCTTTTTTTGTCTTTACGTTTGGTCATGATATATATATATTTTTTTTTAAAGCAAAAGCTCATATCCTGTTCTTTTATTTAGGTGATGGACCGGCTCTTAGAGACAGGGTCATCAAGCATGGAGCTATTGCCCCTCTCATCAGTCTGTTGGCAGTCCCTGTCCTGTCTGTCCTTAATGTAAGTTTTTTTTTGTCAGAACTGATATATGCTTCTGTTCATATTAAAACTCCTCACCTTATGCACACCTCAACTTATTATTGTAAGTCGCTTTGGATAAAAGCTTCTGCTAAATGAATGCAATGTAATTCTCAATATTGTCCACTAGGGGTTGTGCTAAGTAAACTAAAGCCTGCTCCATGTTATTATGACGTCTGCCCGCTTTCATCTCTTACCTGATTGCTTTGCAGACCAGCTATGTGAGAAATGTGACATGGACCCTCTCAAACCTTTGCCGCAACAAGAATCCTTCCCCACCTATGACTGCAGTTGAACAAATCTTACCAACTCTCATTCGTCTGCTACACCATGATGATCTGGAGGTCTTGGTTGATGCCTGTTGGGCTGTTTCTTACCTGACAGATGGCTCAAATGATCGCATTGAAGTGGTTGTGCAAATTGGCATAGTTAATCGCCTTGTGGAGCTGCTTGGCTTTGAGGAGCTGACCATCGTTGTAAGTATTAACTGTCAGTATCATAACTGTAGCAACACCTGAGGCTCTGCGAGGTTGCGTAATGACCCTTTGATTTGTCCTTCAGACCCCTGCACTGCGTGCTATTGGAAACATTGTGACTGGAACAGATGAGCAGACTCAAGCGGTGCTTGATGCCGGGGCCTTGCCCATGTTCCCCCGACTGCTTCGGCACAAAAAATCCAACATCCAGAAAGAGGCAGCATGGACCCTGTCCAACATCACTGCAGGGAAGGATTCCCAAATCCAGGAGGTCATCAATGCAGGCCTTGTTCCATATTTAGTCGAAACACTTGCACAGGTATGTTTTTATGGGTTGAATTTGTTTCACAGTAGTGTGTGTGTGTGTGTGGGGGGGGTATAATTTAACTTTTACCAGTACGGTATTGTAAATCATATTCCTTAATTGGACATTTATCACTCATCAGGTCATGTTAATCTTACCTCTTCTTTCTCTGCAGGGTGACTACAAAACTCAGAAAGAGGCTGTGTGGGCTATTACAAATTTCACCAGCGGGGGCACTGTTCAGCAGGTGGTTTATCTTGTTCAAGCCAATGTGATTGAGCCTCTACTGAATCTACTGTCCTCTAAAGACAGCAAAACAGTCCTTGTCATTTTGGATGCTATCAACAGTATCTTCATGGTGAGTACATTGTCATGGGGAAATAAAAATATGTACCTGCTACAGTTCTCCTCTCATGAGATAGGCCTACTGATCTGTCATTAGAGCTCTCAGGATGACTGAACTGTATTTCTTGACAGGCTGGAGATAAAATTGGGGAGGCAGACAAGCTGTGTCTACTGATCGAAGAATGTGGTGGACTGGACAAGATTGAAGGTCTGCAGTCACATGAGAATGAGATGGTGTACAAAGCGGCCCTCAACCTGATTGAGAAGTACTTTTCTGGAGACGTAAGTTTCATAGATGTTTGAAGAATTATTCACATTCATATATTTTAATGACATCACCCTAAGTACTTCCAATGTTTAATTTCTTTTTTCTTTTTTCCTCCTTTTTTTTAAAGGACGAGGTGGTGGAGTGTGTGGCACCAGAAGCAACCACTGATGGTTATGAATTTCAAATCAATGAAAACCAGAGCACTTTCAATTTCTAGATGACTTGCTCATCCATCCACCCTCAAATGTACTGTACATTCACTGCTACTATGTGTCCTTTGTCTTTTTTGTATGTGCTGTACATACAGTTTTAATGTGATAAAACATACCTGTAAATAAAGTTGTCACACATAAAATAGATTTGTCTTTATTTGACAAACGTTTCCCACCCTATGACAAGTTTGTCATGACCTAAGATTGGTCCGGTTCTAGTTGCTGACACTGTCATATGTTTAGTTTACTAAGCAGAGACATATCTGTTTCAAACCCACTTCAGCTTTATATTGAGCAGGCCTGCACAGAGCCAAATTACAAATGTGACTTAATTGGTGCCAACTGGTCCCTCAGCCAGTCGGTACTTTGAGCTGCGCATTACTTTGTTGTTTTTAACAGTGGAAATCTGTAAGTTTCTCATTCATAACTGGTGTATACATCTCAGTGTCATGGTAAATTACGCGCTGGCTCACAGTCACACAGTCAAGTTTCTGTGGTGCATAATATGCATTAATCTGTATGTTAACCACAGCCCCCTCTGTAGTGGACTGTGATTTTACTGTGGTTCTTAATAAAACCTTACTCTGCCTTATATGTTTAGACTGCAGATGTTACCATATTTCATTATTGTTTATTTTAATTTTTAAAAAGCTAAGATTAACTCATTTTAACTTCAAAATCCTCTGAAGCAAACACAGTTGACAAACCTGATGACACAGCTAAAAAACAACAACTTTTATCTTAATAGTTCTTAGGAATTTGATCAAAACGACCGATGTGAAAACGATCTATCACAGTAAGCTACATATTATTGACGTACTACAAAACTGTTACAGAGTACACAACTTTAACAGGACATATCCTAGTGAACAAAATAACAGTGGTGGTCAAGGGGCCTTAGAGGTCTGTTGATACAGATGATATTTACCATCACTGTAAAGGCCAATGATCTGGACTCATCACTTGTGTGTGTGTGTGTGTGCGCGCGCGCCACATGCTGGAGAGTCGTCTGACTCCCCCCAGTGTGTGATGTCGTCACCGGTGCAGCTCCTACCAGCAGCCTGCCGAGGTGGGATCTGACGGCGGAGGCTCCACAGTTGAGCTGCCGCCCAGCGGAGCGGTGTGGCGAGGAGCACTCAGCCCGGGCCGGAGGCTCCCTCCGGACATGTGAAGATAAGCACCGCGGCACAAGAGCACCCCGTTTACACCCTTCACTGACTGGAAGTCATTTTCAGTAAATGCACTTTGCAGCAGCGCTACACTCGCTATCATCCTCCTCCTCATCTTCCTCCTCCTCTTTTTTTTTTTTTTTTAATTTTTTCGCATTTGTGAGCGATCGCTATGGCAGTTCAGTCCACATCCGGGCCACAATGCCTTGACTCCATTATTGTCTAAAACTGGCGGAGTGGTTGATAAACGCTGTTAATTTGACATTTAACGACGTATTTTTATTTCTTGCGGTGGAGGCTGGGACCAAGAGGACATGTCTAACCAAGGAGTTCGGCGGAATGGCCCGGTGAAGCTGCGACTAACAGGTAGCTAGCAACGCTTTTAAATCCCCAACTATATCCCCCGCACACACTAGCAAGGAAGGCTCGGCGTATTTGTTGGATGGGAACAGTTCCCATGGGCCATGGAGTCGGCTTGCCGCCGGTTCCTCCACCCACATTTTGTGTACATTGCATTTTAATTGTGTGTTGTTTTCACAGCGTTAACTAACACTGGTAAAATGACCTAGCATACGCGCAGATAAGCACTAGGTTTAAATATTGCAGCTCTTGGAAATAGACTCAACCGTGTCAATGTCGCCAGCAACCACCAACAGACTTAACGCGGGTCCCGGTGTAATGTGGCTGGATATTGTGTTGCCTTAGACTTGGCGGCTGCTTGCTGACAGCAAAATGTTGTTTTTGTATTCTGTGTAACACGTCTGTTGGCAGTGTGCTCACACAAAGTGGGCTAGCTGAAGTTAGCCTAGCCACACTGCTGCCAGTTAGCTATAATCAAGCCTTTATGCCAGAGCAAACCCTGGTGGAGGTGACATGCAGCGCCACAGGTCACAGGAGTCTGCATCTGCCACTGTTCAGTGATCATTGTCACATTACTGCTAGCCGAGAGACAGCTGTCTCCTTTGTTTGTGACACAGGCCACCATTAAACTGTAATCCTGCCTTACAGGTTCAGCCTCAATGAGCGTTTCATACTTGCGCGTTATCATCCACTTGTAGTTGGGTCGACTCAGAGCGAGTCATTTGTTGTGAGGAAACATCCAGTTGTGGAGGTCTGTTTGGACAGTTCCCTCCCTCCCTCTTTCCCTCTCTCCCTCAGCTGCCTGGTTTGTGCTTTTTCTACACAAACAGGGAAAAGGTTTACACGAGCGTGCAGTGTTTTGACTGGGAGACAGGCCTAACAGCTGTCCCTTTTGATGTTCGTCCAGGGTCTGACCTGAATCAGATCCAAGGGCCATCCACTTTCTGTCAGGAAGGGCCAAGTTAAATATTTAGGATGGTCTTGTTTCTGATAGGAATAAGTGGAGACATGAAGGAGAAATTAAGAAATGAGGATTTGATGAGCTGGAGAAACAAGGTGGCTGAGGGCAGAAAGTCTTCAGCAACATTTTACACAGGTGTCATCTGAGGTTCTGTGTGTGAGGAAATGTTTTCCTTTTAACAAAGATTGCGTTTCCAACCATTAAGCAGCATATACTCTATTGCCACACTAACATAAGGCACTTCTAGATGACTTGGTTTACATCATAGTTGACAGATGAATTTTTGTCCTCCTGGCTTTGAGCTTTTTGCAATGTAAAAATTGTACTGCTGTGAAAGATCACAGATTAAGTAGCCACAAATTCCCTCAGACACATCTGTATGTGTGCAGACGTAATGTTGAAATCTAGAGGACTCTATCAGGGTTTGGATTAGTTTTGTCGCCGCGGTTTGCGATTGACCGCAGTGGTCTTCTGGAGGAATGTAAAGAATGCAAGTCCACAGTGAAAAACGGCGAGCGCAGTATCTCACAGACCACTGCTCCTCCTGATGCTACGCGACACTGTACTCCCCTCCAGACTAAACAAAATACCTGTGAGGGAAACAACAGAACGTCATCACTCCATAAAAAGGTTTCCACAGTTCTCAGCCTGTATATCTTTCAGGGGATGTTTGTCCTCTAAGCTAATTCACTTCTGAATTATGTAATCATTTTTTTGCTATGTCAACCACATGATCAGTCATGACTCATAGCATGTGAGGAAGCTTTATATAGTTAAGTGACTGTTCGGTGGCCCAAGTGCTCACTTATAGCTGAGAGCATTTCCTACACACTCTTAATATGTGTTTCTTTGTTTAATGCTGCACAGCTGTGTACACCACGTTGATTGGTATACACAGGGAGTAACAGCCCCAGAAAGTGTCATAGCGACATTGTAGCTGCATGTTGTCATCTGTAGTCGAGTTAAATTTTGACACATATTTGCCGATGCGTTTGGTTCCTGGCACGTTGTGAATGATGAGTTGCTACTTTTAAACAGGCCCATAGCTGTTTGTGCTGTAGGCGTCTCTCCTTGCTGACAACCCCCCTGTCCATTTGAACCAGATGTTGCAGATGTTTGCCAGCTATTAAACTGGAAAAATATGGCAAGCAAGCTGCTAAAACTAACACTTGGGGTGAGAATTGCCCCTTGACTACACAGGACAGGTTTCCATTATTTTCTACAGCTGATCACGCCTAAATTACATGACAAACAAACATAGGTAATGGCATAACATGCATGATTTATGGAGTCATAAATTACATCATCAAAACACGACTCATTGCTTTGTCTGATCATTCTCAAATTCTGTCATGCAGACATAACTCATTGCATAATTTGCACCGCTCTCCATGCAACCATAAATTTGACGCACTGCTAAGTGCCAAGTCAGAGACCGAGCACAAAAGATGAGGCATTCTCCAATTAATCGCAAACTGCGATCACATATGAAGGTGCTCCGTATTTGCCCTTTGAAAATATTTTTTATCCAGAAAGTTTCTGCATCAGAGTAACAAATGAACTGCCGTTTGCTTGATTTTCTGGTCTCCTTCAGATTTTTGACATTTATTGCAATTTTTGTCTTAGTTTGGAGTTTGCATATGACTTGCTAACCATATGGTTTGCTCATCTGAATTCTTTGGTGCGGTGCAGACCAGTGAAGAGAGCTATCTCAGTGGGATTCCCTTGAATTCTCCATTCGCGTTCCCACCTCTTCCCCTCTGAGTCACTCCCGTTCTTTCCGACTGTAGGCTTCTTCCTCCCTCAAACCAAAGCATATCTCACTCCCACCCTTACTAAGTGAGCTTCCTCTGCACTTTCTTGATTTGGCTGATGCTCTTTATAGGTAATTTTGGCTTTTTGTTTAACTGTTAATTTTACTGCTTTTTGCCTTTGCAAGACAACGCTGATGCTGCCTGAGAATAAAATAGACGTATTTTTAAGATGTGTAGTTTCAAGTGAAAGGCTATGATCTCTTCTACTTAGTGCAAGCCCTTGCTTTTTCAAGGCTGCTTTGTCTGACTGTGGTCTATAGATGGTGGTCTTCAAATATAGGATAATTGAAGAAGAAACCCCCACAGCTGGGCACAGATGGGACTGCAGCGGCACAGGACCTGATGATCAAGAGAGTTTTAATGTGGTCGAAGCTGGCACTTGATGCCTTCATGTGGTCAGTCAGAGCTGTCTTACAGAGTGGTGGTATGGAAGTGATTTGGGCTCATCTGGGTGTTCAGACAGGATACATTGTAAATACACAGTGATTAGGTGCATGTGGTGAACTGTTGAGTCTACTGGCATATTGTGGACATGTAGTTTGAGCAAACATTTCCACATTTCACTTTATGAAGACCTGAAAGAAAAGAAAATAATAGTGGCTAAAGACCAGGAGAAATAGAGGTCTGGGAGATCAAAAAGGAAACCGAACAAGCACTGACAGTGTATCAGTTGGAGGAAATTTTCTTCTCCTTGCTGAGAGCCTCTCATAATTTTAAATTGTTCCATCAATTAATTGACTGGCTGGAGTTGGCTTTCCTGTTGGTTCAGCTGCTCTTCAATGAGGACAAAGCTTTCTGCGGTTGCTCAACTCTCAACCGCCGCCAGCAACGGCCCGGAGGAGACCAGATGTATCAGGGGAAGAGAGAGTGGGCAGCTTCTTAGAGAGGAAGTGCTCCCCAGACCCAAACACTTGTCTAAACGTCACCCCTGACAGGTGGGGAGCAGAACAGTCCAGAATCCCCCTTTTGAGGTTCCACTGTAACAACAAAGTGAAGAAGTGCAGTCATATTACTCAGCAGGACCTGGGCTGTCTTGTGTGTTGCTTATAACCCTGGGTGGCTTGTAGCTCTGTCTTGTCACTGTATTATAACAGCGTGCCATGGGTTTTGATTAGTGGGCGGCATGTGTGGTGTGGGGAGACAGGTTCTTCCTGCTGAGGAGAGCATCAGTACTTCAGAATGGCTCCATTGTAACATTAACAACGGATAATGTTTTCCTGTGTTCAGTTACCCTGTTTCATTTGGAGCCTGAAAAAACAGAAAACGTTTTTCTGTTAATACTTGACTGTCCTTCATTAGCGACTCTCAACCAAGGCTAGTTGTAGCCCACGGGGTACATAGTAACATAGGACAGGTTGGAAATCATTGTAGTATACTTCATGTTGTCTAATGATTGCTGAATGTGGTGAGTGGTGTTTATACTTTTGCATTGTTTATTTGAACACTTCTCATGTTTAATAATGTCATGAATGGGACGTTCCATAATACATTTTGCATTCATCCTCTAATCTGGGAGTTGATGCGCACAGTAAAAATGCCTGTAGTATTATCAACTCAGTCATGTGCACATATGTGTCTCTTAAGCCATATCATTCTGAGACTTTCAATTTCCTGGTTGATGAGGATGATCGTCCCTGCTCTCAGTCCTCTCAGTGTTCTCTTAATCTTCATTTACTTTAATATATCTAGTAAGAATGCAGGAATACAGTTCATATAAAACTGGATGAGCTATGTGTTTTTTTTTCTTTTTACACTACATCTTGGTTCATGATCTATACACTGTGCTGCAGCAAGTTCATACTAGTCATGCGGCTGCTGTCACACAGTCAAGAGCAGAAGTGTGCAGAAAGTTGTGAGTGTATATTTGGTCTCAGAGAAGTGCTAATCCTCCTGGGTGGTTTGGGGAAGACCTTCAAAGGCCTGATCAGTCGACGTGTTTGTGGTGGTGAACAGATCAGAATTAGATTTGCAGGGAGTTTGAGGGACGGAAGCTCCAGTAAGAATTGAACAAATTTCTAGTCCCGAGGTTCTTCTATCATTTCTGCCATGCTTGTGTCTGTGCTGTCCCCTCCACTGCTCTATTGCAACTATTTTCCAAACGTGTGTTCTTTTTTTTTAATCCGAAGCAGCTGCATACATATATAATGTCCGTATAAAACCCCATTAGAATTGAGATACATTTAGATACTGGCCTTATGATTCAAGGCTGTTCTGATCCAAGCTTACTGCCACAGCTCCAGTCTCCTATCCAGACTGGAGAAACATGTTTTCATAGACAGTGCCACAATTGCTTCACCTAATTTGGTAATAAATGCAGCAACGGATTGCAGTCTGTTTGTGTTGAGCAAATTCATGCCGACCTTGTGATAAATGCAATACATTTAGCCTTGCAACACCAAACAATAACACCAAACTGGTCTCACAACAGTGTGGTGGTTCTCCATTGTACCTGTGCCAGTTCTTAACAACATGTCGGTAAAACAATAATAATCTCTAATCATTGCGCAGGTCAATGTTCCATTGCTCTCTGTGAAGTAAAGGCCTTGTTGTTATGACTCAAGCTGTGGCATTAAGTTTATTTTCACCTTCTTTTGTTTGTTAAATTTGTCTGGGATTATTATCATCTATTACCTGTGTGCCCAGGTTAGAAGTTTTGTGTAAGGTCCCATTGGCCCTCAAACACAGGCAGGATTGCTTTCGCTTTCACTGGAAGGGGTGGTGGAGGCAGGGTGGCCAGACTTTAGCTGCCCAGCTGTCTGGTGAGGGAGGGTAACCTGAGATTAATTCTTGGACGTGCTGGCTCTGCTTTAAACCTGGATGGATATGGGGTTGATACGATTAACTCTGACTAACCTCAAGCAGATGGGGTCTCTCAAGTCTTGTGTGTGTGTGTGTGCGTGCGTGTGTGTGTGTGTGTGTGTGTGTGTGTGTGTGTGTGTGTGTGTGTGTGTTCGGGGGGGGGGGGGGGGGGGTGTTTGGTGTAAAAGCCGCAAGACGCCAACAGCTGACTGGAAGCGTCTGTCCGTGCCTTGAGCTGACGTTTGAGCCCCCTCAGTCCTCTGAGGAGACGGATCAGAAGAGAGATGTTTATATTCGCACCGGCTCACATTTCAAATGTTTGGTGTAAAAGCCGCAAGACGCCAACAGCTGACTGGAAGCGTCTGTCCGTGCCTTGAGCTGACGTTTGAGCCCCCTCAGTCCTCTGAGGAGACGGATCAGAAGAGAGATGTTTATATTCGCACCGGCTCACATTTCAAATGGCATCTCTGCTAAAGTTGAACAAATACACCACAGGAGATTCCTGCATAGAAAACCAAATGTGATATTTCAACAATGAAACAATTTTACTCCTTGACACTCTAGCCTTAGATTTAGTGGAATCCTGAGTATGTGCAGAGCTCCATATGTTGTCATCATTCTACTCTTGATGCCTCCTGAGATTGGCCCCGTTGACGCGTATCTGCCTGATAAAGGTTGTGGTTTGAACAGCAAATTCATGATGAAACTTATCTCCTTGTCCAAGACTGGGCGTGCCAAATGCCTGTTGATTCAGCTCTCAGACAGATGTTACAGAAACTGTAGTCACTTATGTTGGGAACATTTGGAGACAAGTATTTGTACTTACAAACTTAATTTTTACAAGCAGAGCACTTGATATACTAATTAACAGCTAGCATGCAAGGCTTTCCCCTTGGGTTGAAGTTTTTGGAAATCGAACCAGAAGATGCCACCACCTTGGTTGCATGACTAAATGAAATAAGTGTTTGGCTGAGGAAACATTTCTTAAGAAAGCATTTCACATTCCCCTGTATTTCTAATTGAACTGTTTAGATGCCATCAGCAGACATTGTAAAATATGGCTGTGAGGGGTGATTTTATTGCTCAGTCATAATAACGCATGTCTGACAGACACGTGTCATCTAATTTAAACATGACTTGCCGCATGACAGTAAAAGTTGTTTATTGTGTGCACCTGCACACGGCTGCATCTGGTCATGCCTTTTGAGCAAGAGACCATCATTTCATCTTATTGAGATGTCAGGACTAGTTCACAATGATAATTGCTGATGATAAACACCTTACATCACAAAAGGGAGGACATTATGAATATGTCATGATTACTGTTCTGATTCTTGAAAGTGGCTCTGGGCCCACTCTTTCCAACACATTTATTAGCAAAGTGGAAAAGTTAAAATACGACTTGGTGGTAATGATGTAACACTGCTCCCACATGAATTTGAAAAATCATTCTTAAAACTCTCCAGGATTTGTGGGGGAAACCAAAGTGGAGAAGCAAAGCAGTATATCTGGCAATTAACACAGCAGTGTGGTGTTCCTCACCTTCTGTTAAACAGGTTGGTACCATCCAATCTCTCCATCGCAGGTCGGTCCAGGTCTCTTCTCTACTCTCCTCCATTACATCAGAGAAGACAAAAGAGCCAAGAATCTAGGAGAACTGGGCAGTCACTCCCAATAACTCATGCTCCAGCCAGCACCCGTCCAAGCTTGCAGAAGCATGAGCTGTGCTTTGCTCTGCTTTGCACACAGTTTTGACTTCTCACTTTGTGGCAGTGGTGATGATACTGTGGAAGACTTTACTCGCCTGGATGACTCTCTATTAGGCACGTCATATCACACAGAGTGGAAAGAGAGAGTGATGTACTATACAGAGGTAACAGGAATGCCGCTAAACTTCCCATCGTGGCATGGTTTCCCACTATTTGGAGCTGAAAATAGTCAGGGTGGATTCCTCTATTATGCAATTACATTGACTGTATCACTGAGGGAAAAGGTGACGTGAGATGGATGAAATGTTGTCGCACTAAAAATGCTGCCAGCCTCTTTCCTCTCACGTTGTGGTCGTGCGTGGTGTGTTTCCCTATGTAGTAAAACAGGTTTTTGCAAAAGAAGATAAGACATTTTTCCTCAGTTGATGGAGTTTGCATCTCTAATCTAGACCTTTTGTCATTGCTGACAGACCGGTTTTATCTGTAAATATTTTAGTCCATCTTTTGTGTTTTTATATGGCTTGTTTGTTTTGAAAGGCCAATATGTTTGCACCCAGGGCTGCAACCATTGATTATTTTTATTTGCAGTTTTTTAAAATAATCAAGTAATCGCCATTATCAATGAAGGAACAAATTAATTGACTTATTTTTCAGCTCTAAACAGACAGTTTTCAATCATGATGTGTCCATCTATTCTGTGCACTGTGTCACATACACAGTGAAATATTGTCTGTCTCCGTGTAGTAGCAGCCCTCCCTCACCCAGCAGCAGCGTTTAATCATTTGTTAAAGCTGTCTGCATCACATTACTTTAGATCAACCCAAAACAAAATTCCTGGCCATATATTTATTGTGGGTGTTTTCTCAATCATACCAGTGTCTTATATTTAATGGGCTTTGATTCTGCACCCCAGTCTAACCACAAAACACTGGGTGTGTGTATATATAATACCATCTGGCAGAACAGGTCTGTGCTTCCTCTGAGTGTCTCAAAGTGTTTCACACTATCACTCTTCGCTTTTCTAGCAGGTGCTGAGAGTGATGTATGATGATATATGGCTTCTCTTCGTCATAGCCTTTCATCTCCTTATGAAGAGAAGCTTTGGCTGACATATTATGTCTTCTGTCCTTTTTTTCCCTCTAATTCCTCATTTTTTGTCTGGTCACAGCGATTTGGTGGAACAGATGTCCCCACATGTCCTTTTCTTCAAGTGTGTAAGAGGAGCCCTGGGAATCGAAATGTTCAGTGTTTGCTTTGTGCTGTGTAATTCACGTCACAGGGAATATGAGTTTCTTAATATGTTTCACTGCTGGTTTCCTCCCCACTCCAGTGTTATTGACAGGATTGGTCTTTCCCCTCCACTCTCAGTGCATGTGTTGAAACAGATATGAAGCATGTCTTTGAATGCCTATATAATTTTAAAATGTGGAAGGAGGGGATTAAGAATTTTTCCCCCTTCTTTTTGCACAGCATTCTGTTCTGTTTTCCTCTCACTTTAAAATGATGCTTGGGGAGATTTTGTTACCCTTTTTCCTTTCTAATTTTCTAAATCTCGGAAATTGCAGGTCTGTTTAGAAGCATTAGAAGATTTTCCTGGCAGTGGGTCGTTCCATGATCACTCTGTTACCAATGACTTTAATATCTGTAATATGTGACCAGAAAAAATGTTATCAGATTTGCATATTACATGAGTGGATTTGCAATGATGTAAAAATCTGCCAAGGCTTAGATTTTTCCCAGTGCCTACAAGTCAATTTGCCTTAACCACATTTCCACAGTTAGCCTCTACCCCATGATGAGTTGGACTGGGTTTCTGAAATCCTACCCTGTTTCCTTACTCTATTCTGCCTGACTCCAGTTAAGGGCTAAAGTTAAGTGGTGTAGCCAGGGCTTTAAAAAGTAACCTACTTTTGTCATGAGCAGGGCAGAACAGAATGCACTCAGTGAATGGGTGGTGTGGTTGACTCTGGCACTGGACAGTCCTGTAAAGCAGGGTTCTATTTTCGACGTCTGTCTGGTATCAGTGTTTCGGTAACAGTGAGGTTTTTGCTGCAGTTGAACATGTGTACAATAAATCAATAATTAACCAATTATTGCCAAGGAAGAGTGTATGGGATTTAGTCGATGGCAGTCAGACATGTAAAATCTTTCTCAGGAGAACAAGGAAGTACACAAGGAGGAACTAAGGAAGTACACAAGGAGGAACTAAGGACAAGATAAGGAGACTTTATTTTACAGGTCCCATATTCCCCTTGGAATTCTTCATTATAATTCATATCTACCTGTAAAGTATTTTATAAGGGATATCTTAAAACAGTCTTTCGAGGAAACACTGGGTGTTTTCAGAGGAAACTGTCTGAGAAGAAGTGCACGCTTGGGGCGTTCCCCTGAGAGCTACCTCCCTTCTAGGGCTTTTTTTTTCTGTTTGCACTTGCACGGCCAATAGGAATTCCAAAGTGATATAAGCTGGCTGGTATTGAATTATTATTATACAACAATAATTTCTTTGACAACAGCAAAAACATGGTTTGAGCTGTGTGTTAGTTCTGTGTTATCTATGATATCTATGATATCAGGACACAAGTAGTGTCCTGATATCAAAGCAGCTTTGTGACAAAACAAGAACTGGGGGGGGGGGGGCAAACGAGAGTGAGCAGTGGCCTGGTGAAGAAGAGGGGAACTGGTAGTGTGATAGAATACAAGCAAGTGCTCAATAGAAGTGAAACTTGTTCATTCATGAGTCTCATTGACGTTATCCACTAAAGCAAAAATAACCGTCCACCATTGGGCATATAGTCTCCAAACTGATTTTCATGGTTCCTCAGATGATGTGGAAATGCAGTAAGGCTCCATAGTTCCTGGAACTTTTCGGTCAAAAAAAGAGCAATTTGTCACTCATTGATTTGGTTCACTTCAAAATGAACTTGGACTTACTCCCAATGAACTGCGCCTAGTTTCCTTCCTGTGTTAGACTCAACGGCTCCATGTCTGTGAGGTTGCCATGCATGAAAGCTCCAGCACCCAGCTAATATCGGCCTCCTTCCACTTCAGCCTCACTGATGGGCTAACAGAGCCAGAGCTCCAAACATTACCCAACACACTGTCGGAGGAAATTGATTATGAGGTGCTCAGTGTTTGGCAGAATTAGAGAGTAGGTTCAGTAGCACAAATATTAGCACTTGTGAAGTCATAACTCAGTCTTCTTCACCTCTGTTTTTGATCCCCTCTTTACGTTTTAGTTCCCAAAGAAGTAAGGGAGGAATGTAGAGGGAAAAGGAAGCCTTTTGTTTGTAGACGAACAATGCTATGCATGTGAGTGCATGGTCCCCGGTCTGAAGTCAAAACAGAGCAGACAGACAAGCAGGCAAGCAGACAGAGGAAAGGCTGAGGGCTGGGAGATTTGTGGGAGGAGGTGGGGGGAACAGTGTTCCCTGAAGATGTGTCAGACTGTCTGGCGGGGTTGGGTCAGTGCAATGGACTGGAGGAATCAGGTGGACAGGAAAAGAGGTTCTGAGTGGGGTCAAACTAAGCTTGCAGCCTGAAGAGATTTGTTTAGGTTCTCACAGTTATATTCCTGATATGTTAAAATGCATCCTCCTCTTTTCTTTAGGCTGTGTCCCCACGGTTTTGTGTCGGATTGGGGATGGGAATGGTGTAACATGAAGAGTAGGTTGTCTCCGTTCCCACACCCCCATTTCCTCCACCTCATACACTCCAGAGTGATGGTTAACCGCAAAGCAACGAGGCAGTGTAAACCTTTCCCCCACAGTGCTCTTTTCCCCATAACGCTCCCTGTTGCTGAGCGACTATTAAAATCCATATAAATGTCAGCTTACAATAGACAAAAGTCGATTCCCAGTTCCATCCTCTCTCTTGACCAGTGATTGCTGCCGTGGTGACGCCCCCCCTGCTCTCCCTCCCCTAGACGTCATGTGAGCTACCCCTCCCCAGGTGTTTGGCTTGAGCCTGGTGAACTTCATTGATTCGCCTGCACAGTAGGGCTCTTTGTGTCCCAGCCTGTGAGAAACCCGGCCCATCCTTTCCCCACAGGTGGAACTTTAACTTCACCCCCAAGGTTTTAGTCTTTGCATTCACAGAGCTACTGTTGCCACTCGGAGGATTTGATTATTTAGATGGAGGAACTCAGCAACACAGGACTCAGTCAGTTGTATATGGTGTTTGACAAGCTTTCTCCACTGTCCCCTGGGAAGCAGCCTTGTTTGGGCTGTAATGTGGAAAGCCATTATGTGACTAATAAGCTGCAGCCACTGAGAGCATACACACGTCCAGTGGTTTTGAGTTAGGCTGTATGATGGGAGATGAAACTCCATTTTTTAGTATGCATTTATCTGTTTTAACCGTTTGTATGGGCTCTTAACATCAATCATCCTCATCCTTCCAATCTTTATGCTTCTTTGTGTTTTTTTGTAAAATATTAATACCAAGTAAAATTTAAGTAGACTAACAGGTTTGGGTCATTTATAATATGATGGGAATTGTATGTGATCCCTGGTCCCTGCTCAGTGTTGTATGGATAAGCCAGTGATGGAAAGATGGCCTTTCCATTGATTTATATATGATTATCAGCCCATCTACACTATGGAGTTGTTAAAACTATTACTCCTGCCTTCTACAAAGGCAGCTGTCAGTGAAAGCTCGATGCTGTATTGTTATCCCTACTAAGAGTCTGTTATGGTGTTGGGAGAAAATAGGCCTCTGATACACTTCTCTTTGATTATAATTTTAAATGGCTGTTCCTGTCTCTTGCTGTGAATCTCTCAGTGGTGATCATCCTGTCTGTCTCTCTGCGGGGGTGTATCTCATCACCCCATCCCCACCCCCCTTCAGCCCCATCACTCAGTGCTGCAGTCCCTGGCTGTGTGAGGCAGTGCGACCAGAATGAGAAACACAGGCAACACAGAGAAACCCTTCTCTCAGCTTTGCCTCGATACTTGGCGTCGCTATGACAACAGAGGGGTTTAGATGAACTGAGATGCGCAGGGTTATGTGATGCTTTTCCGGAGTGATTGTCTCGTGTGTTTGTGTGACACACAGGAAGAAAGTTGGAATACACTGAGGGTAATGAGACAGTTTTCTCATGGTTTAGTCCTGTGTGTCCCAAGTGATAGAGACTTGACTGTTTTAAACATTTATATGACACTAAGGCAGCATAAGATGCATTATTTTCTTCTTCTTTTAATTATTTAATAAATTAACACATTTTTATCCATCTGTTTTGCCATTTTAAGAAGTATTTGGGGTTCAAAAAGAAAATTAAGAATAAAGATATATCAAATCAAAAATGAAAAAACTATATTCAAGCTCACTTGAGTCATTGATTAGTGAGTTATGGTATGGTATACAGTTGGCACCTATTTTTGTGAGATTTGTACTGGCATTTATCAAAGAACTTTTTCAGTATTGTCTGTAATGTTAGAGATAAAATAATTTATCAGTTAGTCATGAACCCAAATAGCAATACAGTTGATTAAATGTGGGAAATTTGCTGGAATATTTTTGTTCTTGGCAATGTAGTTATAAAAGCCAACACTCAAACAAAACATGGTCTGAGAAACATTTTTATATTTCCCAACGACAACAGCACAACTGCCAAAAGTCTATAGGACTCGGTCTTTTTTAGTTTTGAACTTATATTGTCACGTTTTTTCTTTTTTGAAATATTGTGCTATAATATGCTGTTGCACCCCTGTGATGTTTTTCTGGCGTATGGGTACTACAGTTATTTACACTCTGTGGGAGCCAAGACACCAAGGAATTGTGAATTTAATTCTGTGTAGTTTTTCACTCAGACATTTTTACCTTCATGAAGAGTAAATCTTAATTTAGATTAAGTGTAAGGTCTGAATTTATCTGGCTAGCCCTTTTCCCCATATTAACACTGGCAGCCTGCTCCATTATGTGGTTTTGCTAAATACTGTCACTCCCTAAAAAAACAACTTTCTGTACAGAGCAACCATGCAGCTGTAGTGATGTGATCCTAGCTGAAACACGAAACAATCTTCTAATGTCTCTACTGTTTTTCCATAATTTTTCAAACCTAAGGCTGTATGTGTGCATCAGTCACATTATGGGATTGATGTGACTGATCGTCCATCTTCATTTGTAGAAGAAAATGTGGGCGCACGTAATTACATTTGTCTGTGTGTGAGCATGAGAAAGACAGTCCAGGATGACCAATAAAGAAACAGATTTATGATACTGCCCTGCAGCAACAACCTCCCCTTCTTCTTTTTTTTTGGAAAGGCTTCAGTCATCACTTATTTACCATAACAACATCAGGTTTTATGTCTGGGAGGTGGCACGTAAACAGGCAGCAGCATTTTACTTCATGTCATTACAGTACTCTTTTTAAAAATGGCCTTGTTTATGTTCATTCTGCTACAACTGATATCTTTACATTTGATTGAAAACAAAAGATGAAATAATCTCATGATAACAGCTTGCAGATCTGGTTTAATTAGGTATACAGCTATTTGTGGCACTTCTCATGTTAACATCTGAGAATAATGTTATTAATGTCTGTCAGGAGAGAGTGGTTGAAAGTGTAATTTGTTACCCCCACAAATAATTGACAAGTGCTGCCTTTTAGGAGCTAACTGCCAGGCCCGTGTTAATCTGTCTTCCAGCTTTCTTGACAGCGTCATCTGAAAAAGTGTCATAAAAGGTATAACTGGTGTTTTAGAATTAGGTTTTCACTTTTCCCTGTAATCATCTGTGAATTATTCTATTCTGATGATTGGATTCCACTTCCTCCCAATTGTCATCCTTCTTCGCGACAGACCAAGATGGTCTAAGATGGCTTCACTGCTGCCATTGTCTCCCTGTGTCGACCATTTCAGTGGTTTTCTGTACATTTTCTGTTTTTAGCTGTAATTTGTATGTTTTCCTAAGGAGTCTATATGGGTATAAATAGTGTTTTCGTCTTGCTGTGTGGTGAGCTGAGTACTCCTTGTGTACAGGAGGGTCAGTAGCTCCGTTAAAGCTGAGCTGGCTGTTGTGTGGGCCCATATGTCATGCCTTACCCTCATTTTGGTCACATTGTGTTTTTGTAATTTCTGTGTTCCTGTCTGGATTGTGAGTACAGATTTGTTACGTCTGTCTTGCTTTGCTTTAGAGATGCATTCCCAAGTTCACTTTTTTCTTACTTTACCCACTTAGTGGATAATTTACATTGGGGCTTATAGGTTAGCTTGATGTTCTTAACCTTTGAGAAACCTGTCACCTGCTACCTTACTCCACTCTTCTGTGCGTGCGTGTGTGCATGCGTGTGTGCACGCGTGCATGTGGGCACATGCTCGCTTGTGTGGTAAGGAGGGGTGCAACCAAAAGCAATGGATACCAGATGTTTTAGAGATGAGGTGGGTTTCACTGGAACGTAACACATTCCCAGGGATGTTTGCGGAAAGAAATTCTTCCTCATCTGTCGAGCATGTTTTGCACCCCCCACCTCCCAGGAGAAGTATGCATCCAATTTTGTTGTCTGTTTTCACTTCTGCTTCTCTCTTAATGGGGTTCTTGTCATTAAACCCACGGCCCCGTGTGTGTCCCTTATGCAGCTGTAAACACTGTGCATATGTAGAAGTTGGTGATTTGTGCTTTTAATTTTGTCCGCACATG
This sequence comes from Trinectes maculatus, assembly GCA_016785345.1. Lineage (NCBI taxonomy): Eukaryota > Metazoa > Chordata > Actinopteri > Pleuronectiformes > Achiridae > Trinectes > Trinectes maculatus. The sequence continues at coordinate 55,083 of JAFBJQ010000034.1, forward strand.
TCTCGCAGTGTACATCCTCCTCCCTCTGTTTCCTGGTGGACAAAATAGCTGCAGTTCAGCCCTAAAGTGATTCAGGATGATATTTGGCATTGTGTGTCTGATTATGTGTGGTATGGCATGAGAGGGTGGATGAATAGGACAGGGTTGCATATTGAATGGCTTAACATGTAGTCTGCCACAATGGCTGCGTGTCTGTCAATGTGTGTTAGCAAAGTAAAGTCTGAGCACTCTTACCTCCACATCAAGTGTAGTAGGGAAGCCCAGGCCAGACACATAGAGCCAGCTAGGTCTGCATCTGATCAGAAACTGTTTTTCATTTTTATTTATAAATGAATCTTCCAATTTTTTACAGGCTAGAAGGCTTAAATCAAGGGTATTAAAAAACGAATTCGAATTTTGAATAATTGTGAAAAAAGTGCAATTGTAAAAATTCTGAATTATCATAACCTGTATTTTTGTTTTAATATTTGTGCATCTACTGATAAGGAAGTCTTGTATTGTCACAATGAAGTTGCTCATTAATTTGTACATTGTATACATATAAAAATATAATCTATATAATTTAAAAGGTTTTACTATAAAATGAGGCACAAGAGCACATGCATTTTTTTAAAAAGGGAAAATAAGTCGAATGATTATTTTACTATGTGTCCCTTGTAGAAATGGTCCCTTCTTTATGTGTGCATACACAAGATTTCAAGGGTCCAGACCACACAATAAGCTGTGGGTCTTAACGTCATACTGAAAGTGAGCACAGCCTTTCTCTGTCCAGCAGATGAATGTGAAAATGGCTTGTCGTTTCACACTCAGATTATGTGTCATTCACTGCTCATTGGATTTCAGCCAAGTAAGTCGATAATGAACAAATACATGTTTAAAATGGAGTGAGACTTTAAACTGTATTAAATTAAACAATTTAAAGTGTTTTTGACTTGTTTTTTCTCACAGACACAGATTATCGTGTCATCCCTATTCGACCATGTGAATCAACCAAAAATCAATCAGTGTTTGATTTAAGACAAGCATGTGTTTTTCCATGTGCTCTAATTCTTAACTCCAGATACCCAGGTGGTTACTGAGCATCCTCATCCATCCACACATGTACAGGATGAGGATGTGAGTGACTGTGTCTCATCACCTCAGCAGCCGCCTTGATAGATCAAGATGATCATTCTCTGCAACAGGGTTAGGGTCAGCTGGTGTATGAAGGCTAAAGGCAGACTAACCTTGTCCTCTTGTAGTTTATACACTGAATATTGTAAGGAAGAGTGATATGTTTCTGCTCTGATACGTTAAGGCAGCCTTTAATTGCTTTAAAGCTTTGATTTTAAAGGATTTGATCCCCTGCTGTTGATGACAAGGTGTCTCAACATGCATCTGTTGTTGCATCTAATTTTAGAAAAAAAAAGAACCTAAGTTAGTCTGTACAGTATTTGACTCTGATCTCTGATGCAGTTGTTCTTAGTGATATTTTACAAATTGGATCCTTAACCAGTCAGATCATTTCCTGCTGCCCACCCATGCACATTCCTGCCACTTTTCTAACACGTGTGTCTGCTGAAAATGTAAACATTAAAAAAGCCTAAAACTTAGAGGAACACAAATGGCAGAATCAAATTGCAGTGGTATTTGTCAGTAGGATTCTTAACCATATGTAACTATATGTTCTTAACCATGTTTTATTAACCAGACTCTTTCTCTTCCAGTCCTCTGCGCCAAAAACCTGGTGAAGAAGGACTTCTTCCGTAAGTATATGTTGTTATATTTTCTTTTAAAACCTAGATTTCCGTTTTGGTTTTGTGGATGTACGATATCAACACTGTAAATTTGTCTCTGAGATTAAGAAATGTCAACATTTGATGTGGATGGTCCTTGGGAGTTGAAGAGTGTTGTCTACTTAGTTCCCCATCATTTTAAAAACAGAGGCAGGCTTTAGTATGAATCCTAAACTATATGTGCCTACAATAACTTTACAGAAAAACTGTAAATACACAAGTACCACTTTTGGCAAGTTTTCTGCAACCGCTTATCATAAGACGGTTGGTTCACGTATGCCTTATTCATGCTGAAATAGGTCATGTGTAGGTGTCTGCAGTGTTGTGATTGTTTTGGTGTGTTTTGTTCAGGCTGTCATGGTGAATGAGCATGTTAAGGTCCTCTGCTCACTCAGGTGGTTTCTGTGGTGCCCATTCCTGCCATTCCAACACTCAGGAGCTGAGCAAACATTCAGTTAGGAAGCTGGTGAAGATCAGCACTGAAACCATCGATAAAAATATCTGTGTTTTAACCTCAGAGCAAAATCTATATGGTGCTTTTCTGTTTTATATGCAGTATGTTTGTGTCTGTTTGTGTGTATGCTCCAGGTACATCAACATATTTGCAACTGGGATCATTTGCATTGTGTTTTAGTACTTCAGTAATATAAAACTAAGAAAGAAGCTTCTAAAAATGACACACTCAATGTGCATGTTGCACCTAACCAAGGATTTGTAAATTTCCTGATTTATGATTTCTACTAATCTTATATTGTAATCACAGTTTTGCTACAGAACCATCATTAGGCATCAGAAGACAGAAAGTTTGAAGTAAATAATGAGTAATCTGCGAGACTGGACTACTCCCAACAGACAACATAGCATCTGTGTCATTTGTATTTCTCTCCACCTGTAAAGTGGATCATGAGGGTTCTTGGTGAATGTTGTAATTTGCGTATTCTCTGTCAATGTGGGTGAAGCTGAGTGTGGTACCATTCTGTTTTTTTCTCTCTCTGCAGGCCTCCCTGATCCCTTTGCCAAGGTGGTTGTGGATGGTTCAGGGCAATGCCACTCAACAGACACTGTGAGGAACACACTTGACCCCAAGTGGAATCAACACTACGACCTGTGAGTTCTGCAGTATTTTATGGCACAACTCACACAGTTTTTTTTAAAGAGGAAAAAAAGTTAGATTCCTGCTCGGTTTATGTGAATACCTCCCACTCGCCTCAAGGCTTAATCTGATTACAAACAGCAGTTTGAGGCAGTGCATGGGCTGTTACGATGCCTAACAATTTTTATGTCTTTCTTCATTTAATCTTGATAAGTAAGTGCACTGAAACATGTCAGGCCAGTGCCATTAGCAGGAACTGAACAGAAACAGATGTAAACAGCCATTGCATCTGGCCTCCAACATATCAAGATACTCTGCAATGACAGAACCCATCAGCAACAGTCTAAAATTGTCCCATGGTACAGTATTTAAAGCAATGAAAAGGAGGGGCGTCTCCAATAGTATTTTCTTCCATTGACTGAATCACATGCACTGGTTGTACCCTGATTGCCTCTTCCCAAAGATGGTTTGTCCTGTGAAAGTAACCTGGAAAAAATAGAGACACACCGCGTGAGTGAAAATGTGAGAGTGAAAGTTTCCAGTATTCACTAGTGTTTATCCAAATCGCCATGCACAGCCAACAGAAAGAGGAAGCACATGTCTTCATTTGTTTGGTTGCTTGGGATACAGGACACTCTCTCTACATGGCTGCTAAATTAGCTGCTTGAGTCACAAGAGAGAAAAAGTCATGCGTGCCTACAAACACATAAAAAGATGGGGAGGAGAACGGAGAGTTGTGGCTCAGCAGAATTTTGCTGCATTATTTGTCTCCAAAGTCCACAGACCCAGCTGACTGGAGTTACAGTTACAAAAAGATTACAAGCGTTTCTTTGCCAGTGATAAGTTTACCATCAGACAGGATTTAATTGACTGAACGGAACCTAGAAATTTTGACTGGCCAGCTCACACTGATTAAAATAGGGCCTGCACCACATGGTGATCTGAATACAGCTGAGTGTATTAAAGCTGTTAGCAGTGACTCTTCTTTTCCATTTGTTATATGTGCTGACGTGAGGTTAAAGAAACCCTGAGTAATTGTGCCTGTGTGCTTTGGTGTGTGTTTGTATGCACGTTTCATTGGTCAGCCAGACAGCATGCTGGCCTGTGAACTTTGACCCCTCTGTTTTGTTGCAGGAAGTAGCCAACATGCCAGGGATAGCAAACAGTGAAAGTGGCCATATGCCACCCTTGCATATTCTGCTGCCAGTGTGTAATAGGAGAGACAATAACTAATACTAATACGGGACATTATGTAAATTAAGGAAGCATTAACAATAGCTTCTGCTGTCTATAGGTTGAGGACAAGAGGCCAGTAATTATTACGTCCGTCTCATCACAGTCCGCAATCAGTCAACTACATCTGGTAATTTAGAAATCTTTCAGATATGGCATTAATAAACTACATATGTGACATTAAGCCCAGACTACATTAATTTACACATCTATCTACTTTTTCATCAACTATCTCAACTGATAGTAGACTGAATTTCTACATAAGCAGCACCACAGGAATGGCACAATCAAATCCATAGTATTACACACAGACATATACATTGAAAATGTTCTCTGTTGAAGAAGTATCTCTTGGAGTACCTGTAACCCTGGTTTGGATTCACTGTTTAAGTTTTAAACCTCACCTGACAACAGATTTAGCAGTTCAGAGTTCAGTTTGAGAGCTACAGCTGGTTCCAGTCAAGACTTTTAAATCTTATTACTGGGCCTACACTTGTTACGTTCCTAACTCACGTTATGACTTTTGATTTGCTGTATGGGTTTTCCTTTACTTTGACCATATCTTGGCAGTAACTAAAAAAAGGCACTGACAAATATTATGAATTCAGTCTGCCAAATAAAAGGATGTATTTAGAAAGCACATCTGCCTCTTTAAATCTGCTCCCTTTTCCATTTAATACAATTTTCCTATTGTCTGTGTATGTGTTTGTGTGTTGTTGCCTATGACCGGTATTAAAAATCTCAGCCAGACTAATGAATTTTATTACAGGGAGAGCGATCCAGATGACTAGGGCTTGGTTATAATACTTCCCTCCCGTCATGTCTGTCTGACATAGCAGCTCTTTCACATTGCACCCCAGACAGGCATTTGGCATGGACTCAAAACGTCCAGACATCTTACTCACAGCCCCATTGTTTCATATCCCTTTTGGTAAGCAGCATGATAATTACAGTGGGATGTAGTTCTGCGAATCGTTCAGATGATTAGTTTTTGACTGAAGGAGGGAGCCCACTCGAGCAGATGTCTCAACAGGTTCACATGGTGAGATTTTATCACACCCTGGTCTTGCCTGACAGACACAGCGAAGCGAAGAGGACAGCAGTACGAATGTCCTGCAGGAGACAGATACAGGCAGTCAGGAAATAATCTGTTTTATATAGCTGTCTCTTTTTCCCCAACACATGTTTGGCAGTCTGTGCACAATATAATTATCTGATTACATAGCAGGCAAAGAAATGTTCCTTTAACATTGTTGTTTTTAGCTTCGTTTGCCACATGGCCCTATACAATATGGAAATGTCTCTTTCTTTATAGGTCAGCCCACCACTTTGGTCAGTTTTATTGTTTTAATATTTCAACAATTATTTAATGGGTTGCCTCGAAATGTGTTACACTCAGTTTGGCACACTAAGGAATCACTTGATAATGCTTTATCCAGTAGTTTGGACAGGTCGCCTAATGTCAGCTGGGACTGGCTCAAGCTTGTGAAAGTGTGCATTTTTAAACTCTGTTCAAACCAAATAAGTTGGTGAAGAGGGTTGGGGGTTCTGTGTGAATATTATAAATGATTCACAGTCTGCTTCTGGTTTTCTATCTCACACTCAGACGTTCAGGGTCAGATTTACTGGCTGGAAAATTCCTTTTTGTCTCCCCACTTTCCTCTTCCACCTCCATGGCCTGGCTGTGTCTTGTAATGTGTCTTTGATGAGGAGACATAGTGGTTCCCTCTGTGACGGGTACGCGTCTGCCTGAATTGTTGGGGACACCTTGTCAACACAAGATATATTACACACTGAGATCACCACTATGAATCTCATACAGTCTTCAGCCTTTGCTGAATTTGTGATTATGTTTCACAGCGAAGATCACAGAATCTTCTCCGCTACACTCGAGACTCATCATTAAAACTGGTCACATCACTGAATATTAATGATCTCTCATGTTTTTTACTCCCTGTAGATACATTGGAAAATCAGACTCCATCACGATCAGTGTATGGAATCACAAGAAGATTCACAAGAAGCAGGGGGCCGGGTTCCTGGGCTGTGTCCGGCTTCTGTCCAACGCTATCAACCGGCTTAAAGACACAGGCTGTAAGTGTTGTTATTAAATTAACTATAGCATCCAGTCAATGTACAGTCAGAACTACCTTTATTGTAACAGTAATGTTTTACAGATCTCTTGGCTTTTGTGACACTGTCTGACTATGTACAAATAGAAAAAAATAGTCATGTCACTTCAGTTAATATGTATTTCTTCATACAAAGAATTGTGGGATATTGCTACCATACATGCATCACACATCTTTGTCATTGCCTTAACTGCAGTAGAATAGTGTGGTGGGACACACATAAAACATTATGGCGTGGTGCTTCTACTGGTCAGAAACTCCACAATCAAATGGATTTACTGCAGCAGAGGTCCTCCTATTTTTTAAGATAAAATCAATTAGTGGTGTCTTGTTTTAAAGCAGTGTGCAGGACGCAGTCAGCTGTAATGCAGTATATTTTTTCTTTTCCGCCATGTTCTAACAGTATTAAATTGTAGCACATTTGTTGCACAGATCATGTTGCCAAACTATTCATGACCTGTGCATTTTGCTTTTGTAAGGCATTTGTGCCATTTAAATTATTCATTCCTCTCTACTAGGGAGGGGAGAAGCTTTTGATTTATACATTTCTTACAGAATGATCTGATCACTACAGCGCAAATGGTAAAATGGAGCTGTATCCATCAGTGTAGTTTTATACCTCTAGTGTGATAAGAAGCAGAGGTGAATAACAGTGCCACTGTCAGGGCTAAGTGATGGACCATGGAGTAGCTCCTTTTAATGTCCTGTCTGCCTCACAAGGGCTGACAGAGGCCAGACTAGAGTGTGAGAGGGGTCAACACTCTGCCCCTGCCAGAACAGGAAGAACAAATCAACATCAACGTGTAATTACAGTAAAAATGTCTCATGTCAGAAGCAAACTGGATAAATGAGATTGAGGCTTTAGTAAATAGCTCATAGTAAAATCACTGCCAGACAGTTGTTGCTTTGACAAAGCGGTCTGGAAAGTTTTTTCCATGCATGGTGAACTGGTACCTGCTCACCCCGTGCCTGTGGCCTCATAGGCCAAAACGGGAAAGAAACCCGCCGCTTTTCGTAGAAGCCCCTGACACTATTGTTTTCCTGGAGGAACACAGGGAACCTGAGCCTTGTGCCACAGCTGTAAGTGGTTTGCCTCTGCATTTCCTTTCTCTCCTGGCCTCCACCTCACCCTCGGTTTCAACTTCAGTCGCCTCCATAGCCTGGCAGCATGTACACACATGTACATAAACACAAAATGCCATTCTGACTAACCTCCCTCTATCTCTGTCTGCTGATCTAGACAGCCGGTCATTTCACGCAGACATGCATAATTGTACAGCTATTTAAGTGTAAGCATAGATTTGTTGTGTTTTCTCTGTTGTGGCCTCCCCATCCGTGTGTTTGCCATTCTTTTGTTTCCTTGTGTGCGTTTAGCAGCAGTAGCAGTTTTGTCCTGTCTGCATGCCTTGGAGAAGGCACTGGGTTTACTTCTGACATTTGTGTATAATTTTAGTGTCTTGGTTTGACTAAAATGTTTATGTATAATTGTAGAGTGACTACGTTGTCTTTGTGTACGAGTGCACAAGAATTTAAATGCATACACAATGCATTTCAGTGTGAGACTGCACATTTCTGCATACATTTTTACTCTCTGTGCATGTGCAATTTCTGTGTTCTCTGCGGCTGCTGACCTCTGGCCAGCCTTGTAACGGTCTGACCATTGCCTGTTTTGGTCCCTGTTTAGTCTAGACAGACATCCTGAGCTGATCTGCATGACACCCAGACAACAGAGAGCAGATAGTGGCATTTCTCATGTCTCCAGGCAGCGTGAATATTTTTTTTTTCATCTGTTTTTTTTTTCTTTCCGCCTGATTTCTCCCTCACTCTCAAATTCCACAGACTTTAAGAAGTTCAGACAAAGAGTTTCCAGACTTTGGCAGAAGTTCATGTCCATGCTAAGACTGAGTGGAATAGTGCAGGCTTTGTACTGAAATTTGTCAAATGTTTGACCTCTGCATTTGAACTGAAGCCTGCTCTGTACCGATGCTCAGTGAGATTTTTACAGCCCGTGGCTGTTCCTCAGACCAGACCATCTGTTCTAGGGCAAAGCCAAGCCATGGTCTGCACACAGAAAATTGAGAGGCAGATAATGAGGGAGAGAGGAATTGACTGAGTGATGTAAATGATATACAGCAATGGGGCTTCGAGGAAGAAATATATCCCAGCACATGCTAGTTTACATACATCCTGCAGAAACTGATGAATCCTTTATATTTTCTCCCCACTTCTCTCTTTCCTCCTATCTTGTTGTTTAATTGTTTTTTTTTTTGTTTTTTTTTCTCTTCTCCTGCAATCTGCCCCCTCTTCTTTCTGTCCTCTTGCAAACAGACCAGAGACTAGACTTGAACAAGCTGAGTCCCAATGATAGCGACACAGTTAGAGGCCAGATAGTGGGTGAGTACACACTGACCTGTAAACCATGACACATGGTCGCACAAAAAAGTCACTTTTGATTATAGATCAAATGGAAGTTACATAAATATCCAATAACTCCCGATGGTGTGTTCTCTCCATTGACCTTTTCACCATCCAGTGTAAAGCAGGTGGTATTTTATTTACTGTGTATTTGATAGACGTGCAGCCCACACATTGGCAGCATTTAAAGCAAAATGTAACAAGGTTGGATGGAACAAGATATCTAGTCAGCCTTTGTTAGCTTTGACATCTATTTTAAGAAATCTGAAGCCTTGAATGACCTTCCACATTCTGTTTTCTTTTTGCACTTTGCTGCATATAATACATACTGTAGGTGAAAACCTTACCCTTGAGGATATATTTAATATTATTTTTACTATACAGTAACATTAAGAAATACCTGTGTCTGTTAACTGACTCATCCATTAGTCTTTGTTCAAATTGTAGGATCCAGTTTCATATAACTATAAAACATACATAATATCTGTCCTTACAGAAGAAAAAACTAGAGACCTAGAAGAAGTTGCTTGCTTTAAAACAGTCAGCTGATAAAATCTAACCTTATTCATGTTACTCATAAAAGATATATAGCTCAGTTTTGTGCTCAGATAGAAAATCTTTGCCTGCACTGTAATCTGCTGTCTAGTAATCCGAGTGTGTGTGCATCTGTCTGCCATGTGTTGCTGCAGTGAGCCTGCAATCTAGGGACCGGATAGGAACAGGAGGCCCTGTGGTGGACTGCAGTCGGCTGTTTGACAATGATCTTCCAGATGGGTGAGTGAATGTAGGGAAATCTCTTATTGTCTCAAGGGGATTTTTTTATAGGCTATTGCAAATCCAGAGCAAAAAACCAAATCAAAAACTTTGACTTCAAGTCCAGAGGTAAAGATACACATAAGATGATATTTGCATATGGTTAGACAACAGCCAGACTACTAGATGCTTCTGTGGCTTGTTAACCATTTCCGCTCAATGCTACGCCTGTGTATGTCTCTGCTGCCAGATGGGAGGAGAGGAGGACTGCGTCTGGACGAATCCAGTACTTGAACCACATCACACGCACGACACAGTGGGAGAGGCCTACCAGGTGAGTGCACTTTAGTACAGCCCACAGAAACACAAACCCAGGCCTCTTTAAATCAAACAGCAGCAGGCTGATGGAAGACCTCATCTCTGTCCTCGGTGCTCCCAAACTGGGGGATTCTGTCCAAAACTTGAGTGGGCGTTGAATAAAAAAAGTTGTTAGGCACAGTGCTCTTCTCATTGGTTTTTAATGATGAGGAGAAGCTGACGAGTGGAAACATAGGCATCTTTTGTACTTGAATTCTGTCTTACTGTCTTTTCCTTCCTATTTATTACTCAGTTCTTACCTTATCCATAAAAATGTGTTTTATACAGTCTGTTTGTGTATCTGCATGGATTTTCCAGATAATAAATTAAACTGTCTAAAAGCCGCTTGTTGACTGCTATTTGTGTGTTTGGAAATATGTCTTCCTCCTTTTCACCTTTTATCATTTCCCTTCTCTCTATTTAGGCCTGCATCAGAGTATTCCAGCCCTGGCCGGCCACTCAGCTGCATTGTGGATGAGAATACACCAATTAGTACGAACGGGGCCACGCCCACCACAGCATTGCCTCCGAGTGATGGCGACCATCGGGCCCAAGAGAGACGGGTCCGCTCACAAAGACATCGCAACTATATGAGCAGAACCCACCTGCACACACCCCCAGATCTGCCTGAGGGATATGGTTAGTAGAAAGCCAGCTCCAAAGACTGGAGAGGTTTATCAAGTGCAGAAATATGACTCCAGCAGACAGACATATCCAGTATTATGGTTGCATAAGGAAATGCCCTTTGATCCTCAATCAAAATTATTTCCTACCTCGATTATGAATCTTGTCGTCAGTGTAAAGCTGTTGTGTTAGCTTTTTCATCTCCACCCTCCTCCCTGCTCAGTGTCGGGCTCAGTAAAGCTGGCTAATCCGTGTCTTCTTTCAGTCCAGCTGCTCTGATGACACTGCAGCTCCGCATAAGCAGCCTGAAATACTGGCTCCATTCTACACAGTCTAATTGAATTGATCTACTTGTTAAAGTCTTGCGGCAGCGTTTGCTTCCTTCTCTGTTCTCCGTTCTGGACACAGTCAGACACATTCATGTAAAAGCAAACACACACGCACACACTGCAGTCACCCCTAGCCCACAGTAAAATCTCTTGGAGTATTTGGGAGCCAGAGACATGGACGCGTATCACAACTTTGCCCTCAGTCCCTCAGATTAGGCGGCTCCAAGCCTCACTACGCTTGTCTCTCTGTATCTCCTTCTCTCTCCCTCTCTCTGTCTAACTTTCTTTTTACTCGGGCAGTTCCTATAAAACCTGCCAGCAGCCCTGATATTACTCATGTGAGCCCACACAAGCCAAAATATGTCACCCTGTGTGTCCCACGTATAGCATGCTGTTGACAGATGGGCGTGGGTTTGAAAGGTTATGTGTACATGCATGTTAAAGCAGGGTGGTGAGTCCAAAGAAATACCAGAGAAGACCTCACTGGCAGGCAGCTCCATGGAAATATCTCTGTCAGGCTGTGATGAATGAGCTCACCAACTCAAAAGTCAGACATCCCCATCATTGCCCTCTTCTTTCCTCTCCAATGTTCTTCACCCTGTCTCTCACCTCCCCTCCTCCTCTCACCCTCTCTGCTTCTTCCTGGCTGCCTTTTGGGATCTCCACTGACACAAGCAGCCCTTTTATCTTCATCTGTGTGATCTCTCTCTTTCCCTCTTACGCAGACAGATCATAAGCACACTCTGTCTACATGTGGCACATGAATTAAGCACAGTTTGAGTTTCCATATGTGTTAAACATACGTTTGATGCTAAATTTTACAGTTTCCTTCCAAATGTATTCATGCCAGGGATCCTCATATCTCCCATTGTTTAACCTCCTTTTTATGTCTTTCTATAGAGCAAAGAACTACGCAGCAAGGCCAAGTGTACTTCCTCCACACCCAGACAGGTGTCAGCACATGGCACGACCCCCGGGTCCCTCGGTATGTCAGCCTCAGAACATGATGTTGTTTGATGACTGATTACAAACATGTTTTCCTGTATCACATTTTATCCTGTTTCTTATTTATTCTTTTTGCTGCCCCCGCTATATTATTGTAAAATTTAAAACAATACAATGTTCATAGAATGCATAGGTGAGGAATTATTTCCGTTGATGCTTAAAGCAGTCCGCTTGCATATTGACACAGGCGCTGACTGACACCACTGGCGGCTTGTGTCGTGGCAGTCTCTTAGTCCTGGTTTCCTTGTACTTTGCCGTAAACCTGCAGCTGATTATGAGTCTGACATGCTGTGCAAAGACCTATGTCATGGGGCTCTGAAAGAGATTCAGTCCTCTGGCACAAGCACTGAAAGGCATTACAATGGGACACGTGGCCAACAGCAGACAGGTCTCAGTCAGCCATACCAGAGGCTGTTGGGTTATGCTGCAAAAACAGGATTCAGTGCACTCCACACGCTATCAATAAAACATGGCTGATATTATAATACCTGGCCACTGCTTTCTTGCATTCTATCATTGTATGAGTGATAAATGATGTTTTTATTGCTTTTGATAGGAGGCTATTGGTCACGCCACACCTCACTGAGAGCTCCTCTGACTGCTCCAACATTAGTAGATGGCTAAGTTGCCAAGCTCTCATCCCCTGTGAGGCTGTGGTCCCTTTGGCTTTAACCATGTGAAACAGACAAGTCAGCGCCAGCATAGTGAGCCTGCTGTAATGTCTCCATGTGCAGCTGAAAGGGTTTGCAGGGCAGCAGTTAATAATTTAAATTGAAGGGAAAAGAAAAATAGAATAAAAGTGATTTTGCAGACATCTCGGACTCCTGCTGTCCGCCTAAGTCCAGTTAGTCAGTGCTTTGGTATGTTTTATATCTTGTTTGATGTGTGTGTGCTTTGTCTGTCTTTCCCTCATCTCACTATCTGTTGCTTCTATTTTTCCCTCACTTCGCATGTACAAATGCTTTGTTCTCTTCTGTTGCACCTTTAGAGACCTGAGTAATGTGAACTGTGAAGAACTGGGTCCTTTACCTCCAGGATGGGAGATACGCAACACTGCCACTGGGAGGGTCTACTTTGTCGACCACAACAATCGAACAACACAGTTCACAGACCCACGCCTCTCCGCCAACTTGCATCTTGTCCTAAAGTGAGTCCTTAAGGTGGCAAAATGAAACTGTGAAATAATATTAATAATCATCATCATCGTAACAATGACAATCATAATCATAGTAGTACATTAAAAAACAGGATACAAGAGCATAGACATTTATATTCCATCTTTGTTTCGTGTCTGCAGCCCAAGCCCAAATGGTTCTCGAGGAGGCATCGAAAGTCAGAATGTCAGGTAAGGTTTGGGCTTCATGCCCTTGTCCTCACTTCACACAGACAGGAACTCAAACAAGCTCATGCTCTCTCAGACATTCACAGACTTGCTTGCTTTACCTCCCCCTCAGTCAGTGTTTTACAGTGGAGTCCTGTGCCAAGGTGTGTTCGCCACCTGTAAGGTTCAGAAATACATAAACAACACCCTCCCCCACAGTCTCTTTCCACAAAAAATTCAAACTCCTCAGTCCTGCGGAGGTTTTGCTCATACAATCAAACAACCTGTCACAAAGCTAGCTTTGGCCAGACATCAGGTAGCACAGTGGAAACCAAGGCTGCTGTGTCTGTAGCTGAGAAGCATCTTACGTCCAGGAAATGGAGCATAAATTTTATACCCCAGTCAGCGAACAAACTGTGTCTATATGTGTGTGTGTCACTCTGGCTTGACTGTGTTGCTTCATGCTTCTAAACTGTGTTCATGATTGTGCACATGGAATTTCTTCCCATGTGCAACTGTTAAAAAAACATATTCTGCTACGATAACCATAGCATTACTCTCAGGCCTTTGCTTTGCAAAGGTGGAGCTGTGTATGGCTGTATGGCTTGGTGGGCCTCCTTTGCCTGACCTCATTTCTTTTTCATGCAGAGAGAGATGGAATGCATCGACTGAGAGATCAGGTTACTTTTTTTCCTGTTCTGATGGATCAAAGAACGTGTTTGGGACTTCGTATTCCTTTTGCTTTTTTTTCATCCATAGTCCTCTGAAAAATCTTATAAAGAAATGTAGCCTGGTACGCCACGTTTGTTTTTACTGTAGAAATTTTGTCATGAGAATTTTCATGCCCAGATGTGTAAAAAATCTCATGCATGCATGAAATTGTGTATATATATTTCTGCGAGGATAATAACCAGTTAACAACAAACCAAGAAATATGTAAGTTATTAAAGTAATATTAAAGAATTTAAAGAAAAATCGTATAGAGAGAAAATACACTAATGATTTTATGGTTGGCATTATAATTATTTTATATTATAGGTATCAGCGGGGATATTTGCATATCTTTGTTATGTGGCTTTAAAATGTTAAATAATATAAAATATCATGGAGTTATGCAGGTACGTATTTGTTTAGATTTGGGTTGCTAGGTGCTGTAGTGTTATCGTTGCTAGGGGCTGTTATCGTGTAGTGTTACCTTGTCAGGAAATTTTATAAATTGTGCATGAGTCCAGTTAAATCTGAGTTGTCCTAAATCAAATTTAACTGCATCAAAAATGTAGTAGATGATATGTTGCCTTTTTTGGGACAGAAACTGAAGCCAACTGAAGCCTCTCTATTACTGCAAATAGAGGAGACCTTTGACTAACTTCCTTGCTTGTGACAAAGCTCTGGAAAAGACATCAGTCGTCATGGATTTCCATCAAGACATCTGCCTTTTATCAAGTCAGGGATTTTAGAAACTTTCACCCCTCATGTGCGTCATTCTACAAAAATGTTAATACGTATATATGTATATAATACATGTGTGTGTGTGCGCGCGCATGCCTGCGTGTGTATGTGTGCGTATATATATATATATATATATATATATATAGTGGTGTTGCACAAAAGAAAAGCGAAAACTGTGAACTTGAAACCATAAGAGATGTTTGAGCGATGATCCGTGCCTCCTCGCCTTCCTTCCCTCCCATCCTCAGAGCTGTCTTCAGTGTTTGGGTCCTGTCAGGCAGACTGTCCTTCCTGCCTCCCCTCTCTCCCCCTCTCCCCCTCTGAGTCTAGTCTGCAGGAAATGGGATTCATGAGGAGGTCTCCAGTGTCCTATGGGGCCATGTGGCTTTCTGGGATAGCAGGAAGTGACTGAGTTTGATTTCTGGTTAATCAGAATCCAGTTTGTTTTTTTCAATCATTTGTTAAGTAGATGTTGTCATTGTGGTACTGGAAAATACAAGCTGTTGGGTGGATACTTGATATGAATTAATGTCTTACCACTGTGTTCTGACATCAAGTGATTGAGTTGCCAGTTATAATCCCAACTTGTATTTCTTTGCTTTGGTTTTGCACTTAGTCTGATTAAATTAAATGTGCACTTTAATGTAATACCAGGCATCTCTTTAGTATCCATAATATATACATGACAGACTGACATGTGTATGTACCCATCACCCCCTGTGCTCGACTCTATAGTCTAGTGTTTATGACCCTGCTCAGGGCCGAGTGTGCCCACATTGTGCAAATAATCCTTTTAGTGCTGGAACCATAAAGGCTCTTTTAAGTCTGTGTGCGTGTGTGTGTGAGAGAGAGTGAGTGAATGTGCCCCCTCTCTGCCATGCCACCCTCAGAGGCTGTCTTCACCAACACAGCACACAGTTCAACAGTTGTACTGGCCACAGTTAAGACCTTTATCATCATTACCTACAGAAGCTGAATTAAAAACATGCATGGTTCTTCCAAATTTATCAATCTTATAAATGCATCGGACAGTATACAAATAGCATCCCCTGCCATATTATACAACCACACATTATACTACTTCTACTGCAAAACACCACAACCCTAAGGCCACGGCGCACTGTGCCAGATCACAACATATGACAATACAACACAACAAAACCCCCCAACACCTAGCCAACATCACTACTACTATCCTCAATCCAGACTTTCTTGCTAATCCCCATGTTCTCCAGAAATCCAAACCAGGCCTCTCTGCAGCATCTCCGCCACACCCAATGCCGCCTGATCCCCACTGGAATCGATATGGCGATTCAGATTGCTTCTTGGCCGTTTGGTCTGGACTGATATCATTGTTGTTGAGGTTGCTGTGAAGAAAAAAGAGGAAAGCAATAGCACTAAAAAATGCATTCCTAGAAGAAAATGCAGTGTGAATGCTGTTGCACTGTGTAGCATTTACACAGTATTTTCAAATTGCAAGTTGCAGGTGCAAGTTTGAAAATGCTGAATGAGCTGAAAAGAAGGAAGGTGAAGGAGAGGAAGGTGTGCATGTGTGTTTAGACACGTCTTTCAATGGGTTTGAGGAAAAAAAATTTGTTCAGTGAGGGTTGTTGTACGTGTGTGAGGGTGAGCGAGACCTCCAGAAATCTCTCCCGCGCCCAGGTCTGTCTGTTTGCCAGGGACAGAGGCAGCTGTTTGACTTGATGTGCTTCCCAGGTGACCTCAGTGTGTTTACATCTCGTTCTCCTCGGACAGAGAAAGAGAAGACTCAGAAAGCTGTATTTTGAGTATCTTGGCAATCTTCCTGTTGGATGGCTGCTTATTTTTCTCACAAGTAACCATGTTCACTCTGTGTGGGTCTGTTATTCTTTCTAATGTCATCTATCTTGTCCCATTTTTCTCTCCCTGTCATCTGCCCCACAGTCGTCAGAACCAGTTGAAGGATCAGGCCCAGCAGGCTCTGGTGTCCCCTGGTCAACTCCCAGAGGAGGCTGAGTGCCTCACAGTCCCCAAGTACAAGAGAGACCTTGTTCAGAAGCTCAAGATCCTTCGCCAGGAACTGTCCCAACAGCAGCCTCAGGCTGGTCACTGCCGCATCGAGGTCTCCCGTGAGGAGATCTTTGAGGTGATGATGGAAAAGAAACAAGCTCAGTCATGATATCCAATCATCCAATTCCAAATTACTCACAAATGTGTATGGAATTTAACCCAGGGGGAAAATTAGATGTTTAGACGCTGCATGAAAGAAATGAAAACGAACATGACAGTGGTGTGTGATATTCACACATTGTTTCATTGAACAAATGTTTGACCCTCATTTCCCACAAAAACATCATCTCTTCTGGGTAATGTTATTTATAGATTTACGTTGTGTTAAAGATTCTCTTAAGGTTTTTCTTCTCTATCCCAGAGGCTGTTGCCTTTAGCAGTTCTCTAGGGGAATAAATTCACTCACACACATACACATAGTTATCTGATGTGTGAAGGTAGTCTGTTGAAAATCTAAAGCAGACCTCTTGGTTGGATTTTCTCAAGTGTATTTTATCGGCAGGAAGGTTTGTGAGTTTTTTTCCTGCATCTAGGAGGTACAGGGCCATCATCAGAACAACACCACCTGCAACAGACTGAATGACCCTCATAAACTATGCACTGGAATGTGCTGGAACAGCCTCGTCTGTTAATCTGAACGAAGACATTTTTTTTTTGGCTGATCTCAATGGGGGTGGGGGGGCGCAGAGAAAATCTTGAGCGAGACATAACTGCATAGCTTCTCCAGACCAGCTGAAGCATTAAATTATGACTGCATAGGCAAGTGTTAGCTGGTGGACTGTCGGGGCTGTCTGTGTGTGTACTTTTCGGTGAAGATAAGATATTCCCATTTCTCCCACAGCACCTCCCAGCTGTCTGCTGAATCTAGAGGACACAGTAGAACCTTGCTGCTGGAGAGGTTGTTTTTATAAGAGTCTTATGCCTGTGTTTATTATAACTGCCCCTAATCCACTTTAAATGAACCCTCCCTTGATACTGTGAGCCGTCTGCACATGGGATGAACACTGACTGAGGTGTAGAAATCTCAGTCGCACATCAGAAAACCAACCGAAAATTACTCCTTGTGCCACACTGTGATAGTCTCCTTTTTTCGCAGGACACTCCCTGCTATTTTTCTTTTTCTGCTGCTCTTAAGAGCTTTGAGAATAGTCTCAACAGTTGTCACGTTTAAGAGCTGCCATAACACAGGGCATGTTGTGTGCATGACAGAAGTGTAGTGTGTGTGCGTGTTTGTGTCTGGAATTGCTCACACATGATTTTTGATGAAGATATTCAAACTCTTCTGCAGAGGATCATATAAGCTGCCTCACTAATGTTGTCTTTGACAAGGTGTGTGTGTGTGTGTTTGTTTTTATACTTTGCAGGAATCGTATCGACAGGTGATGAAGATGAGGCCAAAAGACCTGTGGAAAAGGCTCATGGTGAAGTTTAGAGGAGAAGAGGGGCTTGACTATGGAGGAGTGGCGAGGTACGACCCCCCCATCAATTTTGACACAGTTGTCTGCCTTTGAGTGGAAGAATGCCAACCTCTATCATGTTTTTACTCAGTATGCTGTTAACTAACCTTGTGATAGGCTGATGACCTGTTCATAATGTACACTGCCTCTCTTCCAATGGCTCCAGCCAATCCCAGAAAATTAATGTAAGAATGAATGTTTTCAACTTTTTTCCCTCCCCTGCCACCTCTTCTCTCTGTGCTGTGCAGGGAGTGGCTCTATCTGCTGTCACATGAGATGTTAAACCCATACTATGGCCTGTTCCAGTACTCTCGCGATGACATCTACACATTGCAGATCAACCCAGACTCTGCTGTCAACCCAGTGAGTCACAGTCATCACTGACAACACAAAAAATATCAAATGCACATTCTAACTGAAGTGACCATAACAAGTGACCATAACAAATTATTGAAATTATGCAGATTAGTTTAGACACCGTCAGAAGCATTGGCCATTTTGTCCTCTTTCACATAGTTTCATTGCTCTCTGTTTGTTTGGACTGGCATGAGTCCATTTGACTGTTGATCTCCAACTGACAGGCATCATCTGACAAATAGACTTGTACATGAGTGAAGCAGAGGTTTTCCTGTTCTGTTGAGATGTTGTAGTTTTTTTGTTATCTAAAGTAAGTTAGATTGGGATAGTGGTAACTGGATCTTCGTGCCACTTCACTTCTCCTGTGTGTTTATTTGGAAACTAAAGATGTTGCGTCTTCCTGTAGGAGCATTTGTCTTACTTTCACTTTGTGGGACGAATAATGGGAATGGCTGTGTTCCATGGTCACTACATAGATGGAGGCTTTACTCTGCCCTTCTACAAACAGCTGCTGGGTAAATCTATTACCCTGGATGACATGGAGTCTGTGGACCCAGACCTGCACAACAGCCTTGTCTGGATTTTGTACGTAGAAGACACAGTGTTACACAAGTCAATATGGTGGTATATCTGTAGAAAATAAGATTCCTGAACGAGGAATCACAACACATAATATACTCTGTAATGCTCAGTATTTTTCTGCACACTTAATACACTTAATAAGTATGTAAATAAAATATAGGATGAGGTTTCGCCACAATAAAATTCCTGTGCCATTCTGTGACGACAGCGCCCCCCAGTGTTTTTAGGCATTTCTTACATTGTTAAACATTTTTCAAACCATATTTATGGGCTTCTTTACACAATGGACAGCACTTAATTTGCCTGTTTTTATAAGCAGTAGTTTCTCTAACTCTCAATAGTGACTGAAATGTTCCTCTCACTTCAGGGACAATGATATCACAGGTGTGCTGGACCACACCTTTTGTGTAGAACACAATGCCTATGGAGAGATCATCCAGCACGAGCTCAAGCCCAATGGTAAAAGCATCCCTGTCACCCAGGACACGAAAAAGGAGTATGTCAGGCTTTATGTCAACTGGCGATTTCTGCGAGGCATAGAGGCCCAGTTCCTGGCTCTACAGAAAGGCTTCAATGAGGTCATCCCCCAGCACCTGCTCAAGGCTTTTGATGAGAAGGAGCTGGAGGTACTAAGATGTCTCTGTGTCGTGTGTTTTCATTTACCTACAAGTACAATTAAGACAACATACTGAAACAGTTTCTCAATCTGTAGCTAATTGTATGTGGCCTGGGCAAAATCGACATAAATGACTGGAAGTCCAACACGCGACTCAAACATTGCACACCGGACAGCAACATTGTGAAATGGTTCTGGAAAGCTGTGGAGTCATTTGACGAGGAGCGCAGGGCCCGGTTGCTTCAGTTTGTCACTGGCTCATCCAGAGTTCCTCTGCAGGGCTTTAAGGCCCTCCAAGGTAATAATAGCTAGGACCAAATACTGCATGTACATATTACTTGTTGTTTGGCATGTAAATTCTGCTGTGATCCACAGACAGACACACTGTTTATGTAACCTGGTCATCTTGTCTTGGTCAAAACATCAGCAGGGGCCAGAAGACCCAAAACAGACTTACTCATAAAACGTGGACAGTATCAGAAAGTCTGTGGCAAGATGGAAATAAATACACAGTTTATTCTGTGTTGTTGGTATTTAAACATTGGATAAAAGATCCAATGTTTAAATAGTTTGTTTTATCAATAACTCAAAAATTCCATAATCACTTAGCACCATAATGAGTTAATTCAGTACGCTAACAAGGGTCAGTTATTAATGTGGAATTATGTTTTTTTTCTTTTTGTTCAATTTTTTGAAAAGTAAATATAAAGATGTAGGTTAATTATCAGATTTGCAGCACAGGGCAGGTCTCTATGTGTCTTAAATGACATTTTTTATATGATGACATGAATTTTCCACTTGCTTTTTGTAATGTAATGTAATAATGGTGTAACATTAGTAAGTACTACTACTTAAATATTTCATGGTTAAATTTAAATGTCACTACAGGTGCTGCTGGACCACGGCTCTTTACCATTCACCAGATTGATGCCAGCACCAACAACTTGCCCAAAGCCCACACATGGTGAGCTAACTATAAACATTATAACATTCTATAGGCAGACGTAACACATAACACAGGTTATGCCTGCCTATAATACAGAGGGAGTGATGGTAAGATCTCTTTTTTGTGGGACACTGTGATTTTAAAATCTGCTCTCCTCTGTTTTCCTAGTTTCAATCGGATTGACATTCCTCCCTACGAGCATTATGATAAACTGTACGACAAGTTGCTCACTGCTATCGAGGAGACGTGTGGCTTTGCTGTAGAGTGAGTCAGTGATGCAGGCAGTGCTCTGCAACGACGAGAAGCAACATGGTTTGGCCACAGTGATTTCCCATCTCCCACAAATCAGTCCTCTCAGCTGGGGGTCATATATAGTTGCTTCACCCAGGGATGCACACACTTCCCAGGGACATGTGGCCAAGCTAAAGGAGGGTGGGAAGAGAAGACCAGAAAATGTCATCTGACTGTGTTTTTTTTTTTTTAGATTCTCCAGCCCTCCTTTATATCTTTTTTATCATTGAAATGGATCTCTTTAGCTGCTAATAACTCAGACCATTTACTAACTTGTGGAATCTGCAAAATTTGCTGGCTCTTCCCTTTTTTCTATGTTCATTTTAGCATATAAAAATAGACTGTATCTATGTAGCAATGCTCAGTTTTACCAAGCAGAACACAGGCTTAGTCCACTTTAAAACAAAATTTAAAAAAATGGTTTGTTGGTTTGTTTCCAGAGTACAGGGTTAATATTGGTTACTGGAACCACTTGGAGACACTAAATTTGGATGCAGTGTGTGCATGACTTGGTCTGTTTGGTGCCTCAGAGTCATCACACTGGGGCTATCAGTAATGCCAAGGCTGGAAAAAATGGTTTGCAGATGAGAAAGCAGGATAAGAGACTGAATTAGGCAGCGCCTGACTGTTTACAGCCCTCGCCAAAGACAGCAGCAGGGACCTCTGCTCCTGAGTCGCTGCCCAACAGCTTGAGCTGCATTCCCACTAACTCAATTTCACATGTTTGACAGCTGGTTTTGTTTGAAAATGAATAAATGAATGAATAGCTTGAAATGTGTTATTTTTATATAACAGTGAAAATTGAAAAAGAAACAATAAAATTCTATATAATATATATAATTTATTGTTATATTTCAGAAACCCCTTTTCCATTGTTTCAGATAAAAAAATCTTTTACATGTTAAGTGTTACTCTTTAAATTATAGAAGACAATTTGTGAAAACAGAATTAAGCTTGACTGAATGTCAATAAAGAATGCTGTGGTTTTTGACATAACCTCTCACAGTGTACGAGGAGGGGTATGTTTTAAGGGCAAAAAAAATCTTAAAATCACAATGTCCTCTGAGTGCCATAACCATCTGTGTAAATGAACCTTTACAAATATTAAGCAAACCCTATTAATTCTACTGATTTCATCCTGAAGCTGCATATGGTGTCATGTTTCCCTTCTATCACTAATTTTATCATGTCATTTTATCCAAATGGCATTTATCAGGTCCAGTGCCCAAAGTCTATAACAATCCATTCTATGTTGCCTCCATATTATCATTGGTTAAAAAACAACCACCTTTGAGCCAAGTGGTGCTAAATAGCATTGACATTTGTTTTATTTTGGCAACCTTACTCATTGACATACTATTGCTGCTTTTAATTGCACAGTACACTGCTCACGTTCATACTTTCTCACTTGATGTCATATGTAGTTTATGTCATTGGATCTGATGACTCACAAGAAACTAGTGCTGACCATTTGTCATGATTTCATTGTCATTAAGAGGTTATTAAGTGTCACCGTTTGTGTTGTTTCTGTCAACAGCTGAGCATTAACACAGTCATGACTTTCTCTGCATATGTGCTTTAGGTTGAAAGTGAACTGAATGAGATGAAATGGTTGAGCCTGCTATACAGTCCTGCAGTGATGTTTTTTGTTTTAGTGAAAGGGGAGCTGTTTGCTATGATTAAAAAAAAGAGGAAATTATTGAATGTTTTCAAAATATGCTGCCTGCCTAGCAATTCCTATGACCATGGACTGTTCTAAACGATTGCATACGCTAAAAGAAAAAACTGTTTGTTTTCATTCTATTATGTAGATGATTTTATGCAAAGTGAAAAGTGTCCTCAGACGGTGCTTTGTACAGTAATAAGGTATTGTTCATTTACTGTATGTGGATCAAACAACCTGTAATTTATCTTTAACTTAAATAGAAAAAAAAAGTTTTTTAACTGCAAAGAGAAATTGCACACAAACTGAATGAAGTTGCCATCTGCATTTAGTGGTGACTTCTGCACCAAATATCCATTCACCTTTAAGTCCAGTGCACAATCTGATGGCCCTACTGTCTTTTCCTACACAACAGTACTCAGTGTTGCTCTGTAGCTGCCTCTCACTGAAGAACTGAACTTTTTTTATTAAGTCAGAATTGAGAGATGCAGCTCTTATTCTTGATTGTTAGATAGCATGATCCACTTAGCAGGACTATATCTCTCACAGCTGACTGATGCAATTTGAAGTATGTTAACACCATCATTTTGTAAGAGTATCTTATTTTTGTGTGTAATTAGTTCTAATTAAAACTTGCCTTTGTCTAACAATATTTAAGGCCTTGTTCAACGCTATGACCTTGATTTAGTTGTTGGACTACTTAATATGGTAATGTGCTAAACAAGCCCTTGAGTACAGCCTGTATTTATAATCAGGCAAATAATCAGGGGCTTGTTAGTCCCACAGTGGCTGAGAATACATGTATGTGGGGGAAACACATTTGATGCTTTACATTTAAATGCTGCATGTTCTATCACCTGCTAGGTTTTCAGCAGTACCACTCTTAAACATCTGGCAAATAGTTCCTGGGGGAGGTCTGATCATGAGCAGGGCTGTTTGCGGTGGTGGTGATTATGTTTCTTACAAGTTTTGTTGTTTGCTGTGTGTAACTGCAGCACACCACTGTTTGTCTTGACAAACTTCTGCACTGACTGAAAAGAGTAGAATAGAAAATCACGTTATGATATTAATGGATTATATTTGACTGCTTCCTTCACTTAAAAACATCAGCATTGTAAACCTGGTAGTTTATTCTTTCAAATGGAGAAACATCTTCGTATCTCTTTTGAAAGAATATCTGAGTTATAGCGTCGTATCAGTAACAACCATACATACATGAAAGCTAAAATAACCTAAATGCATATAGCGTGTAATAGGATTTTATAAGAACATTCAAGAGAAAAGAATACAGCTTTTCTTTTGCGACGTAAAGCTGAAGCCTCAGGTTTTTTCTCTAGGAGAATAAAAATTTCCTGCAGCTCATAGTGTAGGGGCCTGCATTGGTTTGTTTTTTCCTCCATCCGTTCCTCAGTTTCCCTTCATGTCCTCATATCCTGATTTTTTTCTTCTGTTATACTGAGATATTGAGGGAGATATTATAAGGTTTATAAAGAAGATTTATAAATATATACAATGTCACTGTAATTATTCCTTAACATGTGCTTGTTCGTTTCTGGTTGAAATGAAAATAACATTCAACACATGCATGAAGAATAGAGACGTCAATATCGACATAGTCTCTAACGTGTGTTGGGTTGGATCCTGTGGTTGATCCTGGTGACGTCACTCTTGTAAACAATATGCAGCACAACCAACAGCCGGATCACAAGTCTTTGTCATGTATGTCATGTATGTATTCATCCGCCAACGTGGAACGTTCGTTATGGTTTACAGACTTCAACGTAACACAGTTGCCGAGTTTGAACTACACGAGCTACATGTGAGTGATTTATTTGCTATTAGTAGCAAATGGACAGTTGGTTTCCCAGGTGAATTATACATTATGAGTTAGAGTGAACTGAAAACACAGGAATGCTGCCGTATATTTGTCGTTTGCTGTATGAACCGGATGTTGTTTTCACATTACCGGCGTTTCACTTCCGGGGCCGGTCAGAGTTTTTAGTCGCTGCTAAAAGCCACAGTTTAGGTTATTTATCTTTTTATTTAAACACTTCATCGACATAATTCCTGGGTATTCCGACAGAGACCGCGACAGGGACAGAGATAGAGACAGAGGGTGAGTATATGTTGTGTTTTAGACGTGTGTGGTGTAACGAAATGGCTGACGGGACGCAGAGCCGAGTAAATGACCAAACAAGAAAAAATGTGGTAGTTTGAATAAGAAACTGTCCGCTGTTGTTTGTTTTTTGTTAGAAAGAAAAAACAATTATGAAAATGTATATTTCGAGGTTTTATTTATCCACGCTAGGCTCAGGCCTCAGCTTTGGTTCGTTTGCTGACTGGAAAGGATATGACAGTTTTATTGTTTTTCAGTTAATATTAGACTCGATTCAGCTGAAAATATATTTTGCCATTATGAACGTTTCAAAGTATTGTTTCGACTTTGTGAACCGTAACTTGTTGAAATTGCAGGTATGGCGGTGGCCCTCCTCGCTTTGGAGGCGGCCAGGGAGGAGGAGCATAGACATATATGTTCAAACACCGGATTGAGCTGGTTGGTCCGTTGCTGCGGTACGTCAGCGCGTCCGCCATATTGGATGTGGCTGATCTGCCCGTAAACTAATAGAAGTAAATGGACTCAACTTCATAAAGAGGCCTTAAGTGCTTTAAGTTAATGGCTCTTTTTCACCCATTCACACACACTGATATATTTGGGAAACAAATATGCACCAGAAACAATGTATGTAACTTTTAAAGTGATGATTATAAACATTTTAAAATAGTGTTCTAAAGTAGTTATTAAATACCCCCACTCCCCAAGCCGTAAACCCAGGGGAAACACTGATATATCCACACGGGGGGCATTGATGAACATATATACGCATACATATCTACACAGCTATACAATTGCTGTGTGTGTGTGTAAGTTAAAAACCTTGGAAAAAAATACTCTTGTACAGCTTTTTCCCTGTGTTGCCAATGCAACTTAATCTCTCTTGCCACATCCAAGATGGCGGCACAGTTGAGTACGATTCATGTCTATGAGGAGGAGCAGGTGGTGGAGGGAAGTTTGGTAATCCCTGCGATTGCCTGCAGAAAAAACACTGGACCCAGGACGAACTCCCAGCAGCATCCCGATGTTTCCCGGAGGTCACCGGTATGTAGTCTGCGCGGTTCATTACATGTTATGCAACACTGTTGAAAGCTGCTCTATCCTCCACATGCTACAGTTATGTTATGAATTGACCACTGGACTTGATTTGTTTTATTTTCTTGTATGTTGCAGCAAGAAGTAGAACAATACAGGAGGGCTAAAACAATTACAGTGAAGGGGAGAGAGTGTCCAAATCCCATTACCTAGTTCCATGAGGCCAGCTTTCCATGTAAGTTTAAACCAAGTGGTGAAAATGTCACGAAAGTCATCTGATGTGCAGAATTAATTGTCTTCTGTTCTACAGCTTATGTGATGGATGTAATCAACAATTACTTCATAGTTACATCATAGTAGTAAAGGTATTGGGGGTGGGAATCCTTTCATCTTTGTGTTCTCTTTGAAGCTACGGCATCTTTAGACAATGAACAAAGGTTTCACTTAAAAAATGAGAGCAATAACTAGCAGGTATGTAGTAACTTAATTTAAGAAGAGGTCTTCTAACCAAAAGACAGCAACTCACACAGCAAGATAAACATGTGGCACTTGAAGACTGTGTATCAGCTTCACGATGTAGAAGGGGGAAGCCAGGAAAAAGCTCTAAGAAGTGAACACAAGTCTCAAGCAAAACAAACACATGAGCACTATATAGCAGATCATAAGAAAAACATGGAACCAGACTTCTGTGATGATTGTAAGCAAAAATTCCAGAGGAAGATAAAGGCTGAGATTAAGGCAAAACATGGGGCAAAGAAACACAAGAAGAAAACAAAAGCCTGGAAAGCTGAGGCCGAAGTGCCATATAAAACCACTGACATCCTGAACTGGACTTTGGAAACAGGAAGTCATAGCACACATCAGTACAGGGACAAAACAATAGCCTGGAAAACTGCATCAGAAGTGCCATATAAAACCACTGACATCCTGAACCGGACTTTGGGAGCAGGAAGTCATAGCACACATAAGCAGAGGGACAAAACAGTACCCTGTAAAGCTGCGGCAGAAGTGCCATATAAAACCACTGACATCCTGAACCGGACCTTAGGAGCAGGAAGTCATAGCACACAGAAGCATAGGGACAAACTAAAAGCCATGAAGACTGAGGAAGAGGTGGCACCTACAACCACTGACAGCCTGAAGCGGACTGTGGCCTCAGGAAGTCATAGTGCACATCAGCACAGGGACAAAACAAAAGCCAGGAAGACTGAGGAAGAGGTGGCACCTACAACCACTGACAGCCTGAAGCGGACTGTGGCCACAGGAAGTCATAGTGCACAGAAGCACAGGGACAAAACCAAAGCCACAGTGGCTATGGAAGTGGTGGCACCTACAACCACTGACAGTCTGAAGCGGACTGTGGCCACAGGAAGTCATAGCGCACAGAAGCACAGAGACAAAACAAAGGCTGAGGAAGAGGTGGCTCCTACATCCACTGACAGCCTGAAGCGGACTGTGGCCACAGGAAGTCATAGCGCACATAAGCACAGGGACAAAACAAAAGCCACAAAGACTGAGAAAGAGGTGGCACCTACAACCACTGACAGCCTGAAGCGGACTGTGTCCACAGGAAGTCATAGCGCACACAAGCACAGAGACAAAACAAAGGCTGAGGAAGAGGTGGCTCCTACATCCACTGACAGCCTGAAGCGGACTGTGGCCTCAGGAAGTCATAGTGCACATCAGCACAGGGACAAAACAAAAGCCAGGAAGACTGAGGAAGAGGTGGCACCTACAACCACTGACAGCCTGAAGCGGACTGTGACCACAGGAAGTCATAGTGCACAGAAGCACAAGGACAAAACAAAAGCCACAAAGGCTGAGGAAGAGGTGGCACCTACATCCACTGTCAGCCTGAACCAGATTGTGGCCACAGGAAGTCATAGCACACATAAGCACAGGGACAAAACAAAAGCCAGGAAGACTGAGGAAGAGATGGCACCAACAACCACTGACAGCCTGAAGCGGCGGACTGTGTTCACAGGAAGTCATAGCGCACATAAGCACAAGGGCAAAACAAAAGCCACAAAGGCAGAGGAAGAGGAGGCACTTACATCCACTGACACCCTGGACCAGAATGTGGCCTCAGGAAGTCATAGCGCACATAATCACAGGCACAAAACAAAAGCCATGAAGACTGAGGAAGAGGAGGCACTTACATCCACTGACAGCCTGAACCAGACTATGACATTAAGTCAGAGCATATATATGCACAAGGACAAAACAAAAGCCTCAAAGGCTGAGGAAGAGGTAGCATTTACAACCACTGCCTGGCTTAGCCGGACTGTGGGAGCAGGAAGTCATAGCTCTCACAAGTACAGGGACAAAACAAAAGCCATGAAGACTGAGGAAGAGGTGGCACCTACAACCACCGACAGCCAGAAGCGGACTGTGGCCACAAGAAGTCATAGCACACATAAGCACAGGGACAAAACAAAAGCCAGGAAGACTGAGGAAGAGGTGGCACCTACAACCACCGACAGCCAGAAGCGGACTGTGATCACAGGAAGTCATAGCGCACATAAGCACATGGACAAAACAAAAGACATGACGACTGAAGAAGAGATGGCACCAACAACCACTGACAGCCTGAAGCGGACTGTGACCACAGGAAGTCATAGCGCACATAAGCACAAGGACAAAACAAAAGCCACAAAGGCAGAGGAAGAGGAGGCACTTACATCCACTGACAGCCTGAACCAGACTGTGGGCTCAGGAAGTCATAGCACACATAAGCACAGGGACAAAACAAAAGCCATGAAGACTGAGGAAGAGGAGGCACCTACATCCACTGACAGCCTGAACCAGACTGTGGCCTCAGGAAGTCATAGCACACATAAGCACAGGGACAAAACAAAAGCCATGAAGACTGAGGAACAGGAGGCACTTACATCCACTGACAGCCTGAACCAGACTATGACATTAAGTCAGAGCATATATATGCACAAGGACAAAACAAAAGCCTCAAAGGCTGAGGAAGAGGTAGCATTTACAACCACTGCCTGGCTTAGCCGGACTGTGGGAGCAGGAAGTCATAGCTCTCACAAGTACAGGGACAAAACAAAAGCCATGAAGACTGAGGAAGAGGTGGCACCTACAACCACTGACAGCCTGAAGCGGACTGTGACCACAGGAAGTCATAGCGCACATAATCACAGGGACAAAACAAAAGCCATGAAGACTGAGGAAGAGGTGGCACCTACAACCACCGACAGCCAGAAGCGGACTGTGACCACAAGAAGTCATAGCACACATAAGCACAGGGACAAAACAAAAGCCAGGAAGACTGAGGAAGAGGCGGCACCTACAACCACTGACAGCCTGAAGCGGACTGTGACCACAGGAAGTCATAGTGCACAGAAGCACAAGGACAAAACAAAAGCCACAAAGGCTGAGGAAGAGGTGGCACCTACATCCACTGACAGCCTGAAGCAGACTGTGGCCACAGGAAGTCATAGCACACATAAGCACAGGGACAAAACAAAAGCCATGAAGACTGAGGAAGAGGTGGCACCTACAACCACCGACAGCCAGAAGCGGACTGTGGCCACAGGAAGTCATAGTGCACATAAGCACAGGGACAAAACAAAAGCCAGGAAGACTGAGGAAGAGGCGGCACCTACAACCACTGACAGCCAGAAGCGGACTGTGACCACAGGAAGTCATAGTGCACAGAAGCACAAGGACAAAACAAAAGCCGCAAAGGCTGAGGAAGAGGTGGCACCTACATCCACTGACAGCCTGAACCAGATTGTGGCCACAGGAAGTCATAGCACACATAATCACAGGGACAAAACAAAAGCCAGGAAGACTGAGGAAGAGGCGGCACCTACAACCACTGACAGCCTGAAGCGGACTGTGACCACAGGAAGTCATAGTGCACAGAAGCACAAGGACAAAACAAAAGCCACAAAGGCTGAGGAAGAGGTGGCACCTACATCCACTGACAGCCAGAAGCGGACTGTGGCCACAGGAAGTCATAGCGCACATAATCACAGGGACAAAACAAAAGCCATGAAGACTGAGGAAGAGGTGGCACCTACAACCACCGACAGCCAGAAGCGGACTGTGACCACAGGAAGTCATAGCGCACATAAGCACATGGACAAAACAAAAGACATGAAGACTGAGGAAGAGGTGGCACCAACAACCACTGACAGCCTGAAGCGGACTGTGACCACAGGAAGTCATAGTGCACAGAAGCACAAGGACAAAACAAAAGCCACAAAGGCAGAGGAAGAGGAGGCACTTACATCCACTGACAGCCTGAACCAGACTGTGGCCACAGGAAGTCATAGCGCACATAATCACAGGGACAAAACAAAAGCCATGAAGACTGAGGAAGAGGCGGCACCTACAACCACCGACAGCCAGAAGCGGACTGTGGCCACAGGAAGTCATAGTGCACAGAAGCACAAGGACAAAACAAAAGCCACAAAGGCTGAGGAAGAGGTGGCACCTACAACCACTGACAGTCTGAACCAGACTATGGCATTAAGTCAGAGCATATATATGCACAAGGACAGAACAAAAGCCTCAAAGGCTGAGGAAGAGGTAGCATTTACAACCACTGCCTGGCTTAGCCGGACTGTGGGAGCAGGAAGTCATAGCTCTCACAAGTACAGGGACAAAACAAAAGCCATGAGGGGTGAGGAATCGGTGGCACTTAAAACCACTGCCTGGGTGAACCGCACTGTGGCACCAGGAAGTCAAAGTACACATAAGCACGAGGAGAAAACAATAGCCATGAAACCAGAGGAGGATGTGCCATTAAAAACCACTGACAGCCAGAACCGGACACTTAAGCATAAAGACAAAACAAAAGCCAATCAAGCTGATGCAGAGGTGGCACAAACAACTATTGAGAGCCTGGACTCTTTAGAGTTAAGTGTTTCATCTCGACAGGTGAGCTGTGGACATCCCAGCGAGATGCCTGAAACACTAGAGAAGAGGAAGAAGGAGTTGACATTGGGGGAAACAAGGGCAAAACCAGCTCCTGCAATCCCACAGGAAACTTGTATTTGTCCCAGCAACCAGCCTGAGAAGCCGAAGAAGGCCTCGTGGTTGAGGAGAGCTATCACGGGTATCAATTCTGGTTCCAAATGCAGTAAATCTGATGTGCCGGTGGTAAATTTAATTGTAAAACTATCATCTGAGCCCCCACAGCTGGTCTGCAGCTGTGGATCTCCCACTGACATACAAGGGACACCTGTGGATGTGCAATCCAATCACAGTGGACTAAATGTATATTTTATAAATTACTGTCACCAATTTAAAGTCACACAAGAAAGAGCAGATGTAGTTGATCGCTTACATGGCTCAGACTCAGCAGCAATGGAAGAATGACCATCCCACTGGGTCAGTGTATTGGTTTACTCTGGGCACTCTGGAATAAACCGTAACCCTTAATAAAAGCTAAATGAAACATGAATAAGTGCATTTCCTAAAGAAAATGCATTGTAAATATTGATTCACAACTGTTAAATGCATTACATCTGTGTTGAATAAACTAAAAATATAAGATTTTCAGCATCCTTCAACAGCAGCCTCAGGCTGGTCACTGCCGCATCGAGGTCTCCCGTGAGGAGATCTTTGAGGTGATGATGGAAAAGAAACAAGCTTGCTCATGAAATCCAGTCATCTAATTCATAAAGTTACTCAGAATTGTGTATGGAATTTAACCCAGGAGATAGAGAAAATCTTGAGGTAGCAGAACTGCATAGCTTCTCCAGACCAGCTGAAGCATTAAATTATGACTGCATAGGCAAGTGTTAGCTGGTGGACTGTCGGGGCTGTCTGTGTGTGTACTTTTCGGTGAAGATAAGATATTCCCATTTCTCCCAAAGCACCTCCCAGCTGTCTGCTGAATCTAGAGGACACAGTAGAACCTTGCTGCTGGAGAGGTTGTTTTTATAAGAGTCTTATGCCTGTGTTTCTATGATGTTTACTGGCTTTGTGATAGGCTGACGACCTGTTCAGAATGTGCACTGCCTCTTGCCAAATGTCAGCTGGGACTGGCTCCAGCCAATCCCAGAATGTTAATGTAAGAATGTGTTTTTTTTTCCTCCCCTGCCACCGCTTCCCTCTGTGCTGTGCAGAGAGTGGCTCTCTCTCCTGTGGCAACCCAGACTCTGCTGTCAACTCGGTGAGTCACTGACAACACAAAAATATCAACTATCAGACCATAACAGGTCACAGTTATTGAAATTATGCAGATCATTCTGTTTGTTTGGGCTGGCATGAGTCCATTTGACTGTTGATCTCCAGCTGACAGGCATCATCTGGCAAATAGACTTGTACATGAGTGAAGCAGAGGTTTTCCTGTTCTGTTGAGATGTTGTAGTTTTTTGTGTTATCTAAAGTAAGTTAGATTGGGATAGTGATAACTGGATCTTCGTGCCACTTCACTTCTCCTGTGTGTTTATTTGGAAACTAAAGATGTTTCCTCTTCCTGTAGGAGCATTTGTCTTACTTTCACTTTGTGGGACGAATAATGGGAATGGCTGTGTTCCATGGTCACTACATAGATGGAGGCTTTACTCTGCCCTTCTACAAACAGCTGCTGGGTAAATCTATTACCCTGGATGACATGGAGTCTGTGGACCCAGACCTGCACAACAGCCTTGTCTGAATTTTGTACGTAGAAGACACAGTGTTACAGAAGTCAATATGGTGGTGTATCTGTAGAAAATAAAAGATTCCTGAACGAGGAATCACAACACAGGATTTTTAATCATTTCTTACATCATTAAACTATTTTCATACCATGTTTATTTGCATATTGTTTTTATGTGGATATTGCTTGTTGTCTGGCTAGTAAATTCTCTCTTTGCGGTGTAATTTTTGTGAAGTGCCAGACATTGGTGTGTACAAAACCTCTTGGATTATTTGTCTTAGTGTGAATTTGCTGCTTTGTGTTATTGACAAGGACCAGACTGAGACCCTGTGAAATAATTATAATTTAACATTGGAATATTTGTTGACAAATGTATAATAATTTAGTGTTTATGTCTCTTTATTACAGCACACAAGACACAAAAGATTATTTTCCTCCCTGTGGTTTCTGTGACCTGAAATGAACTCTGAGTGCAGTGTTTCATCAGATCCATCTTTGCAGACACTGCTACTCACCCAGAAAAGAGCAGGATGATGTGATCCGCAGGCAGACGCAGTGCCCATACACACCTTTTTACATAACGGTGTAATCCTGTGTTGGTCAAACCATCAGAAAGGGCCAGAAGACCAAAACGACTTACTCATACATAGTGTTTCACAATGTAAATTTAGGGTTTTGTAATGCATGAATGTTTTCAGAATATGCTGCCAGTCTAGCAGTTCCTATGACCATGGACTGTTCTAAACAATTGCATACGCTAAAATTGTTTTCATTCTATTATGTAGATGATTTTATGCAAAGTGAAAAGTGTCCTCAGACGGTGCTTTGTACAGTAATAAGGTATTGTCCATTTACTGTATGTGGATCAAACAACCTGTAATTTACCTTTAACCTGAATAGAAAAAAAATGTTTTTTGTTAACCGCAAAGAGGAATTGCACACAAACTGAATGATGCTGCCATCTGCATTTAGTGGTGACTTCTGCACCAAATATCCATTCACCTTTAAGTCCAGTGCACAATCTGATGGCCCTACTGTCTTTTCCTACACAACAGTACTCAGTGTTGCTCTGTAGCTGCCTCATTGAAGAACTGAACTTTTGAAGTCAGAATATTAAGGCCTTGTTCAATGCTATGACCTTGATTTAGTTGTTGGACTACTTAATATGGTAATGTGCTAAACAAGCCCTTAGTACAGCCTGTATTTATAATCAGGCAAATAATCAGGGGCTTGTTTGTACCACAGTGGCTGAGAATAAATGTGGGGGAAACACATTTGATGCTTTACATTTAAATGCAGCATGTCTCTATCACCTGCTAGGTTTTCAGCAGTACCACTCTTAAACATCTGGTAAATAGTTCCTGGGGGAGGGAACTCTGATCATGAGCAGGGCTACTGGGCTGCAGCGATGATGTTTCTGATAAGTGTTGTTGTTTGCTGTGCGTGTAATTGCAGCGCACCACTGTGTTGACAAACTTCTGCACTGACTAAAAAGAGGAGCGTAGAATAGAAAGTTATGGATTATGTTTTTAACAAAAGCTTTTTGTTAAAAACATCAGCCTGTAAACCTGGAAATTTATAATTTCAACTGAAGAAACATTTTAGTATCTCTTTTGAAAGAATAATATCGCGAAGGTTTAAATATCGTCACAGCTCATTTTTTTAATTAGTGAATTGAACATTGTCTAATTTCCTGTTGATCACGTTGTAGGTCCCTACATTGGTCTGTTTACCGTGTCGAAGTTTATTTTCCTTAGAATCCTGTGATCTGTTACACTGAGGCCGTTTACGTTTCAATGTCGTTGTAATAATTCCTTAACGTTTAATAATTCCAAACGTCGTATAGTAAAAAGTAAAGTAAACATTTAACACACAAATTAAAAATAGAGAAAACTAAACCTCCACTGTCTTTGAAGTTGGGTTTGGGTTGGATCCTGTGGTTGATCCCGGTGACGTCATTTCTCGTAAACAACGTCGGAAGCAACCTCAAAGGACCGATCACCAGTTTCTGTCTCGTTGGTATTCATCCGCCTATTTGCTACGTATAGGTTCCAGACTTATACGTAACATAGTTCCCTGGTTTAAACTCTACACGAGCTTCACTCTCAGCAATTTGCTATGTTATCCGGTACTATTGCAATTAGAGAGTCTGGGCTTCCATTTGTAGTAGACATTATGAGTTAGAGTGAATTTAAAACACATTATTACTGCTGTATGTTTGTCGTCGCGAGAAGCGCGATGGCGGATGAATACATCGGAAGGCGGACTTCCTCCTGCTGTATAAACCGGACCTCATTTTCACAGTACCGGCATTTCACTACCGCTGCCGGTCAGATTTTTAGTCGGTGCTATAAGCCACAGTTTAGGTTATTTATCTTTTTATTTAAACACTTCATCGACATAATGCCTGGGTATTCCGACAGAGATCGCGGCAGGGACAGAGATAGAGACAGAGGGTAAGTTTATGTTGTGTTTTAGACGTGTGTGTTAAGAAATGGCTGACGGGACGCAGAGCCGAGTTAATGACTAAACAAGAAAACGTGTGGTAGTTTTAATAAGAAACCGCCCGCTGTTGGGTTTTTTTTGTTTATGTAGCACATTTATAAAAAAAAAATCGTCGTCGCATCATATCTTAGGTTTTATGTATCCACTCTTAAGTTCAGGGCCCCGATGAGTCCGTTGTCTGTGGCTCGAGGCCTTCTTTGGCCTCGTGCCGCGGCACAACGGCTTTTCGTTAGCCTTTTGGTAGCATTAGCTTCTTGTTAGCTCACGTAATGTTAGCCTGTAATCTATTCGAAACACGTTACATTTGTCACCAGTGGCTGACGAAAACACAAGAATGTTTTGCCCGTGGCATGAATTCTCCTATCACATGTCGTGTGTTGTAAGCGCTCGGCATCATTGATGCTATTGCTTCGAGCTCGACACATTTCGCCATGTGGCAGGAACTACAAAATGCCGGCTCCTGTTCTTTGGTTCGTTTGCTGACCGGAAAGGACATGGCAGCTTTATTGTTTTTCAGTGTCGCAGTTAATAGTGGGCTCGGTTAGCTTGAAATATAGTTTGCCATTACGAAGGCTTAAAATTATTCAGTTTCAACTTTGTGAACCGTAACTTGATGTAATTGCAGGTATGGCGGTGGTCCTCCTCGCTTTGGAGGCAACCGAGGAGGAGGGGGAGCTGGTGGCGGAGGGAAATTCGGTAATCCCGGCGATCGCCTGCGGAAAAAACACTGGAACCTGGATGAACTCCCAAAGTTTGAGAAAAACTTCTACCAGCAGCATCCCGATGTTTCCCGGAGGTCACCGGTATGTAGTCTGCGCGGTTCATGACATGTTATGCAACACTGTTAAAAGCTGCTCCGTCCTCCACATGCTACAGTTATGTAATGAATTGACTACTGGACTTGATTTGTTTTATTTACTTGTATGTTGCAGCAAGAAGTAGAACAATACAGGAGGGCTAAAACAATTACAGTGAAGGGGAGAGAGTGTCCAAATCCCATTACCAAGTTCCATGAGGCCAGCTTTCCATGTAAGTTTAAACCAAGAGTTGAAAATGTCACAAAGGTCGTCTGATGTGCAAAATTAATTGTCTTCTGTTCTACAGCTTACGTGATGGACGTGATCAACAAAATGAACTGGACTGAACCAACACCTATCCAAGCTCAGGGATGGCCCTTGGCCCTTAGTGGCATGGATATGGTCGGCATTGCACAAACCGGCTCTGGCAAAACGCTCTCTGTAAGTTCACAGGCGAGTGACATGATTTGCATTATCAGTGAATATTGGCCTTTACTAATGAAATTGACTGTTTCTTCTGCAGTATCTGCTGCCTGCGATTGTTCACATCAACCACCAGCCATTTCTGGAACGTGGAGATGGTCCCATTGTATGTAAATCACATAGTCGCATGTTCATTTTATTTGCTTTTATCACTTTTGTTCTCCCCTAAACAGCGAACTCTGTCGTTTCTATTTATTTCAGCAATGGGAATGCATTCAGTATGATGAATTATGCTTACGAGATGTGTACACCCCTGGTTGTTGACCAAAAAGTTATTTCTTCCCAACAGTGTCTGGTGCTGGCCCCAACCCGTGAGCTAGCTCAGCAGGTGCAGCAGGTGGCTGCAGAATATGGCAGAGCTTCTCGCCTCAAGTCCACCTGTATCTATGGAGGAGCCCCCAAGGGACCACAAATTCGTGACTTGGAAAGAGGTATCTTTTCAGTAATCAAATCTAACAATATGGCAAATTTGAACAACATATTTTTCATTTTGAGAACCCAGTTCTAAGTGCAACTATACTCTGATAGGTGTGGAGATTTGCATTGCCACTCCAGGCAGACTCATTGACTTCCTCGAGGCTGGAAAGACAAACCTCCGTCGATGCACATATCTTGTGCTGGATGAGGCCGACAGAATGCTTGACATGGGCTTTGAGCCACAGATTCGAAAAATTGTCGACCAAATCAGAGTAAGATTACTGAATTGTGCTACATTTTAGGAAATGTAATTTACTGAAATTAAATGCCCAGTAATGAATATGTTTCTAAATTCTTGTGGTGTTTTGCAGCCCGATCGTCAGACTCTGATGTGGAGTGCCACTTGGCCGAAAGAGGTGCGCCAGTTGGCAGAAGACTTCCTAAAAGAATATGTTCAGATCAATGTTGGAGCACTACAGCTAAGTGCCAACCACAACATCCTACAGATAGTTGATGTCTGCAATGATGGGGAGAAGGAGAACAAGTGAGTAATGTGGCAGTGATGAAAAGTGTTTTTCCAGAGCTTTTGACACCAGCTAAAGACTATAGCTTACCAAGACACTCCTTTTTTTAGACTGATTCGTCTACTTGAGGAAATTATGAGCGAGAAAGAGAATAAGACCATCATCTTTGTAGAAACAAAGAGGCGGTGTGATGACCTCACAAGGAGGATGAGAAGGGATGGGTAAGTATTTAGTCTAACCAGGAAGCTTCAGTGTATCTGTGCTACTGCCTACTTTTAATGTATAATTCTCTTAGGTGGCCAGCTATGGGCATCCATGGTGATAAAAGCCAACAGGAAAGAGACTGGGTTCTCAATGGTAAGCAGGAATACTATTGAAATAGACATCACTGGATAATATGAGCTGTATAGACATGTTTTCTCAAATGTATTAATTTTACTCATTTTTCATACAGAGTTTAAATATGGAAAGGCTCCAATTCTCATTGCCACAGATGTTGCCTCCAGGGGTCTAGGTCAGTATTCTCCTTGAGCTGTCTTCTAATTTTTTTAAAAAAAAGAAAGTATTTGCTTTCTTTAACTCTTCTGCTTCTTTCTGAGTTTCTCCCCTGACCAAAAGGAGCAGTCTGTATGGCAGGGCCTTGGCATGACAAGCCCAGGTCTCCAGAGGGGGAAGGAGGATTCTTGGAGGTGTCCTGACTGGCGAGGCGCGGGTCTCCCAGTTGTGCAGATATTCAGAGGTGACCAGGCCCAAGTGCAGCATAGTGCCGGCCTGCCTAAAAAAAGGGGGGTGAATTGAGGGCTGGCCACAGTTCCTCCCCCATATGCACGTCTGTTCTCTGGCAATGGTTTGGACTGCTTCACACACCCAGGCTCTCTAACTGTCCCATCTCAAAGCTCAGCTACCCTATCTGCGATTGTCCTGCATATTTGTTTGGGCACTACATTCCAAGCTATTTTGAAGGTGCGCTCTGTTGTGTACATTCATTGTATAGCATGGGTGGCGTTGCTGTTGCAGTCTCTTAAACTTCTGTCGGGAGCAGTTTGTCAGATCGATCATACATCACCTCTGTAATGACATGGCTACTGGCGCTTTAGGTGACAGTGGGACATGCTAGTTGGACACTTGGACAAAATCCAGCCTCACACTCCTCCCTCGCCTGCGTTTCAAAGTCATGTCGAGACCTGCCAACGAGAGACAATATGATCAAGTGAGCACTGGGTCTGGAAAAATCTTGCCACGCCGAGTGGGGGATTCATTGTGTGCAGACATCCTGCAAATTTGGTCAAAACTACAGTTTTTCTTGGGAAGAGATGCTGCAGTATGTCCATTAAAACAAGTACCTCATGAGTGAGCCTAACAGGGCGACATTGGTTAAATGCGTATTCAAGAAGCAGTAGTGGGAATAGCAAACCCACTGTGTAGAAACATCTGAGGGTCATTTGACTATGTGGGGCGTGTGCTGCAATGGGAATGGACTAGTGAATGCATACTCCAAATATGGTACGACTTCTGATCCATTCTATCAAAGGGTGGTTCACTGGATTGGAAGCTGGTGGAGTTTGCATCGTTTTTCTTTTCCCACCGTAGTCTCCCCAGGGAGTGAAAGTGTCTGTCTCATTCTCTAACCCAAGTTTTATTA
Organism: Trinectes maculatus; assembly: GCA_016785345.1. Taxonomy (NCBI): domain Eukaryota; kingdom Metazoa; phylum Chordata; class Actinopteri; order Pleuronectiformes; family Achiridae; genus Trinectes; species Trinectes maculatus. The sequence continues at coordinate 93,662 of JAFBJQ010000034.1, forward strand.
CAGTTTGTGGCTTTACTAGTCGCACCCACTTCATGACCACACTAACTTGGCCTTTGTTTTGATCTGGTTGTTGTGGTGGTGCTGGCACACACCCTTTGTGTGTTGTCCTCTTCCTTTATGCCACATCGCAACACAATCTTACAGATGTTGAAGACGTGAAATTTGTCATCAACTTTGACTACCCCAACAACTCAGAGGACTATATCCACCGCATTGGCAGAACAGCTCGCAGCCAAAAGACAGGCACTGCTTATACCTTCTTCACTCCAAACAACATGAAGCAGGCCAGTGACCTCATATCTGTGCTACGTGAGGCCAACCAGGCAATCAACCCCAAGCTCCTCCAAATGGCTGAAGACAGAGGAGGTAAATCCAATTGGTGAGATACAGAAACTGTGCTGTGGACTGCAGCCACTTTTTTTTTCTGCTGCCCTCCTTTTGTTCTGAAAAGTTGATTGGATCCCTCTGTAAACTTATTGGTATTTCATGCCACTTGTTAGTTGAGTTGCAAAGATAACATGGCTGTATTCATGATTCTTCTTATTAAAAATTGGTTTTCTTTTCCAGGGCGTTCAAGGGGAGGCCGAGGTGGTGATTACAGGGATGACCGCAGGGATAGATTCTCTGGAAGGCGTGATTTCAACAATTTTAGGGACAGGGATAATGGTAGAGGGTTTGACAACGGACCAAATAAATCTTTTGGCACAAATGCACAGAATGGAGGAGGCTATGGGAACAACAGTAGTAGCAATGGCTACAGTGGAGCCAGCTACAATGGTAATGGACAGTCAAACTTTAGTAACAACCCAGCAGGAGCCTTTGGAGGCCAGAACAACTTCCAGGCTCAACAGTTTGCCCCTAGTAAGGCTGGTGCACAGAATGGTGTAAGTCACCCCCCCTTTCCCTTCCCCCAGGCACAGGCTCAGCAGCATCCTCCACCACCACTGGTTCCCTACTCCATGCCCCCACAGTTCTCTCAGTAAACACACCACACACTTGAAAAGTAATTTATTGCTTTTTGTCCTGTTCTATAGATACCCATGATTTTTGTATTCACAGAGCAGGGTTAAATACGTTAACCTCTGTCAAGCCTTTTAAGATCTGCAGTGCAGCAGTAGTGGCATTGCACACTTTTTCCTATTACTATTTAATTTGTTACATTCCTTTAGTAATGGTTATGTTTTGTACTAGGTAATTTACAGATGTATTGTTTTTTCATGTGTATCATTGAAAGTGATGTTAAGCTCCTACCTTGGAAGTGCACTGCATGATCTTACAAATAAAACAAAAAAAAAAGACTTGGTTTTTGTTTTTCTGTTTTTAGCTTTAAATCTTGATGCAGGTTGATAGTGACGATTGCCTCTTCTGATCAGGCACTGCCCTGCCTGTCCACCAGGTGTCATGTTTCACCAATGCAGATGCTTGCACGCGTTTGTGTACACACGTAAAAGGGAAGCAACTTACATACATATATATACTGTGTGTGTGTGTGTGTGTATGTATATATATATATATTTATATATACATACACAGTATGTGTGTGTGTGTGTGTGTGTGTATATATATATATATATATATATATATATAGTATATATATATATATTTATATACATACACAGTATGTGTGTGTGTGTGTGTGTGTGTGTATATATATATATATATATATATATATATACGTGTTTATAGGGCTTGGCAACTTGTTTTCCTTCCCAATCACGCAGTGACTTATTGAAGATTTATGATTGCTGTAAACTACGCAGAAGAACTCAATTGACTTTCGAGCACCCAAAATGGGCTGTGTGGAACAAAATGGAATTGTCTCAATAACCGAATTTCAGTATCAATTTTTCACTCAATCGGGACTTTTTAGCGTCACGTGTCCTCATGTTATGAAAAATCATTTGTGAGCACAGGCAGATAAGGCGGCGGGCCCTCAGGGTTAGCCATTACTTAAAACTATTACATAACCTTTCTTTAAACTGTTTTTTTTTTGGGGGGGGGGTGATACAGACTCTGCGAACTATATATTAAATTAAAAACTGACATACCCCCCTTCAATGTTAAATGTCAAATCAGGATTAGGATCAACACTTTGTATAAATGCTGTTTTGGCCCCAGGATCTGTGGTACCTATGTTTCTGATGCTGTGTGTAAATGTTAATTTTATTGTTAGTAGGTCAGAACACAGGGGAGGATCAGAGCCATTAGTCCCACGTGTTGTGTTGTTGTACAACTGCTCCATCTCGGACACATGTATGATGAAGGACTGAGGACTGGTCACAGGTCAGTAGCTCCCGCTGATTACAGATAAGAGAAGATTAGAATCAATGCTTTTCTGAAGAGCTGTGGGTGCGGCTGATTGAAATAGCTTTCTACATATTTACAGAACCTTGGCCTTGAAGTATGTGTGGAACGCTCTGTGCAAATACTGCTGAGTGTTACTCATTTCATGAGCTGGAGAATTGCTTTTTTTGTCATTGTACAGCCACACCCTGCTGACAGCACCAGCACACATTCTCGAAAAAGTGTTTGTGATGACATTAACAATGACACTATACATGTGTTAATGTACGATTTGACAACAGAGCAGTGAACCGGTCATACAATACAATGACCCTGAAACTGAAGCAGCTAAATGAAATTTAGCACATTATTTATACCTGTAATGTGACATTTTGATATTTGCATTTGAATTTCATATTGATATTTTCCATTTTCAGGGTAAAAAAACCAAAACAACATCTTTCCATTGTGACATCGAAGAACCAAGGTGATCCAGGTTATCAGATGGGGACAAACCAGGCTTATCTCAGATGAGTTGCACAATGTGGAGTTTAAACAGGTGGACTGTGCTAAAGCGCACAGGTGTTACACAATTACATGAACATATGCACAGTGCATTACAGTTACAGCAAACAAAAAATAAACTTTCACACTGTTGTGTCCAACAGTGGAAGTCATTTGTGAACATAACTGATGAGGGAAAGACCCTAATATTTTTTTCGTGTTTTTTTGCCTGCTGCTGTGGAAAAAAAATTAATGAGAGCAGAAATCAAAACAGGAAAGCACTGTAACACACACTGTATATCAACACATCACAGTGGATGTGTTTGTTATTCTGAAACCATCGATTACAGCAGCTTTAAGTTCCCCTGGGGACAAAGGTCAAGGCTGAATGATACTACACACCTCTACACCTCAATCATCCTCATGCTCTTGTCCCACCACTCGTTCCTACATGTGTTACTTTTGCCTTTCTGTTCCTTGCAGGTGATCCCTCCCTCTCCCTGCAGGTATGCAGGTGTTGGTATGTGTAGTAACTGCTTTGGGCGTGCGTCCGACACACCCACTGCAAGCATGAGACGGAGCAGCATGCTGAACCACTTTCTTCCCATTGAGGCGTAAAGTCACATTGTTTCACTCCTCCATCAGAGGTACATCCCACCATCTCACCCCCCACCACCCGCCCTCCTAATAATACTGCACATTTGTCTTAACACCAGCTGACATACCAACCCACATGAAACACTGTCCATGCACTGCAGATTTGATTGCTATCTCTCTTTTTTCTGGCAATAGCTCAAGTTTGCATTCCTGACTCTATAGACCTTCAGCCTGAGAATGCCACAGAGGACACCTGACAGGGCGTGTGTCTGATAACGACGGATACATTAAAATGTAATTAGCTCCTTCACTCTGGATCTGTCAGATGCTCAGTCATAGTAATAATAATACACATTATCATGTACATACCGCCATGTACATTTCAACACATCGTTTTTCTGACAAACCTTTACCATTAACTGAGTTATGTTATGTTATTAAGTGAATTATGAACAGCATGACATGCAATTACTGTGTATACACCTCAATGACACATTTGCTTGTCGCGACTACAGGAACAAAAAGAGTAAGTGTTAATGACTTATCTTAATATCCAGCCACCCAGTGTCGAGCTCTGCTGCATTCCCTCACAACACTCCATATGCATATATGGAGAACTGTAAGTCCACAGAGTGTTATGTAATGTCAAGCCATGTTTAGTGTGTGGCACTGAGCTAATAACGTAGCAGCAGTTGTATCACTGATTGTTTATGTACGCAGGTACATGTGTGGAGTCAATGAAAGATTACAGTGTTTCTTCAGGCTCTTTCAGGGTTCATGCATAACCTGTTTCCTCAGGCCTTGCGTGAGCACATTTTTAGGTAACCACTAGAATGCAGGCATAAAGGGAAAAGCTGCACAAATATCAGATGAGAGCGGCAGGAGCGTGGAACAGGTCGGCCCGGTCTGCTCCTCCACTGCTGTTACTGACGACACACCTGCCGGCCTGGGAGGAGCTGAGACAGGTGGACGCTCCTTAACTTCACTGAGGGGAAAGACTACAGGAGACAAGAAGGAGTGACAGGACGAGGAGAGAGGAGAGGAGAGAGCGAGGCGTTTGAAGAAACACGCTCAGACTCAGATCACACAGACAGGCCTGAACGGTCTCCCAAGATGTCGAAGATAAAGGAAAACAGTACCGTAAAGATCAGCAAGTGAGTGTGCACAGCTTCCTGTGTGTGTCTGTATGTGTCTGTGCTTGTGTGTCAGGTTTCCTCGTCCTAAGTTACAATCGCTTGTCTCTGCTGTTTTGCTGCCTTAACAACATGTTTTCTCCCTGAGGGACACAATCTGGTTCATGCTACATGTGGGCATTTATGTATCATGATCCCATTTATGTTTACACAGGGCAATGTACTACAGGAGTCAGGTGTCAAATGAACGCAACAGTGATCTTACTGTTTCAGCAAAATACATTCACTGTCTTTTATTTGGAAAATGAATGTTTTTTTTCCCAGTTCACTCTGATGTTAGTGACTAAACGGAGTCACTAACATCAGAGTGAGTGTAATTCATTAGTGTTCTTCATGAGTTACCTTCTTGTCAGCTCTCCTGGCCACTTGGCCTCACTGCATTTCTTTTCATTTCTATCTTTGCCCAAGGGGTGTATCATGAAATTGTGCCGACAGTCAAAGGCCGCTCTTGTGACTCATTAAGCTGACAGGTCAACACTGTGCCTTTCATGCCAGCTCACAAAGTATAACACACAACATGTGCATGAGCATGTTGTCACTGCACTGATGTCACTGTGCAGCCGCTGGTGGTTCTTTATTGGAGGAGTGAGTTGATGATTGTCGCCATCAGTCATGTTTCATGAAGATACACATGACAGTAAATGTGTGTGTGTGTGTGTGTGTGTGTGTGTTTGACCACACGCTAACAGTGACTAAACAGGCACTTGTGTGCTGTTGAACACTCAGGCTCCTTCACAGAAGGGTGTGTGCGGTGAGTGTGACTGACAGAGGACAGGAGAGGAAGAGGGAGTGTCAGGGCAGGGTTTCCTCACAGCCTGCTGTGTTTGTCTTCACCGATACGGCTGCGCCTGATATTCAGGGGAAGTGAGTGAGTCAGGGAGATAGTGTGTGGACGCCTGTGTGCACCCACACTAATCGCTGTCATATACTGAAGCTGCCAGGTATGAGTGTCACATATTTGCTGGACTCTTCAGAAGCGATAAGGGTCTGTGGTGTGGTGGTGAAAAGTATTATGCATTCATGCAAGTCCTGTATTAAACATGCGACTGCAGTATATATGTATAATTGGAAAATGGAGCATAAGTAGCAGTCAGTGCCAAAAAATGACATTATGTCATCAGGTTATTTCCTCATTCATTAATTGTATGCATTTTAATTTTGCAGCTGAGCGATACCTGTTTTCTACAGCATAATGAGTCACCTAATTTATCTCATGTTTGTTTATTCTAATTAAAATAAATTAATTAGTACACATAATACATCATAGTTAGCCACACGCAAGTTTACCTTTGTTTGTTCCAAACAACAACTCAAACCTCAACATTGTCAAAAAATAGCCATTTTTTCCATTAAGACTGACCATAACTATAAATAATGTATTTTTCACACAAATCTTACAAAGAGCCCATAACTACTCCATCAATCTACTGTATATCCAGGAAGTATCTGGACCCCTCACTGTCCTTATGTTTTTTGATGCTGCAGCTTTATGCTAAAATCATTGAAACTAATCTAAATGTAGCTCAGATTCATTTCATTTCTCCTCATAGTTAATATGTTTCAACATCTTGTCAGTGGTAAATGCAAATAGGTTGGGTATTGGGTTAGTGTTTGGGTATGAGCATGGCTGGCTCCATAATCATCAAGCAGAAGTAGCAGTGTGGGACTCAGACTGTAAGAAACAATCTTTGTTGGTCTGATGACGCCACAGTCAGATGGTCTGGCATGAAGTGTCATGTTGTGAATGAAGCCAGGCTTCGCTCCACAGCAGCATCATGCTGTGACAGAGACAAGGAGGCTGATCAGGGAGGAATAAAAAGGCTGAACGGAGCAAGATACAAATTTTAATGTCCAACTCAGTTTTACATTTATATGGTCTCTCAGTCAAGACGAGTGGAGTGGCTCAGCCAGAGCCCTGAGCAGCTTCCAGTGAAACACAGGCCCTGTCCAGCTGACAGGGCCTTAGAGGACATATCAGAATGTAGATGCAAAAGAAGGCATGAGGCAGTAATCACTGCTCAACATGCTTCACCTCAGTACAACTCAGAGTACACGGCGTGAATACTTATTATTTTTATCATTTTATTTGTCACTTTATACGAAACATATTGAACTTATTGTTCAACTTCAATTAGTGGTCACTGGGCTTATGCTAATTCTTCACCTCTTCACATGTTCTTATGTTGCAGCCTTACGCTACAATAAACAGAACAAAACCTTGATTCGCCACATATAGACGAATTTTAAGTGAATTCATCGGAAAGCAAACCTGTCATATATAAGAACAACCTCAAAACCAGCTCACCAGTGCAGTTTATACTTACACTTACTCCCAGCTAATAGGAGCAATACAATTCTTTATCGCAGTCTGGAATCCTCCTCCACCTGCTACGAGCCATTATGTCTGACTTCATGTGTCTTGATAAGAGCTGAATTCCTCTGAGGAGGAATGTGTGTGTGTGTGTGTGTGTCACAAACTGACAACATTCTTACCTGTCATGGGAGGGGACACGCCCCCCTCGACTATGTGTCCCGTGGGTCTTGACACGGGTGTGTCAGGATAAATAGTTTGCTTTCATATCATATCGCAGTATGTGGTAGAACAAACGGTGAGCACAAACAGGTCTGCAGTAAAGTGTCAGCCCCCCCCCCCTTTTTTTTCACAGATTTTCCCTCACCGGTCCTGAGGGTGTAGGTCAGAGGATATTGCACCTGGTACAAAATGTTAAGCCCTTTGATGCAAATTATGACAAATAAAATGGAGTTGATTGACTGTTTTTATTGCTGGTGCAGTATTTGCCTGTTTTAGTGACATGCCACTTTAAATATAGAAATAGTACATAGAAAACATGTAAGTCTTTTAAAGACTAAACTACCAGATAATATATAAATGCTGTGCTGATAATAATAATAATAATGATATTCACAATTGATTGTCATTTGAAGCAACTTCCTTCACAGTGAAATGTTTGATATCAAGAATAGAAACTTGCTTTAGTCACTGTAACATCAGTATGATGTTACAGTGACTAACATCATACTGATGATACCGTAACATCAGTATGATGTTACAGTGACTAACATCATACTGATGATACTGTAACATCATCAGTATGATGTTACAGTCTTGCATTCCAGCATTTTGTAATGTCTTCAAATAATGTTAAAGAGACACATCTCGAATGCCTGTGCAGGATAATGTGATTGAAATAACCATGTTTCTCATCGTGTTTCACATTTGTTTTTTTTTCCTTTGCCCCAGGACTCAGGCCACTGACCTGGCTGTGCTGATTGCTCGTATGCAGAAGAATGCAGACCAGGTGGAGAAGAACATCCTGCGAGCAGAGGAGCTGCTGGTTGTGGTAAGGACGTGGCACATTGGAGCTGGAGACCACAGCTCTGACATGCTGCCAGAATCATCAGCTGTCAACCGCCATTTGTTGCCTGTTTGTTAATGGAGCTTTGAGCTGCAGCATTACAGACAGGTCAAACACGTATGCACCAATACATGATGTACAATTCTGCTTCAGTAGAATGACAACTGTATGTTAGACTCAATAACACAAAGCCGTTTTAAATGAAGTTTGGTGAAAAAAGACTATGTTGTTGTCCTGCTGCTCCTGTGTAGGACACAGAGCGTGACGGGAAGAGTCAGCCGCTGATCCACCAGAAGGAGACTGCGGCCAATCTGACGGAGGCTGAGGGGCTGCTGAAGGACCTGTTTATGGACGTGGACAAAGCCAAGAGGCTGCAGCACCCACAGGCCACTGAGATACAAAGAGAGTGAGTTTCCTGGGGCATCACAGTCATACTAAAAGACACGTTTGTGTGCATGCCAGCAGCAGACACACCTAAAACTCGACACATCACATTCCACTGAGCTAACGCTCGCCAGAAACTCCACATTCCCCTTTACTATTCTCCACCTGCCGACTCAGCACTGACTGACACGCTGGTGTGTCTGATTCTGCTGTTTCCAGTGTGAAAAATCTTCATGGCCGCTGGGCAAACGACTGCGCCACCTACAGGGAACTGTATGACCAGGTGCAAGACTTGGAGGCGGGACAAAAGACAGGCTGGGATCCTCTGCTCGATAATAAACTGGTCAGCAGATCAACAACTAACAGATTCAACTCAGTCTTTGGTCTCAGCTGATGAACGTCTACTTTCTTATGCGTCAGGTGTCACAGGCCGATCATTTTCCTGCTGTGTAACGTTGTGTTTTGCAGAAGCAGCTGACGACAGAGGCCTACGGCCCCAAACTGTCTGATGTCGAGAAGCAGATCGCAGCACATAACATTCTGCACCAGGAGATCGAGGCGTACAGTGCCCAGCTGCAGCCCAGCAGTTTCACCTCACAGGTAACAACAGCACACGGCAACACATGCATGCACTCTGCAGAACAACACCCACGACGAGTCCGGCTTAAATTATCCATCTTCTTTATCAGGAGCAGTACGCGGCCATCAAAGAGAAATATTCTCAACTTGACGTAAGTGCTGTTCGTTTTCATTTTGCTGACTGTAGGATTTCAGTGTGCGGCGTCAGTGGCGTGTGTGTTTATGTCACGTCTGTGTCTTTTGCAGGAGAAATCTCAGCAAAGGCGTAACAACCTGACCTCTCTGTATGAGTACATGCAGAGCTGCAGTAAGGAGCTGGTCTACCTGTCAGGCCAGCAGGAGAGGATCCTTCAGCGAGACTGGAGCGATCGCATGGTTGACCCACCTGGTGTCCGCATGGAGTATGAGGTGAGGAGCCAGAGTGGTGCATGTGCTCCGATGGTGGCATCATTATGATAAGAAGTAGATTTTGGTGTATGGAGGGGGTACTGGGTGGAGACATTTCAGACAGAGAGATATTAAAACAGCTTTCCATCAAACTTAATCCTCTTGTAGCAGGTTGTACAAACTGGTGTAACCAGTACAGTACTGTACACACTCACTCTTGTAACTAGCTGCTGATGGAATCTGATTGGAAAGCACTCTCCCTTATGTTTATATACAGAAATTCAAAAGTAATGGACTGATAGCACATGAGAGTGAGATCAACCAGCTGCAGGATGAAGGAGATCGTCTGGTTCAAATGAAACATCCTGCCACCTCGACCATAAAGGTAGACTCCACCTGTCTGCTACGCCAGACACATCAGACATGAGCATCAGTCATCATGTTCGACTCAGCTGAGTTGACTTGTTTGCTTTGCTTCTATCAGGCACACAGGGATTCAGTGCAGAATGAGTGGCAAGCCTTTCTCAACCTGTGTTTAGCACAGGAAACACATCTGGACAACATTGAAGACTATAAGAAGGTACAGGACCTGTGACGGCACCACACAGCCACTGACTGGCATAACATTACTCTGTTTCACCGCCGAGTGTCTGTCTCTTCATTACAGTTCCAGCTGGATGCTGAGACTCTGTCTGAGTCCCTGGAGAGACTCAATGCTAATCTGGACCCAAAGTCTATGGTCAACAAGAGCAACTCTGAAATCCTGCTGGCACTGGAGGTATCACGGTGTTTTATGATGCCTTAATGTCAACCAAACCTATTTACCGTTTTTACACTTCAGAGACAACTCTGAACTTAACTAAACTTAATTTAATGCAATTAATTATCCCCATGAATAAATTAGATAGAATAAATAGTTTGATAGAAATACAGGGGGTTCTCGTGTTACGACGGAGATCTGTTCCTGAGAATGTGTCGTAACCGAATTTCGACGTTAGTCGGAACATACATTCATGTGGATGTAATCCTATGTAAATAATAAGTTGTGCCACTAGATGTCGCTATGACACCACCCTACAATAAGAGTTTATTGTGGTGAATTGCCTTTTGTCACTGTAGGGGTTGATATCGCGAGTGTAATGAGCATTTCCTTTAGATTTCTGATATCAACCGTGTAGACCAGGGGTGTCAAACGTACGGCCCGCGGGCCGGAACTAGCCCGCCAGGGGGTCCAGACCGGCCCTTGGGATAAATCTGCAATATAAAAAAATACACACACAAAAAAAATCATGAACTACATTTTTTTAAAATAAATATGCTGTTAAGAATTCTCCAAGTCAGAAATGAATTTGTATTCATGCCTTTGTTTTGAAGTGAGAGTTTTATTTTGTAGGCAGTTTATGCACGTCCCTTTCCTGCCTCACGTATACCGACCGAGCTGTTGTTTAGAGTGGTACGGCAGTTTCCGACGATGTAGGTTACAGTACGTTCATGGTGATGTCAAATGAATGTGTACATGTAACTTACCTTTTCTGATAGTGATGTGTAGCTCCTGCAGTATATTTACACTCGTGAAAACGTTCTTTTTCACCCGTTAGCATGATCGCGAGTTAGCATCTATAAGCTAACTGAGCTGGAGGAAGTTTGTTATGACTGGTAGCCTCCATAGTACCTTTGGTTTACATGTGTCTGCTACATAATTAAAAGTTAGAGCTACGTTCATTAATACTAAGTGGATGACACTGAGATGTATTTATTTGCTGTGAAGTGGTTACTGTATTTGGCTGCATATATAAGGCAGTACACAGTGATAATTTGGTTCCTTATTTGTTGTGATATTTCAGAAACTGCACTGCACCAGAACCAGTTCTGCAGTGAACATTAGAATCCACTGATGTCTCCTGTGCTTTCTGACTGAAGCCCTGCAGTTGTCAATTCAGTTAAATCAGCATCAGAGGTCAAACTCCTCAACATATGCAGTTCCTATGTTGTGTGCTAATTACATAGAATCTATGTAATTACTGAGTTTACTGGTCTGGCCCCCTTATGATCAGATTAGGCCATGTGCGGCCCCCAGACCAAAATGAGTTTGACACCCCTGGTGTAGACCCTGTGTTGTGAATAAACCTACGGTATTGCCACGATCCCGAACGCATCTTTGTCCGTGTGCATCTCCTTACCGGCTGCCTCTGCACTCCCCCCCTCCCCCCACCGCCTGCCATCCATTTCACATAAGTAAACACAAGGCAGAGTAGCCTAGCTGTGCTGTGGAGGTGTTGGAGAGCCGGCAAGTGCGCTGAGAGACAGAGAGAGCGCTCACCAACTAGTTCCTGTGTGAAGTCTGTACGTATTTACTGGGCAAACCGCTTAAGCCGAAACAAGGAAGTTCACGGGAGATGTGTCGTAACCACGAAAACGACGTAACTCGTGACTGTCGTAACACGAGGACCCCCTGTAATGATAAATAATAGGATAATTAAAAAGAAAATAGGAGAAAATTTGGTGAAACATTCAGCTGAATGTTAAAATCAAGTGGAAGCAGTGGGTAAAGCTACACTACTCCACTTTATACAGATTGCATTTAATATTGAATTATAAATATCACATATATTGCACAGATTTTACAGTTTAGGAATCCTGATTTATTTATTTTTTGGGCAAAATGTGACTTGTGACAGTTGAAGAGACACAGTGTCACAGTGTTTGCTCCATAAGATGCAAATGACTGTGTGTCAGTGGAAAGTGGCCAGATCAGTTCTGCAGGTTTTTATAAGAAGAGTCAGGCTTTTCTCCACCTGTGTTGACAGACAGTGTTTGTTTTGTAGGTTTCAGCCATGTGTACAGGAATTTTCTGAAAAACAAATTTAGTCAGTTGCTTTTGCAGTGGCTTTTCAGTCAAACAAAGAACAGAGGTGTAAACTCTGAAGGAGAGATAACTGAGAAATGCTTGATCGCTGTGTCTGCTGGTGTTTCTGACGGTTTCTGACTCAATCCCCTCGTCAGGGAGATGAACCAGCAGTGAAGAGGAACGAGCAGCGTCTGGCCTTCCTTAGGGAGGCCAGCAGCACCATCGTGCCTCTGAAGTTACGACGACTCCAGCCCACCAAGCCGACCACTGTGGTGTCTCTGTGTGACTGGACTGATGAGGAGGTAGGACAAAAAAAAACATGACAGATTTGTGACCGTCACATCTGTTGTTATCATCTATCTTTAATTATTTTGTCTGCGTGTTTCAGGACACAGTGAGACGTGGTGAGAAACTTGTCCTCAAGTCCAACGCTGATAATAAGGACTGGGAGCTTCAGACCAGCAGTGGGAAGACTAAAACTCTTCCAGGCGCATGTTTCATGTTCCCGCCGCCTGACACTGAGGCCATGGAGAGAGTTAACAGGTATAAATGACTAACTCGCAGTATCTTTTCCTACCATTATTTGTACGTGTTTACAGCTGAGACAAATCCTCAACCCACGTCTGATGATTCACCTGGTATGGTTTGATAATGAAACGTTGTGTCGTTTGTGCAGCCTGGACAAATCACTGACGGACCTGAAGAGACGTAGATCTTCATTAATGACTTCCCTGAGGAGTCCCAGTGTGGAGGTGGTTCGCCCTCAGAAGGCTGGTGAGAGGGAGAACTAACACACACACACAAACACAAACACACAAACACACCTCTACACTCACGGTTTTCCCTTATTAAAAGGTCGACCATAAAAAGTCAAAATTTAAACTTGTTCTCCTCCTCAGCCGCTGTACAAAGTGTTCCAGATGACCCCAGAGCTGCAGAGCTCGGCAGTGACTTAGACAAGATCAACAAATCCCTGGATAAAATTAACCAGGAAATCCTGAGCCGGTTGAGGTCCCCACTAAACAACCGCAACCCGACACAGGACCTGTCAATCAGGCTGCAAGAGCAAGAGGTGAACATGCGTTAATAAAACTGAAATGTTTACTTATGTGGAACATTCTTAAAACAAGGAACATAAATAGTCAATTTATAAGCTCATGTTCGAAAAGGAGTGGGAAGAAGTTTGAACATATCTAGCCCCACCCCTTCTCCATTTCTCTATCGTTTCCGAGATTGTTTCTTCTTTAGATTACATGACCAAATATAAACATATATGCATATAGACAGAAACACATACCAACATGCCAAACAGGACATGTTAAAAAAAAGAAATACATAGCAACATTATGTATTTTCATAACATTGAATTCTAAAGCCCCTCTACACCCTGGTAAGTTGTGAAGATTGTGGTTTTGAACTGAAACAGTAACTGTTTGGACATTGCTTAAACTCCATTTTGAGTCTTTTCCACAATTTTACTCTGACGACCGATACAGAAAAACGTTTTATCGTGGTACGGCCATAACCTTAAAATTAAAAATTTAAATCATAACTCCCTTCCCTCTCATGAAATAATGTTTGTATATTGACTGGTAGGAATAGAGAATTAATGTGTTCCTGATAACCGACATTATGATTGCTCGTTTCTGAAGTCTATAAATTATACAAGTAAAGTTTTGTACGTGTTTCCCCATACCTCAGCACAGCAACTCAAACACAGCAAAATTATGGAACAATATAAAATATGGAGATTTATGATTCACGACATGTCTGGCTTTGCTCAACGGTGAAATGCCTTTTGACAATTTATTTTGTTCATGAATTATGTGAGATTTCCAATTAATTTTTTCATCTGTTGTCACCCCGAGAAATTTGTAATCAAAGACTTTTCTACATCCACACCATCTATTTGCAATTGTGTTTCGACGTTTGCTTTATGGTTTCCAAATAACATGAATTTTGTTTTATTCAGGTTTAAAGATAGCTTGTTTTTATCAGACCTTTTTTTCAGTTCCCCCAATTCTACAGTGATTTCTTGTAAAAGGTGATCCAAATTGTCTGAACAGAAAATATTTGTGTCATCTGCAAACAGCACCATTTTTATTCAATTGGAAACTTTACATATATAATTTATGTATAAATTAAATAATATTGGACCCAGCACAGACCACTGGGGTACACCACAAGTAATATTTAGGCATGTGGAAGAAAAATCAGGTAGCTTCACATATTGCTGCCTGCCACATAGATAACTTTTTATCAAGTCAAGTACTATACCCCTAATGCCATCTGCCCTGTTTATTGATCAGTATGTCATGGTTGATGGTATCAAATGCTTTCTGGAGGTCCAAAAAAATCCCAGCTGCATACTTTTTTTGATCAATGGAACGTTTGGCTGTTGGGTGTGAATCCATACTGGCTTTGTATGTGTTTCCAATCCAATCTGTCATTAAACACTTTTTCTAGAAATTTTGAGAATTGTGGAAGTAGAGAAACTGGTTTGTAATTTGTGAAGTGGTATTTGTTTCGAGTCTTATACAATGGAATAACTTTTGTAATTTTCATTTTGTTTGGAAATATTCCAGTTTTAAATGACAAATTACAGATGTAAAAATCACTGCGGTTACAGTGAGGTTTAAAATATTTAATGATCAGAGGTGTCTGGTCATGTGTGTCTGATGTCAGGAGGTGTCTGATTGTAATCGGTGATATCTTTGGATTTGTCCTTTAGAAATCTGCTCAGGCTCTAAGGAGGCTGGAGTCTGACAAGTCGAGGATCCAGAGGGAGCTGGAGCCGATTCTGGCCAAGAAACCACTGGGACCCATCACCTCGACCCTGCCCCTAAAACTGGCCACTGCCAACAACAAGATCAATGACATCAGTGCCCTTAATAGTCTCTATGATAAAAAGTAAGATCAGAATTCATTATTCGCTCCCCGTGCGCCTTAAATGGCAGCCCACTGCTCTGCGTATGTGCGCTTTGTGTAATGTAAAGTAATTTCCCCTAGTGGATTATAAAGGATTCTTCTTCTTCTTATAGCACAGCCCAATCTTTTGCTTTTGAAAAACATCACTCACGCTGCCATTGTTTTACATTATTATGTCTCTCCTTTCAACAGAGCTATGGCCGCCATGTTCCTAGAAAAACAAATGCAGAACGTAGAGGGCGTGGTCTCTGGGTTTGAGCAGCAGCTCGCTAAAGATGGCACCATTCTTGATCAGCCTAATGCGCTCCAGACTCGCTACCAGCAGCAGCAGGTGCAACCCAAAAACACATTCGGGTCATAGGCTCGTAATGGTCCAGAACACTGGATGATCAAAGGGAATGCAAATATGACTCTTTTACAATCCTGTACTTTCTCTTTATGCCGTCAAACAGGAAATGCGTAAGGATGTAGCCTCGAAGAAGGTTGAGTTGACTCAATTAGGGAAAGACTTGGACCTGACTAAGCAGGCGTGCAGCTCCGTGCAGCAGAGCGTCAATGAATATTGTCCTGACATCCACCGGCAGGAAAATGAGGTGAACCATCTGAAGAACCGCTACACGAATGTCAGTAATCAGCTGCAAGAACGGTGAGGCGAGAAAAGATCCAGGTGTTGTAATTGCGTGTGCCTGTATGTTTTTAATTCTTCGGTCAGTGTGTTTTTCATTACTGACGTGTGCTCTATATTTTGCTCAAGGTCTGCTCTCATACAGAAAGCGAACAATAAAAACCAAGATTTCCAGAATGCACTTCAGTCCCTGGATTTCTTCTTGGTCAATTTGCCCAATAATGAAATTAAACCGACTGATGATGTGATGCAGATAACAGCCAAGCAGAACTCTCAGAAGGTCAGTGCTTATATAACAGGTCTCCAACGTCTCTCAGCGAACTCACTTTCAACAATGAGATGATTCTGTGTCTCATCAGTTGTGTGTATCAATGTCCCATGTTTAGAAAGTGATGGAAGACATCAAGAGGAAATCGGGTGATTTAGACCGAGTCAAGGATCTTTCCCACGAACTGCAGAATGTCTTATATGTGAGTTGAGATGAGATTTTTTGTCATGATGACATCATCTATCCCATTTACACCCCTCATGTTTATTATCAACCAATTGCAACTAACGAACAATAGATAAATATGCACCTCCATGCGCCAAATCTTTTAATGTTAAAAATCTTTCCTTTCAGGATTATGATGTCAAGTCAAAAACATATAGTAGCACTCTGAATGATGATGAAGATGATGATGACGCTGACGATGATGAGGAACCATTTCCAAAGAAACGTCCCACTTTAACTTTGGCTCAGTCTGTACAGAGAAAGGTATGATCATAGAAAAGTGCCTTAGTATGAATGTTCAGTTAACAACATGTTTTCTCTGACATTTGAACTCTCTCATGTTTGATTTGTTTTAAACTAATTTTGCCCATTTTGTTTCTGCTAAAGGAAAAAGATCTAGTGAACCTTTTCTCTGCAGTCTCTGCAGGGAACAACCAGCTGTACAACCAGCTGGGAATGGCAAAGAATATCAAGGCCAGGGTATGATACCCTCACATCCAAAACATATATCAGTCATTACAGTAGAATAATGCGAAAGATCTGCATAAGCCATCACTGTTAGCGGTTCTGAAGTGAACCTTTTTCTATTTTTTTTTTGTTTGCGAACAGAATGAAGAGAAAGTCAGTCAGAGAGTTGTCAATCAGCAGCTGCAGCTACAGAGCCAGAGGAAGGACCAGGAGGAAAGCGGTAGTTTGAAAAGGGAATTAGACGAGGAGGTTACAAGGCGCCTACATGCTGAAAAAGACCTGGAGGTATACCGCAAGAGGTTTGTCTCTCTGAAGAACAGGCGAGGAGTAGAGAGGTTAGAGGAAAAGGAGGTGGTGCAGTACTATCGTGACCCCAAAGTAGAGGTGGAACTGGAGTCCCTGAGAAAGCGGATCCAGGAAGAAACGATGAAGAGGGCAAGATCCCATTCAGAGATCCAAATTTTCAATGAGAAGATTTTAAGTGTGGAAACGCAGCTGTTGAAAATTGAGCCTAAAATGATAACCAAGGTCCTGACTGAGTACGAGAGAGACCCGCAGCTCGATAAAGAGGCAGCCAGGATTAAAGATGAGATGCAGAGGATACGACTGGGGCTCCAAACAAGGGATACTGAAACAGTTCATGTGAAAACGGAGCTCACACTTCTGGCTCAGCAGCAACCAAAAGTCAGGGAGAGGGTTGTTAAGAAGGAAGTTGTGAGACTCGAAAAGGATCCAGAGATGCTGAAAGCTTTTTTCATATTACAGGGTGATATTGCGGAGGAAGACTCCCGATGCAAATCCCTTAATGATGAAATTTTTGCGACAAGAAGCCAGATCAACACACTAGAAAGGGTCATTCCCACCATCCAACCCAAGATAGTCACCAAGGTGGTGAAGCAAGTCCAGCAAGACCCAGAAACTCTTGAGGAGTCAAAGAAACTTCGAATGGCCTTAGGAGAAGAGAAAGATGAGAATGCTATCTTGATGAAGGACTTGACCACCCTTCAGCTGCGTTTTAGTGAAGTGGAGAAGCTCAGGCCTAAAGTCGAGGTCAAAGAGATCATTAATGAGATCTACAGAGTTGACCCAGAGACAGATGTCGAGCTGGTACGTCTTCGGAGGGAGCTGCAGGAGTGTGGCAGAAACCGTTCAGAGATGGAGAAAGAGATCACCACAGTAATGACCAACCTTTCTACTCTGCGTGCTCAGAAACCCAAGGTGGAGTACAAGGAGGTGACACAGGAGGTGATCAAAGAAGAGAAAAGTCCAGAGGTTGCCAGGGAGTTGCAAAGGCTGAGCAACCAAGTTTCCCGTCTTCAACTCAACTACAACACAACTCTGGAACTACTGACACACTTGCGCAAAGAGAGGGATGATTTGAAAGCTGAAAAGTCCAAAGTGGAGACAAAACTAGTGAATAAAGAGATCATCAAATATGAGAATGATCCTCTGATCGAGAAAGAGGCTGATAGGCTCCGTCGAAATGTACGAGAAGAAATCCAGCAGCGTCGCAGTTTGGAGGAGTGTCTCTTTGAGCTTCAGAACCAGTATATTCTCCTTGAGAGGCAAAAGCCAGAAGAGAAGATTTTGATGCAGGAAGTGGTGCGTCTTCAGAAAGACCCCAAGCAGGTGCTGGAGCATGAGAAGTTGAACAAGAGCCTGGATGATGAGGTGAAAGCACGTAGGAAGCTTGATTTAGAAGTCAGACAGCTCCGAGCCCTGGTTCAAGAGAGAGAGAACACGCTGGCTCAAATGGACGATCGTCAAAGGAAGATTCAAGTCGAATCAGAGCTCAGGCAGATCAGAGCCCGCATCCATGAACTTGAAACCTCACCAGCGCCTGTTGAGGAAAAGATCGTCATCGAAGAGGTCCTCAAGGTGGAGAGAGATCCAAAGCTGGAAAAACTAACCGATGGCATTCGTGTTGACTTAGAGACTGAAGGCACTAATATTAGTCGTCTTGAGAGAGAAATCCGCAACCTGAAGGTGAAATTAGAAATTCTGCAAAAGGACAAGTCAGTAGAGAAGGTTGTTTACAGAGAGGTTGTTCGTGTAGAGAAAGACCCAGCAGTGGAGGCTGAGAGGGAACATCTGAGAGAGTTAGTAACACAAGAGAGAAATCACAGGCGCAACCAGGAAGATGACATTCAGAACATCAACATCAAAATCGCACACCTGCAGACATCAAAGTCTGTGACCTCTCAGGAGGAGAAATCTCTCATTGGTAACAGAGACGTTCTGCAGAGAGAGAAGGAGGATCTTCTCAAACAGCTCAAAACGCTGGAGTCTCAAAGACAGAGCATCAGCATTACCTTCCAGCAGCAGTCCAAGCTGGTGAGTGAGCGAAACCAGTTTGCACGGCAAAGGAGTCTAAAGACAACCTCTGAAATACAACGGCTGGAGAAAGAAATCCTGAGTGAGAAGGACAAAATCCACCAGAGGGAGCTGCTCCTCATTGAGCTGCACAACAGCATTACAAAGGAGGAACAGACTGAAACTCACAAGCGAGAGACAAATCTCTCTACGAAGATTACAATCCTGGATCCAGACACTGGTAAAGACATGTCTCCCTATGATGCCTACTTGCAGGGTCTTATTGATCGCAACCAGTATATTCACTTGTCAGAGTTGGAGTGCGACTGGGAGGAGATCACTTCAACTGGCCCCGATGGAGATACAACAATTCTGCAGGACCGTAAGAGTGGAAAGCAGTACTCAGTCAAGGACGCCCTGAGGGATGGTCGCTTGACCCAGTATGACCTGAGCCGCTACAAGGAAGGGAATATGCCCATTTCTGAATTTGCCCTCCTCGTTGCTGGGGAAACCAAAAAGCCCGTTATTCCTCCAATCACAGCTCCAAGATCACCCACCAAACCTGCCCCAGCCTCTCCCCTAAACTCCATGCCAACCTCTCTGAGGTCCTCCTACACCAGCCTCAACACTCAGTTTAGCGGCAGTTTTAGCAACTTGGCTCCGGCCGCTCCTCCTGCGACCGACGAGCACTTCCCAATCTCAGGTATTTATGACACTACCACTGAAAGTCGCATGTCCGTTAGAAGTGCCCTCACCCGCAAACTCATTGATGCTGACACGGCTCTTAAGTTACTCGAGGCACAGGCAGCTTCCGGAGGAGTCGTTGATCTGACCAAAAAGGACAAACTCTCTGTCCATAAGGCAGCTGAATATGGTCTCATTGACTCAGCTCACATGTATAAACTTCTGAATGCCCAGAAAGCTTTCACTGGGGTCGAAGACCCTGTAACCAAAGAGCGTCTCGCAGTTGGCCAGGCTTTGCAGAAAGGATATATGCCGCAAGAGAATGCGCGACGGTACCTGGAGGCACAGTACCTGACCGGTGGGTTGGTGAATCCCAGTAAAGCGGGTCGTCTTACTGTCAAAGAAGCCCTCGACTCCAATATCATTGACAGCAAAATGGCAGGTGAGCTGGACAATGAGGCTTCCCACACAAAAGAGCTGGTAGACCCCATCACTAAAGAGAAGATATCATACAAGCAGGCGATGGATCGGTGCAGGAGAGACGTCAGCACGGGGCTCCTGCTGCTTCCTGTCACCTCGACAGACGCCGCAAATGCTCCGTCGTATTCAAACTATCGGTTCAGCTCCTCTTACAATAGGGTTTAACTGTGCAGCCTCAGTGAGATGGTACAGACTATTCAGCTTTAACCGCAGGTGCCAGAGGTAACGTCATGTACATGTCAAGAAATAAATGAAAGGAATGATTGGTTCATGCACTTATTCGCTTTGAAAACTGATTTGTGGTGGAACTTGTGTGAATCTGCTTTTTCCAGTAATTATTTTTGGATCTACTGTATAAATGAGGGTGATGTTTGTTTGTATAAGGTACAATATTTTTTCAGCATTCTCTAATTAAATCATTCATAAACTCCACAAAGGTAACATTACTTTTTCTGTTGTTTTCTGTTGACTATATTTAGTTTGTTGTTGGGTGCTAATTATACAAGAAGAGTGATTAATCATTTGTGTAGCATCTCTTCCCAATTATAGAAACAGCTTCCATCACAAGACAGTCGTCTGCTGTATATAACACTTCATCTCATGGTAAAACAACAGCTTAAATATACCTGGAAATAATGGATTAGGGATACAGTTTAAATATGATAATGATAATGATAATGTATGAGAATGTTAACAAGGTCAAACTCCCAGGTCTACATGGATGAGGCATGTGTTATTATTATTATTATTATTATTATTATTATTATTATTATTATGCGTGATCATAACTTAATTTATAAAGCACCTTTTTAAACAGTCAACAGTCTTTACAAAAATCTTAATAAAGAAGGAACAGTAAAAAGACAAGAAAATCTAAATATTTGATTTGAAATATTTAGATTTCTTGTTTATTTAGAAAGTGAAGTAGAACAAAATATATTAATAAAAGGTAAAAAATAATGGCATAAAGACAGTGACCCTCTGCTTGTCATCAAAAACCATAGTGCATTAATTTGTCAGCAATGTGTTGGCACATTGTTGTCGGGAAAGACGCCCTCTGACCCAGCAGTGGGAGTTACTGTAAACTGTGTCGATGTGGGAATATGTGGCCTCTCAGATGGGATCTGCAGCCAGATTACCTGATGACTGAGAGGACTTTGTGGGATTACTGCACATGAGCCTGTCTGGAGGCTGCAGTGGCCCCACGCTGCCTCCGTCTGCAGTGAGGGAGAAGGATGTTCCCTGTCATCTCCCGTAAAGTAGTCGGTGAGCATGACGGTGTGATGACACATCCCACTCAGTGTGTATTGTGACCACATGTTATTATCTTTTCCTTTCATGGCAACCATTTGTTTGGATGAATATTCAGGATGTTTGTTTTTAGTTATTGTTTCAGTTAAAGGTGCATTTGTTGGCTTCCTGGTGAAAAGCCTGCAGATCAACCTGTAATATGTCATGGTACAAAGAAACACATTTGGACTGACTGGACCATTGTCTGAGTGATGGTCATGATAAGTGGCAGCTTGTTTTTCTGGATTATTATGGTCATTATTCTGCACAGCAGTGCACTGAGCCCATTCCTCTCCTATTCTCTCCATCTATAAATAACAACAGTAGTAAGGCCTCCTGCACACCTGCCCTGCAATCATGCCACTACCACATCAATTACAGCTCTGTCACTCAGTGACCGCCAACATCAGCACCATTATATCTATTATACCAACTCTGTATCGGTATTTATTCCAGATACTGGAACTCGAGTGTATGTATAAAGCACTAAAACAAATTGTATGAAAACTAGGACACAGAAAAACAAACACAGCACCATTCAGGTGGGACAGGTTTGTTTCACATGAGGTGCTGTTTGATAGAATTGTGTTGCTTTGTCTCAGACTTCACCTGCACACAAACAAGACATGAACCATGCGTTTTTTTTCTTTACTCATCATATTTATTGATAAGGTGGGTAAGGTAACCATTGACAGTGTGGCAGAACATGTCTGCTGACATTGGCATCAGACTTGAAGCATCCACACCCTGCTGACTATGTACTGATTGGACCTCTGGGTCATTTTTTTTTCAGGTGACCCCTGATAATTGCAGAGTCTGACCTTCAGAGGAGCGGGAGCTGCTCACCTCGACACGATAGTGGATTAGACGTGAGTCATTGACTGTGTCGTGGATTAAAGCTCCAGTCAAGAGCCTGAGGCACTCTACTGCTATCCTATTGATATTTTACCACAGCAAAACAATGGACTTCTCACACAGTGGAATGAAGCATCCTGCAGAAGGTGTAGTGTTTGTATCATCTGATAAACACGTCAGTCAGTATTTATCAGAGAAGTGTAGTTAACATCATATCAGTGAGAAAAGCAAAATGTCCTTGTGACAAATCAAAAATATTCATTTCTCAACTTAAAAACAAGTATAAAACATTTTATTGAAATGGAGACACAAACTTTAAACAGAAAATCACAAATCATAACACAACTCCAGCCTCACACCTGAAACAGCTGTGTGGTCTGTGCCAGACAACTGCTGCTTTACATTAGGTTAACAGACGCACGTCTTCTAAATCCTCTAACGTTTACAACAGCTAAAGCCCTCTAATAGAGCTGAAGGAGCTGCGGCTAAAGTCTGCTGGCTGACGTCAGTCCAGAGCTGTGCAGATAGGTGCTAAGCAGGAGACAGTTTACTGCATCAATCCACATGTCGACTACAAACACAACACACCGTCAGTGTAACTCAGCTGCAGAGTGCACTACTCTAATCCCCCACAGGTGGGTGATACACACAGTCTACCAATAGTGACGTTGATCACATACACAAACTACACACTAGTATGTTTTTATTGTAAGAGCATGAGACTAGAGGACAACAGGTCCTGCACATAAGAGCAAAGTGAAAAGACCCTGACGCGGCGTGTTGAGGACGACACTGCAGGTTGAATGAACGACAACCTGCATGTGAGTGAAGAGCAACCAGCACATCATACATCCACCTGTTCGTCAGTCTTTCTCAGCGGCAGGGTCAGAGGATGCTGGGGGAAACGGATGGCTTCACTGTTGCGGCGCATGTACGCGTGGCCGCTGATGGGGTACCACATCTCTGTGAAGGTCAGGTTGGCCACAGTGATGGCGCAGCGGCCCAGCACCTTGAAGCCTGACTTGCGGTAGAAGGGAACGAGGAAGTCCTCGCACATCAGCACCGCTCGGCGGACACTGGGGAAGCAGCGCAGGTACTGCAGGTAGCGCCACATCAGAATGGGACCTTTACCCTGCTGTCTGAAGGTGCGGTGGACGGCCAGGACGTGGATGTGGACGGTGGAGCCTCGGGGTTTGTGGAGCGTCAGTGCCTCCTGGAACACAGCAGTTATCTGTCATGATTACTGTTTGTTTGTTTTGGCAGGTGAAGTGGAGAGGTGGGGGACATGAAGGGCGTCTTACTGTGGTGAGTCTGTCCTGGTCCCACAGGGAGCCGATGATGAAGGCCACCAGGCGGCCTTCCTCAAACCAGCCCATGGACAGCTCTGGACACAGTGTGAGGAAGTGACGCACCTCGTCCAGGTGGAGGGGACAGTCACCTGACACGGAGATGAAAGCTGGAAGAGAGAGACAGAGTGAGAGAGAGAGGGGGGGGGGGGGTCTGCCTGTGCGCCATAAAGGTTTGGCACTACCTTTACGCACGCTTCTAACCCCGCTCACTGAATTAGAAAAGTCAAATACAACTTCACCACGAGCTCTTTTTGGAAACAGTGTCAACAGAAAGTCTGTTAGTGAGTCAGGCCAACATATAGGAGACGATGCGCGGCTGCGCGCGGTGGTTTTACGCACAGGCTCCATGGCTGTGCCGCGTCAGAGCGCAGCGTCATGTCTGAGAAGATCCATCACTTACCTTCTCGCTCGATCTCAAACACGCTTATGGCGTCCTGCGTGTTGAGCGGTCGGACCTCGCTGGCCGGAAGCGTGTGTCTCCTCTGGATACCGGGAGAGACTGAAGGTGACGGCTGCATTGGTTTGATGGAAGGCTGCGCGCCCACAACGGACATCATATGACCTCCGCGAACCAAACCAGCAGCCCTCTGGACCTGACTCCCTCTGCGCGGCTCCGCAGGCCGGGTCTCCGCAGGCCGGGTCTCCGCAGGCCGGGTCTCCGCAGGCCGGGTCTCCGCAGGCCGGGTCTCCTCGCTCAGGCCCTGCGGAGGAACAGGGCGCTCTGCGTCTGGATTTATATGACCACTCTCCCGCCTGTGATTCATCCGCTGCTTTGCATTTGAATGGCTGGTGAATGAATAAAGGTCACAACTGTGTCGAGCAATTTTCCGAAGCATACAATCAACTGCGTCCCTCGCGACCGGATGTTTTGATGTTGTTGTTTTGACTGACAGCTTGATAATAAAGTTCACTGAGCCAACACCTCATGGCTGCACACAGCGAGGAGCCAGGAGCCAGAGCAGCTCAATAAGCAGAGTCTCCACAGCTCAACATCATGTTACAAGCAGTAAGTCACCTACTGTACCTGTGCTGAATGGATCAGCTGGTTTCTCTCATGGGAAACAAGAGCTCATCATCATCATCATCATCATCATAATGATAATAATAATAATAGTAATAATGATAATAACAACAACAACAATGACAACAAATAATAATAATAATAATAATAATAATAATAATAATAATAATAATAATAATAATACTAAAGGATTAAATAAATAAATAAAAAGTGGGTGACACTCACTGTAGGTTGGAGATGCTGCTTGAAGGTCTGTGGATTGACTGGTTGACCAGGTCTCCTCCTCATGCTTCTTCATGATGAAGTGATTATTACTATGAGTCACATGATGAGGGATTAGAGAAGTTGTTTCCACAACTTGGCGCATTAGAGTCTTTATCTCCTCTCTGACGGGAACAATAACACACACACACACACACACACACACACACACACACACACACACACACAAGCACGCACTTTCCCTGTGCCTTTGGGAGAGTCACAGATGTTTGTATGAATAAAATATTAAGTCATTATGAGATTTTGGCTCCTCGTTAATTTGCCTTAAAACACGTAAGACACGCAGTGGGAGAAGACACTGTTTTTATTGTACAAGCCAAACAGATAGGTCCCATGTTTATGGTGAAATGCATTTTGTCAGCCGATATGTGTTTTTATAAAATGTAAAATCATCACCTTAAAACAAATAACTACCTATTGCTGTCTGTAACTAAATGTAGTGCTGTTGTTACATCCCTGTATGTTGTTGACAGCTGTCTGTCATTGTGTTGCAGGTAGGCTCCGCCCCATTGACCTGAGCACCATGAACAGACCTCACCTAGTGCACCAGCTGCTCCTCGTTTCCTCATCAGTGGACCACTGCCTCCCTGTTGTCCGACCTGGTATTTGATCTGAGATCTGACACACAGATGACAGATCTGTGTGTTGTATACTTGACTGTTCAGTCTCCTGTTTTGTTGTTTGCTATGGTTAGGTATGATCTGCTTCCCTTTCAGTTCAGATCAGCTGCTTTTGTTTTAAATGAAATAATCCTCATTTATACACTTTCTGTGTTTTTTTCCCCCCTTTTTGAAGTTCAGACTATATGTTACAATGCTGGAGCCACTGTAGCGGCTGGGGAGGCATCTAATGCACAGGTTGTGGAAGAAGGTGTGGTGTGTGTTAAAGGAATTTTGTTGGTGTGATCACTCTGACCTGCTCTTTGTCTGCTCTGACGTGTTTGGTGCCAATGATCTGTTCAGTCTGACCTGTTTGTTGTATGAAGTAATGCTTCAAAGATAAGACCCAACAAGTGCCGGGAGATGTGCCTTCTTACTGTGTCTTGACTGCCATAACCAACCTTGTACCAGGGACAAGAGTTCCCGTCCCAATTGGAGAGATGTATGTGTGTGTGTCAGCTATCTTAGTAAACGCCCAGGTCCAGAAGTGTAGAAAAAGGCAGGCCAACAGTCTCATCTTTGAGTCTTCCTTTGTAACTTCCACTGTGTAGTTGCTTTGTGAACGCTCCTTCTTGTACAAGAATAAAGTATACTCTAAATTTCAGACGTTGTCTCTGTTGCCTCTGTCTGCCTGTCATTCAGACACTAAAAATATTTTGACTGTGTGTGTGTGTGTGTGTGTGGGGGGGGGGGGGGGTTTGAGGGGGGGCTTTGATAATACCATAGAAGGACCCAAAACCAAACAGGTTAGGACCCCTGGATCAAACTGAGAGACTGCCAGACTGTTGATCCTGAACATGTTTAAACCATATGTCCTTTTCAAAGTTAAAAATGTATTTTTAAAAAACTATTTAATACATCAATATTTTCAAAATACAAAACATTCAATACTTTTCATGATTTTAACCCTTTAAATGCCAGTTTAATCATTCAAAGTATTAAAGCAAAGGCTGAATAGTGACTCCTCCCACTCCTTGCTCTGATTGGTTACGGAGTAGGTAGTTCAACCAATCTTCGCTAACCAAATGGTTCCTCCCTCATTGCCCCCTGTATAAAACCGGATGGAAGCCTCACCTTCCTGTTTGCCAGTCAAAAGATCCGCGACGAGGAGCCGGATCACGCGGAGCAAACATTTGGTAAACACTACTTTTCTTATAAACGATATTTATTATTTATTGCTCGACAGAAAGCAAAAGGTCCCTGGTCATTGTACAGATTAGGATGCTAAGTGCCATTGCAAGCTGCAAAATCAAATGAACTGTAATGGCTCCCTCTACTGGTAGGTTGTGATTGTAAAATGCAACAATTGCCTTCTGTCAAAGATGCACTGACAAGCCACCACAGCGCCGCCACTGGTTCATCAGCACATCTTACACAGCGATGTAAACATGACCTCGTCTCTGAGGTCTACACAGGTAAAGGTGACGTCCGCTGAGTCAGCACGTTTACCCCACAGCCGTCTGGCGCTGTGAGCGTGCACCTGCAACCACAAAACACAAACCCCTACATCATTAAATCTAGAGAGTTTACAAGGCTGTTAATGCAAGACTGGTTCCAAATGTAGGCCTTTGTTCCCAGAAGAACCTCTCTGAGGTCACATGTGTAGAACTGCTTAAAAATAAACGCTGCCAGGAAGCAGCAGCTCCCATTCTGTCATGTGATTGCTCAGAAGCGTCCATAAGGCTGATGATGATGTCACTGATCGATCAAAACACATTAATCCTCGACACCCCCTTTAAAACTGAAAATTGGAAGAATATAGTATAGAATAGTATTAAAAAAATGTCATACTCCAACGTTTTGTCTGTATGTTGTACATATTTTTACAGACCTACTGTTTATTTACATGACTCTATGAAGAAACGTGCAGTGATCATATATGCAGGTGCTTGTGGTGTTCATACAGGTCTTAAAATCGCTACATATATGGAATCTGTTCCTGAACAATGTTTGACTCTAAACTAAATGTAAACAAATAAAATGAGATAAATACCTGTGATAAATGTAATCATTTTATTTGCAGGACAGGATCGTGCAGATAGGCCTGAGACTCCTGGGATACTTCAAGGATACTGACAAGGTGAGGGTGACTTCATGATTTAGATCAAGAGGACATGTAAAAGCAATGTCGGAATATTTTATATGTTGCATAATCAATCATGGTTTTCACTCCAGGGACAAAAAGATCATGGAGTGAGACATTTCATTAGATATGATGAAAGTGAGACGAGACGTTTCAGCAGCGAACAGGCGCTCTTTTTTTATTCCTGTGCGTTTTGCATCTTGTGTCTTGAATCATTGGCCCTTGACACCACAACAAAAGCCGGGTTCATGCCACAGCAGGCAGTGTTCAGAGCGGCTGGCCTCGGAGGTCTTCACCGGGGTCACGTTCAGCTCGGCGGACCACCCAGCTGTGTGGATGGAGACCCATTCATGACTATGTGTTCAGAGCTTTGCCATGATGATAAATGTGGAACATAAATAGTCATGTCTTAAACATAAATGCCTGGTGGCACCTTGGCTCAAAGAAGTCTTTAGTTCCACTCAGCAGCTGACCTCCATGGTGGCACCACAGCAGTGTGAATTACGCCTAACTTGAAAGGGGCAAATCTATAATTCAAAATGCTCCCTATAGATAAGATATTGTAAAGAAGGAAGCCTGACTAAAAGTCTCCCTTTATGTGCATCAGTTTAAAAGTCAACCTGTTACCACTTGTATATGGTAGAGACTTACATCATAGATTTACCCTGCAGAGGGCAGTGTTTGGCAGAGAATGGTGGAAGTCATAGAAACTTGTCAGTGGGAGTTCAAACCACAGAGGTGACCCGGCATCATTATGTTGTTGGCTTTGGCACAGCTTATCCCAGGATTATATGAATGACTTCAGGCATATTGCAATAATTTGTCAGTCTGTCAACACAGTGTTTTGTTATGTTTTGTTTTGGATTACAGAGCAATTTATTGACTGCTGATTCTGTTCTTGCTTTATCGTGATCTCTAAGGGAATACACACACACACACACATCTATATACAATGCTCAGCATATATGAGTACACCCCCAGAGCACAAGCTCAATTTCCAACATCATGTGCCTAATGAATAATTAGCCTCACCTGTGGTTGAATTCTTTTTAATTAGAATGTTTTACTCTAAAATGTAGCTTTGTTTGTAAGACTTTCATTGGGGTTAGGGTTTCGTTTGTGCAACATGGTCTTGAATGAAATTATCAGGAAAATGACTTAATCACTGACACTGTGTGTAAATTCACTCAAAACAAATGTGGGAGTATTTTGTTGCATAGTATCCCATAAATAATGTTGATGTTGGAAAGAAACAAAAGATTTCCTGACAAATCTGTTGGGATGTACTCAATAACGCAGAGCACCGTATATATATGTACAATATCATTTACTGTGTTGTTCAGGACGTCGATCATGATTGAAATGTATTTTTGCGCCAAAATAATTTTTGCCTGAAGTGATTTGACCAAAACGTTCAAATCCTCACCGTCCTGTGGAGAGATGATTCACCTTTTTGAGGATTTGTTGCTGTGACCAAGAGAGGGGTCTTAAGGACGCAGTGTGGGGTCTTTCAGCAATGTTAGTCATGCTTGAACTACCTAAGCTTTCCTGTCATTAATGATGGGGTTTGAAAAGCAGTTTAAGACACAGCCTGTCAATTGAACATTAGTGTGTACAAAAAAAACAGGACGCCCTTTGCTGTAATGTTTCGGCTTCCTGCTCTTCTCCGTGATTCTACTGATCTGTGAAGGTGTGACCGGGCCCCTCAGATGTCTTAGCACATGGCTAATTGGATAATCCTGTGAAACCGTCTTTTCCTTGCAGGATCCTTGGTGAAAGATTACAGAGATATTACAAAGATATTTATTAAAGTGCCCTTTAAATGCAATTGAACATCTATCGTAGATTTCCAGCTTCAGCAGGTGTGACGTAACTTCATAAATGCTGTCATCACCTCTCCAGTACTGCTTTTAGACAGTGCTCTTTCGTTTCGCCCTTCTTTAGGATTAAGACATTTGGTGAGACTGTGGCAGGACATAAAGCAGATACTGTAAGTGTTGAAAACTCTGGTATGCGCCTGGATCACCTCTGTTTACAAAGAATTTAACATGATGTAGTAGAAGCACGCGGCTATGTTTTCGCAAAACCACAAAATGCGCTCTTCCTCGTTTCACCCCATTGGCTGAGCTCCTCTCCTGGACGAACCCTCAGCAGCAATCACTGACAAAACACAGACATGTTTATGCAGTCAAGTCAATGCACGTAAAACACTGAGATCCATAACTGTGATTGCGTATAGGTCGTGTGTTCCAGGAGGTGGTTTTGTTATTATTACAAGCTGCATACAGCGACTCCTTAAATATTCTGTTTGTCAAAAGTAGAGGTGAGTTCCATTTCAAAATGCTATTGCTCAGTGGATGTCACGTTCAAAATGCAACATATATTTGAACATGTAAACAAATTATGTACTATGTACAGTATAGTGAGTATATTGAAGAATACCTAGTGTTGTGGGGAGGTTGCTCCTATTCCCTGCCATCTGTGTACTGTTTTTTGCATAACATCAATTACTGGTGATTTGGTCTTGCAAAATTTTGACAATTGTGTTTTTTCTCAAGATGTAAAAATGCAATTAGTATGATCTTCCTCTGACTTTTCTTTTTTTCAGTCCAATTTTCAATCCATCCAGTACTTTGGTTTATAGGAACTACAAACTGGCAGTGAATTAAATTACCAGATAGTGGCGATGAAGACATTTGTTAAATAGACCTGCACTTTGCCAAGGTGTGTTTTTTTTTTTAATGACAAGGCTGAAACGGACGCCATTTCTATTTTCAGATACCCTGGGATAGCATATTACCTTATTAGTGCCCAACCCTATTGTGAGCATGCAGATGTGAGTATTTACTCAAAGCCCTGCAGCGACGAAGTCCATTCCAGTCTCAGAGCGCTGCTATAATGGCTGCAGAGTCTTAGTGTTGTTAACTTGTTTTAATTTATTATTAAAAAAACCCCTCTGTATCAGGATCCAGCAGTGGCTTAAAGAACAGCGTTTTCTGCCTGCTCTCTTTATTTGTGCGTTATGATACATAAAATATAACAGCATCAGTTAATTAAAAATGAATGTGTGATCCCACGTTTCCATTAGCAGCCACTGTTTAACAACAAAAAAACTCGTCATGAATGCACACCAGTAGTGACGATGGTTTGGGGCACAGCAGTGGCTCAGTGCAGCAAGACGTGGCTGCAAAGAATGTAAGATGTAAGTCCAAGTTAATCAGCTCCTTCAGTGCTTTTCTTGGCGTTGGTCAGGCCCACCATAATGCCACAGTCCCCGAGGACAACCTAATTACAAGCTGCTATCTGGCTAAATAGGGCTCCTGCTCCTATGCAGAACAGTGATGACATGATTAGTGTTTTCCTGCTCATCTAGGCCTTGTGAATGGGGATGATGACAGCTGTATGCGGTTGGGGAAACAGCGTTAGATTGTTGCTCGGTGCATTGAAACATAACAAAACCTACCACAGTGAATGTGTCTTGTGTGAGCTGCGGAGTAACAGCAGCAGTCTGTCTGCATTCCCTCCTTATTAAGGCGAATTTGCGGTTTGCGGTATCAAAGGGGACATGAGTATTCTGGACAAATGAAGACAAATTGTCTGCTCCTGTGGCGAGCTGTATTCACCGTGCACTGTCTAACTAGTATTTACACAGCGTGTTTAGATTTTTCAACAAGGAAAAAAACAGGTTATTCCAAGAATTTGAGGAAAACACTAGATGAAATGATGAGCAGCGAACAGCCGAGTACAATGTAAACGAACCTGTTGAGATGATGCCAAACTGTTTGCCCTTATTATTACACCATCTTCAGTTTCTTAGATTATTACCGTGCTCTATATTTTATTTCTTCCGCTCTCTTAAAAAAGGAGCTTTTATGGATTTTTTTTTTTGGTTTTACGAGGTTTTCCATTAAAGGAAGACTTCTGTGCTACAGTATCCATGTCCCTGACACCTGCAGAAATATTAAAGGGAACTTTGCACTCCATTAAACGTGAGGCCCGGTGAGGAAGTGGCGGGTTCTGTCATGAGAGTAAATCCTCTGGATGTGTAGGCAGGCCGTCAAGCAGAAAGCTGGGATCTGCTGCAGTGTGAGTTACTGGCTCTCTCCTCTGCCCTGCAGGTGCTGGTTTGTGTAGAGGGCTGAGGAGGTTCTTGCAGGGTGTGCGTGATGTTATGATCTAAACAGCGAGTACAAAGATGTCGGAGGGAAGTGGTTTGGTTTGGTTTGGTTTGGCCTGAGCGGTGAGGAGAGAAGCTGTTAACGGTGTGCTCCAATAATATTTCCATTAACGACTACTCATTAAAGTCTGTGTGTTTTCAGCAGCTAGAAGAGACTATAAGCTCCCTGCATTACACCAACGCCGTCTCAGCATTGTATTCACACATAAGGCCTGCGGCTATTTCCTAATATATAACCATCCCTGTATCACATAACAGTGTGGAGTGGATGAAAAGTCTTTAAAGTGGTTTTACAGTATCAGCGCAGAGGTTTTCCATCCCGGCCGAGATTTGCTCTTGTTATTTTTAAACTGCAGAGGTTACTTCGATCCATAAATCACCTGACCCACAGTGTCTAAACGCTCCGGCTCGGCCTGCCTGTCCGACGGTGGATTTATGATCTGCGAGTGTAGCAGCGAGCGCCAGCGCGGCCTCCTCTGGGCTCGCTGGTGCTCTCCTGTGCACTTGTGTACATATTTAGAAAAAAAGTGTGGGGTGGCGTGAATGCTGCTCGGCTGCTGGGTCAGGCTGCCTGAGCTTTGTGTTGTGATGCTACTGCTCCTCTCTGGCTGCTCAGAGAGCCAAAGCACTGAAACCAGAGCGTGCATCCCTGCAGGAATATTTTATAGGTGGGAAGAATCAACAGTAAAAGGCATGGGCTCGGGACAACTGGAAGCACATAGATAAAACCTATAGGAAGGCTTGGTGATTGTCGAAGCCGCACTGTGAGGTCTTTTTTCACTTTCACATTCATCTCGTGAAACTATGTGCTTTCGACAAAGCTTGGCAGAGGTAAACAGCAATAAAAGGGGATTGGAGCGTACGTTTCCCCTGCCAAGTGTTTGAAAAAAGATCTTCCCCGCACTGAGCGTCTGGCAACGCAGCCGTGGCCGGTGATGTCATCTCCAGGTCCACGGTTTGTTTGTTTCACCTCCATTAGACGTGAAGGCTCAACAGACCTGAATCTCTAGTGGCTTCTACCCTGAGACACATTTTCCCTTGTTTGGTGTCCAGTCAGGACCTAGAGGGCTTTAATTAAAATAAATAAATAAAGAGCACATTCAAACTTCCTGCGTCGACACATCATGTAGCGCTATAGGCTCACTGCCTGGTGGAAGTTGGTCGACATAATCTTGTCCCACCAAAGTCTCATTGGTTTGCTGATTGATGGCCTCCAGGATCAATCCAGTATTTTCAGCATTTCCTGTTTTATTTTGAAATTTTTGTCTCTCATGCATTTCAGTTTCTTCTGTTTCCATTTTTTCCTTGATCACCTGTTGTCCATCATCCCGTCAAACCTCCATAGTCTTTATGGTCTTTGTTGTTCAGTTCCTGTTTGTCAGACTGTATTTGCTCACCATCGATGAGCTCTTACTTTGATTTAGCTTCCTGGAGTTTGACTGCAGCCTCACCTTTGAATATGGGTTTGTTTGCCAACTCCTTATATTTGACACATTTCAAGTTTTTGGTTTCCTCCTGTGTCTGTTGTTTATCCATTCATCTATTGTTCTTGAGAAAACATCAGTTGTTGACATGATTGTATCCGTCCGTGTAATCCATGTCAAATCAAGATTTCAACAGCCAACTCCACCAATGTGACATTTGATTTCTGGTCTGTGTGATGTGTATATAAGAGGACGTATGTTTCCTGTCTGGGACGAGTGGTCTAATTTCCGGTGTGAATCTTTCCACACAAATGATTTCATTGGCCACAGAAAGAGCTGCCATGTTTCCTCAGCTGGTCGATAACCTCCCCTCCCCATGTTGCTCTGCCATCCATTTCCTCATCTCTGTCAACATGATTGACCAGGATGGTCACACTATGCTTTGAGCACAAGTCAAGCTAAATTACATCTGATGGACAGAAGAGAAAAACATATCCAGACTTATCAACCTGTCTCACTCCTCAGGACAACTGACCGCTCGCTAAACTCCACTTCACAGCCTTTCCAAATCCAGAGATTGCAAAAGTGTAAGGAATGGATTACACAGTGCCTTTATGTGCTTTCATGTGCAGTCGCTGCTATGCCAAGCTTTTTACGACCCATAGTCACAAGGCAGACTGACTTCCACAGCCATGGAGTAGTTCTCCACTACTACAGTCATCTAATATTTTTATTCCAATTATGCTCCAAGATATATTGTAACCTGGAGTGGTGAGAGTCATGAATACTGAAAAGTTGATGTTAGCCGGTTAGCTAGTGGGGATAAACGTGACCCACTTGTCCTTTTATTGGGAAGCAGATATAGGTTTGTACATGATTTTGAGTAGTATATTTACCATAGCTATCTGTAAACTGCACTTTGCAGCAGAAGCTAATGGGGGAGGTGCTTAGCTAATGTGCATGTAGGACATACACATTACTGTTGTGGTCTTGTTAGAGTTACACTCGAGGACGGAATTTTGATTTCAGAGGTGGGGGGGCTGTGGCTTTAGTACTGGAGTGTGTGTGTGTGTGCGGGGGGCGCACACGCACATGGACACTAATTCAATCGTGAGTGTAAATGAAACAGCCATTTTCCACTTGGTCCTAGCACTTGCCGTGCCTCTGTCTACTGTAGTGTAACATTGTTTTTGGATGGTAAAAACTGCAGGGGACTAACAGATGCTATACAATTAATAGCTGACAAAGACACTCTGGTGCATAAACTACAAAAGCCTTAAATGGTTTTGCTATTGCTACGTAGCCGCTGTTAGCATCATCGTTTATTCATTGAGTGGTCTCTGGTGCTGAAAACAAAGACTGATGTCCAGTCTTCTTTTTCTTCAATTTACATCACTCATTTGCTTGTGTGAATGTTAGCATGCTAACCAGTTAGCCTTTCCCATCCAGCAGATGTCAACACTTTACGGTCGGGATTTATTGTTGTGACCATGTGAAAAGAAATCGGGCTGCAGTCTGCGTTTTGCCATTGGTTAGAACGTATGTGGTGAAAACAGTGAAGGGGATCAACTATAAATGATTTCTCGCTGTAAATCGGAGGACGTTACTCAGGCCTGTTCTCCAGGATCAAAGAACATCTCGCCACCCACCTCAGTGACCTCACCCTGTGTGCGCCTCACTGGGCCTATGGCGATGTGGCAGGTTAGAAATGAGGAAGCCGAGGGTGAGAACCGCGATCAGAGAGCGAGACTTTGAAGTTCCTGCATACTCTGGAAACAGGGCAAGGAATCACCTGCCATTAAGAAGTGTGAGTAAGCGCTGAGCTATTTGTTCTTGTGCCTGGGTGGTTATGGGTCCCCGGGGAGGGCTGGCCTGGGCCCTGTGAGATCACATCGGTGCGGATCAGGCGGGAGTCCACCCGGAGGTGGAACTAATGGGCACATGTGTTCGCAGACACATCTAAGAGCCAGATGCTGGGAAAAGAGACGTCCACTGAGGTTTTCACAACACCTCCCCTGGTGAGAAGCTCAGTCAAGCTTCACACGCAGGCTGGACATACAAATCAGTGTATACAGATACATGTACCATGTTAGTTTGGTTTTGTACAGTCAGTAATGCTCTCTCTTTTTCTCTACACACACGCACGTGCATACACACACACGTGCATGCACACACTCACATCATATACATACCTACATACATACATGCATACGTAGTGTGTATCATTTGTTGAGTCTACATAGAGACTGTTTCCACTCAGCTCCTCGCTGATGCAGCCCGCAAGGTGAAATAGCCCAATAAAAGGCATTGGGGGCTCACATCTATCTGTTCCATATGATCTGTCTGCCCCAGTAAAAGTCACGTACGGCCTCTGATGCCTGCAGTTTGCCGTATTATTGATGCAGTCTTGACCTCTGCGAACTGACGTCTTATTCGAAGTGGTTAATGATTACCATCTTTCAATGTGTTTCAGCTGTTGCCGCAGTAATCCCCACCTCCCGCTCTATCGGAAGGATCTTTCCTGTGGATGTCAAGGTCTGGACGTTGTTTTGACCTCATCTCTCCGTCAACACAGGCTGGTGAGTCCTCAGCTCATCTGTTGAACCTAATGCAACTTTAACAACAAATCTGCTGCAGTGATATGGATAGGAAACATAAACCAGGAACAAGATAACAACAATTCAGGGCTTTACGTGACTTTCATAGCTCACTGTCCTCCAGTCTGTGACGTCGTTTCAACTGTTTCATTGTTGTCATAACAAAGGGAACTTATGTTTCCCTGATGTATCTCACCAAACCATGTTTTCATTTTATTTGTCGGAGCTTTTCCTTTAATCGAGTCAGGCTTGTGAGGAATAAGTGTTAATAGATGCCTTGTAAATCTCAAACAAAATGAGCAACACTCCACGAGCACTGATGCTTTGAAAGGGCTGCAGACACAACAGAAGACAGATAACAAGCCAGTGAAAGTTTCTTCCATATTAGGCTCATTAAAATCCACAATCTGCAGTCTGAAGTGGTGATGTGACAATATCAATGTAAAATTGATGGGGAATGTGTGTGCATGTCACCAGTCCCTATGTTACTCCATCCAGTCCAAACAGGAAGATCGGTCCAGTCTGGAAAACACAGATAATGTGACCCCCCCCCCCCCCCTCTTCTTCTTCCTTATTTGTCTATAACATCCTCAAGTTCTGCCTGGATCAAAGCAGAGATGAATCACAAACATCTTCCGTAACCGTAAGAGATCGCTGGTGAAAAGTGGTGCGAGCTTACTGCACAGAGCAAGTAAAGAAACACGTCAGCCAGGTCTGGGTAATTATTGTTCAGTGATAAAAACCGAGGTGAAATGAACGAGAATAAGAACAAGGTAGAAAATGAAATATGACTGCGCTGATCCATTGTCCACAATGTAAACTAGAGAACTTCCATAGGAGGACCGGGCAACTTTATTTATAATGCGTAAAAATGTGGGGAAAAAAGTAACTTTTAAGGGAATAATATTCAATTGTACATTATTTACATCAACTTGTCGTATCAGTTGGTAGTTTGACTGAGCCTCCAGCAAGAATAGTGACAAGTCACCTGCTCAGTAATCTGGCCACGATTCCCACAGGCCATGACTATGTATGCCGAGTGTGTGTTTTTCCTTTTAATCTCCAGTGATCTAATGGATAAAAATAGCTTTTGCTAATCAAACATCTGCATCACACGCTGTACTGCACCGCTTCAGTGAAAACAGAATTTACATTTTTTAATTCATTTTAATTTACAGACTACTGATTCATTAATTGTTGTTCACTTAAATGACACATGCATCTAGATCCTGCTTGTTAAATTGGTGATAGAGTACCGCCTCCTATGAGATGTGCAAGCATTGAGATGCACTGACACACTCTGTTATAATGGGTTCGTGTCATTAGAAGTCCTTAGTTGATCAAAGTTTCCCTCAGCCGCATGAGGGCGGCTCGGTTGTTAAATTAGCCTGACTGTGTAGTGCTTGTTTTCCCTAGCAAAACAAATTTAGGACCTGTTGTTTTACAGGCGTGAGTAGTTATGACTAGACATGATCGCTTTTATATGTACCCTTCATGTATATGTATTCGCCAATTAGATGAAAAATTAAAACCAGTTGGGCTTTTTTTTAATGTTGCGTGTGTACATTTCATCAAGTGAGGGAAAAGCTGTTGTCCAGATGGGATCAGACAACACACATCACTCAGGAATCTTCAAAGCTGATTGGAGGAGCAGAGAGTCTGGCTCAGGAGCACTGGACTGTTTTTCCATCCCTGTAACGCCAGAGGCTGGACACTCTCTGCCTCTGGCCAGTCAGTCACAGCGGGAATCGCAGCTTCTCCTCACATTTGGAAAGAATTGCTTATACTTCTGTTGAACAAACCCCTGTTTCATGTTTAACGCTATGCATAGAGCAACAAATGTACCGGCGTCTAGACTTAACTATTCCTTCCATTGGACCTTGTGAAAAAGTCCACATGATGACATCATAGTGTTTCTGGTGTAGAGATGTGGAGAAAGAACAACTTAGCTTTGTAGGTTTGATTTCCAGTCATTCGATCAGTATGTCAGCGTCAGTGAGTCATACCGTCACATGTTTAGATCCATGGTCCCTAATTTGTTTTTACCTCTGTCTTGCCACGAAGTTGCAGTCACACTAGTCTCATGAGTTCTGAAAAATTCGGACCCATCCTGGTTTCACTATTTGATAGAGGACACAAAATTAAAATGTTTCCTGGTTATCGAAAATGAAATTCAGTGAAAGTATTTGGTGGAGACAGGAACCTCGATCGTCCTTCCTTTAGTATATCTCATAATAATCCTACAGTTACACAGGAAGATCTCTCAAGGTCAGCATGCTGAAGGTGATGGGGTGTGTGTGTGTGTGTGTGTGTGTGTGTGTGTGTGTGTGTGTCCGCTGCACATGCAGGTATCTGCGAATGGATTTCCTCCCTGCTGGCAGTCTGACCCCGCTCTTCCTCCTTTGACCCTGTGGATGATTGCAGTGACCGAGTCATGTTTGATCGATGCGCTGATGCTGAGCTTTTGATGGCTGCCTCACTTTGATACCACGACGAGACTGAATCCAGCCCCCACCCTCCCCCCACCGTGAAATGCACAGGTGCACACACACACACACCTACACGCGTTACAGACACATAGGGTCATCAGACCTCATATCTGAACAGGAGATGCCATTTCCGTGTTTTCTCTTTTATCTTGAACATCGGTGTTTGTCATATTCTGACATTTCTCGCCCAGTGTTTAATACCCTCTGCAGAGGGAACGGGCTATTACGCTCAAGCTTGACAAATATGGCCGTGTCTGCGTATAATTTTATTCCTGTTGACAGAGATTTGTCCTCCTAGGAGACCACTTGCCGCGTTGCTCTTTCGTAACTGACAGGAAACGCAGAGAAAGTCATGTTTTCCAGTGAAGCCGAGGTCTTCTCCTGTCGCTCTCTGAGTTTTACACAACAGCTCTGCTTCCTGACTGTTTGATGTCTTCCTGCATTAATGTGAGCGAGCGAGGAGCCAGATTTACAAGCAACACAGGACCACTTTCCTTTTACTTTACTTTTATGTCACGTTCAGTAGGATGGAACAACATATTAACTAATGGCAAAAGCAGGCCCATAACCTCGAAAACATACGGCTTGTTGAAATGCTATTTAACCGTTTCTGCTCATATAGAATATGAAGACATTTTTATCTAATATGATTTATTGCGTTGGAAACTTTACCAGCATATGAAGCAACCAGTGAATCAAACCTACGTAGGCTGTAAAGATGAAAGCTTCTGTGATTATTGTTAATGAGAGAAATATTTTACGTCGCAGCCACAGTGGAAACTGAAACGAGACATCCTGAGTTATGGGTCTACTTGTCTGCGTGAGCGGTTTTCCTAAAACTAAATCTCAACATAGGACAACGCTCTGTTTTCCTATATTTCTGTCTCACACTGGACCCAGAACTGTCTGGTACCTTCACAGAGCTCCGCCGATGGGCCAGAGCAAAGAGGGGAAAAATGGCAATAGAAAAAGTGATTGTGAAATGTGGGAGCGAGAAGCTTTTGGCAGGGCTCATCTTGTTTGCTCAGTAAACCCCAGAGGCCTGTGTTTTTTTTTCGCTGAGGGAAATGCCCGCATTGTTGGGCCCGGAGACCGTGGTTACCGGCCAGCCCAGGGCCCAGCCAGGCAGGTTGAGACAAACAACAAGATGAAGGTCAGCTAATATAGCAGTTAATTCCACTTCCTGGTCCCTGGGACACCCAGGCAGGGTTTATTTGAAGATCCCAGACCCTGAAGTCACTCTGCACTTTGTTTAGTCCATGAGCGGTTTTGGTCTGAGCCAACACTTTCAGATATTAATGTATTCGGATGAGAGAGAGAGAGGGGAGAGAGAGGGGAGGGGGATACAGCCAAGCAGTGAGAGGGGAAACTCCAAAGTCTTACATTGTGAAGACTACGCATACATTTTTACATAATTACACAAAAACATAGTCAGCATAAGTTGAGTAGTTTACCTGAGTACCGAGTTTACCTAGAGTTTCTAACAGGGCTGGGTATCACCATTTTCCTTCATAGATTCAGTTATGGTTCTATTGAATTGGAATTTTTCCATTAAAAGACTAATTTTTCATAGGTATAAAAAGGGTTCTCAGCTATAACTTGTACATTCTCCTGTCAAAGCTGGCGCATTGTTAAAAACATTGATGTTTACTTTAAGATTTGTAGTTAGATGTATGTGTATTTATTGTAAGATGACCAGCAAGTGCCCAAAATGCTGCTCATTAACACGATCCAAACTAGAGTTTGATTGAATATCAATTTTAAGAACTACAACTTTGAATTCAATTAGAAATCAGATCAACAATTTTGCTGTTGTTGTCCTATTGACCCAGTTAAAGGCACAAGGGTTTTAAAAACAGGATGCTCTTCAGAGGGGACTGAAAGCCTGTCCTCAGAGAGGAGACTCCAATGAGATCCACCCACACTGGCATGGGCTGAACCCCGGCAGTGTGTTTCAATAGACATCAAGAACAGCCAGTTTATTAGCTTATTGTCTTACCGATCATTTAACTCAGACCTTGAGAATGTTGTGGAGGGGGCGATGGGTGAAAAATATAGTACGCACCATCCAAAAAGCCAAGTGGCTTAATCCTGTATGGAAATGGAAATGAGAAAAAAGAGAGGACCAACTCTCCTATCCAGGATGGGATAGAGGCCTCTCCAGTGGGGCTTCTCCGGGATGCATAAGACCAGCCTTTGTGCTCCAAACCAGTAAGCCAGAAATACGCCTTTTGAACCATGTGCATTGAAAGACAGAGAAAAATGGAGAGGTAGTTTGGGAGAGAGTGAATGGGTGAGTGAAGTAGTGGGGGGTGGGGGTCCCTGCTTTAAAGGTGTTGGTGTCAAAAGCAAAGGGTTTAATGCATTTGGAGTCTAAGCTGTGAGTCTGCATGCATGTGCATGTGCATTTGCACAGACATGTTTTTTGTGGTTGTGTGTGTGTGTGTGTGTGATAGTGGTGGTCACGCAGTAGGCTGATATCAAGTGCCTCTTTAAGGCCTCCCTCCATCTCCAGAGGTGCTTCAGTCTTTGTTTCACAGAGCCCCACTCCCCCATTCCGCTGGAGCTGGACTCTGAAAAGGCCTGGGAAGCAAAAGAGTGGCCATTGACGAATGGAAGATGGCGCTAAAATGGGAGAGTGGAAATTGCAGCACTCCACCGGGTTGTGTATGTAGCCTGCAGTCAGAGAAGTGTGTTGCCGCCCCACACATTAGTTTGCTCAAAACTACGGGAAAAGACAAACTTCTTTGCTTTGTTTTGAACACACAGATTGTTTATTCCCGAAAAATTACTGTGCACATTTATGTTATATGATGCCGTGTCCCTCTGGAAAACAAAGTAAACTAGGTTTCGAAATCCATTTATTTAACTGTGGAAACAGGGTTATATTGTCCCCTGCTTGGCAGTGTGCTCAGAAGCAGACAAAACAGCATCTGTGGTGCTGCTCTACTTTTACAGGGGGTTAAGGAGAAGGAGCAGGGGGCAAGTGGGTACCAGAAAAACAAAAGACCATGATTACATATAGTTTTTCGGACTCTGCCCCAGATGAAATGCGGCGGTAACTTTAGATGAAGTCCTCCTTCGACGTTCGCTTCCCCCGAGGTTCAGGACTCGCCCGAACAGAGATTAGAAATGGTGTCAGTGAAGGTCTGTCGCTGCTGGGTGATGCAAATCAGTCCCTGTGATCCTCTCTGGTTTTCCTCCTCCTGCACAAACAACTAATCCACTCAGGGATCACAGGCCTCTCAGCTCTCCACCCGGCCTCATTCAGGTGGTCCTATATAATAAAACACCAACCACGTCTTCCAAGACCAATGAGTGTCTTGTCAATACCCAGTAATTACTTGCTAATTAAATTATTATTGGACATTTTGAATACTACCTTTCCCTCTTCTCTGTGAATGGGATTTGGCATCCTGTCTTTCTGTGTTAATCGCTTATTTAAATAGATTTTTAGGATCTTTAAATTTGTCCTTTTTATTTTAATGGATTTATGGACAAAAAAACTGTCTTTTAATAGGGATGGAATGACGGCAATAAAAAAAAACAGCTAAATGCACAGAAGTCCGTGCATAATTTCTGTTGCGATCTTTCAAAAGCACAGAGTGGTGAAGGGACTATAAAGAAAAGGCATAAAAAATTCAAATCTGCCTGTCTGACATCTCTAGAATATATGTCATGGGACTATGAGCAGTTTAATTCAGATACGCTTTTTCCATTTTCTGGCAGCTGTCAACGCAGCATACAATGAAAGGGCAGAGGGCCACCCTGCCGCTAAAGCCAGGACAACCTCGGCGTGTCGCATCATCAGTGACGACCTGCCTGACTTTGTTTTCCGAGGATTCTCCTCACTGTCAGCAGACAATGGCAGCAGTGTGAATGAAACATTCGTCTGTGTGGAATGTTCCATGTTGGTTGCCGCGCATGGAAACACGACCCCTGCGTTCAGTCGCCTATGTCCAATGCGAATGCCAAATACTTTTTGTACTGTCGTGTCTGCGTTTGTTGTTCCAGCTTCACCTTTGCACCCCCAGAATTTCACACACCCAAATCTCTCCTCAGCTCTCATCCCATCACACCCATCGTCCCATAGCCATGTTTCACAACACTGGGCCTTCATTAAGAAGCTGTTCGATCTTTGAATGACATTGTGATGTCTCACTTCCTCTCCTCCACCCTACCAACAGTTCGAGTTGTTTTACCGCTTGTGATCCTGATGGCTTTGTATTAATGGAGAACACAGCTTGAACTTTCAGCGGTGACTGTATAATTGGTTGGCCCCTTTGGAGCATTTTGCACTGGGCACTGCAGGAGCAGTATATCACTCGGCGTGTCGCATCATCAGTGACGACCTGCCTGACTTTGTTTTCCGAGGATTCTCCTCACTGTCAGCAGGCAGACAATGGCAGCAGTGTGAATGAAACATTGGTCTGTGTGGAATGTTCCATGTTGGTTGCCGCGCATGGAAACACGACCCCTGCGTTCAGTCGCCTATGTCCAATGCGAATGCCAAATACTTTTTGTACTGTCGTGTCTGCGTTTGTTGTTCCAGCTTCACCTTTGCACCCCCAGAATTTCACACACCCAAATCTCTCCTCAGCTCTCATCCCATCACACCCATCGTCCCATAGCCATGTTTCACAACACTGGGCCTTCATTAAGAAGCTGTTCGATCTTTGAATGACATTGTGATGTCTCACTTCCTCTCCTCCACCCTACCAACAGTTCGAGTTGTTTTACCGCTTGTGATCCGATGGCTTTGTATTAATGGAGAACACAGCTTGAACTTTCAGCGGTGACTGTATAATTGGTTGGCCCCTTTGGAGCATTTTGCACTGGGCACTGCAGGAGCAGTATATCAATACTCCAACCATAAGCCAAGACAGATGGACTCTCGTTTGGAGAGGAGAGGGTTCAGGATTGTGTGTTTTTTTGTGTGTAAAACTCCCATAGGAATAGGTTAAGAGTTTCCACT
Source organism: Trinectes maculatus (assembly GCA_016785345.1). Classification (NCBI taxonomy): domain Eukaryota; kingdom Metazoa; phylum Chordata; class Actinopteri; order Pleuronectiformes; family Achiridae; genus Trinectes; species Trinectes maculatus. The sequence goes on from JAFBJQ010000034.1 coordinate 137,006, forward strand.
GATGCCAGAACCTCTCAGCTACAACAATAACATCTGCGGTTTGGATCAGACATGTTGGTGATATCACCCCGCTCAGTAATATGCCTGCATTATAGCAATCTTACAGCTTGTCCTTATTGTCTATGAAGTTTACAGAGGTCTGCTATCCAACACAAATGATGACCTGCAGTGCAGGACATGGTTTAAATTCTTTGGCAACAGCCAGTGTTTAAATTCATTATTTAATTCATACTTCTATTGCTTTACTATCGGCTTCCCATTCTTTATGTCACAAGAACAACTTCTCTTTACAGTACAGTTCTCATTTCCTTTGCATAAGTAAATATCATCATTACACCGGAATAATGTGCTTTATAATTTATTTTTAGCTATTTTAGTTTTACATAACAGCCGATAATTACAATTTAGATTGGTTTATATAATATATAATGTATGTATATACTGTATATGGGGTAACAGTAACATACTTTATGAAAATACCATATTAAACGCAGGAGAAACGTACCGGGAGGGAGTGAAACAAATGTGTGTGGAAACTACAGTACCGTGTAAGTACTTTTTCAAACCATCCAGTAAATATTAAATAAATACAAAGTAAAGACATATGAGCAATAGATTTAGCCTACATTTCATGAGAGGAAGTTAAACTATGCGTGAAATACTATATAACTCCAACATGTACTTTAACTGCAGTATATCTGCAGTGAATAAATGTCGGAAAGAGACAACTTTATTTTATAGCCCAAATTCCCCAGAGTTTCTCACACATGTTCACTGCTTTGTCTTGGTTGTAATATGTGTCTGTAGAACAGTCACCAGTATGCGCGTCTATAAAAAAACAGATTGAATAATATGGTGATTTGTTGCATTTTGAATAGCTTTGCATACATTTTGCAAACTGTAATATGTCCAGTAAATCCAGGTTTGTTAATGGGTTAAAATATATTTATTGGGATTTATAAAAGCGTAACCAGCCAAATCTTTGGCATCAGATTAATCATCAGTTTAACCCTAAATCATATTTCTATCCCTGTTATTTTATCACCACTGAGTCATTATTACAGTTAGTATAACTTTGTTGGCGGTCTAACTGTTTGATATGCTGCTGGCTCATGTTTTAGTCTTTCAGAATAGATTTTGTTAACAATTACATCCGACAGAATAAGTGATGTAATGTGCTGGAGCAGGTTACATCATTGTGTTGCAAAGTTATTTTAAAAAAAATGACACATTTTGACAATGGAAAGACAACAGCGAGAAAAGAACTGTAAGAAATTAAGATTTCAGCCGCCGTCGCCCTCGTTTCGTTTTTACACAGTTTATTTCAGATGAATTAATTGCCATTTCTATCAGGCCGTTCAATAGCCAAACAATTATCAAGACTTTTAATTACAGCCACCTACAGTTCAATTCAAAAAGTAAAAAATAAAATGGTCAAAAATAAAAACCACAAAAGCCACATTGCTTCATGTGTCATTAAATATATTCATTTGTGATAAACATAATATATTAGTATTACAAGACATTACACAACCATTTGCAATGGACACTGCTAAACAACATTTACAAGCCGATGTATAAACATGAGCAGATGATTATGCAGATATAATATCTATGGAGAGCAGAAGAGTGGTTGGCAGTACCTTTTTGCAAACGCCCGCAAAGCTAGCTGAAACGTGTCTGCACAGATGTGTTGGCAGTGACTTTGTTAGCACGTTGTAAATTTCAATTACAAACAGTATGATGCACGGAGGTGCACTGAGGTGTACTCGTGTATCTGCATAAATGTTACCGTGTGTGTGTGTGTGTGTGAGAGAGAGAGAGAGAGAGTGTGTGTGAGCCTCCTGATACACATAATCAGGTAAACATGAAATTAGCTGACATTCATTTATTTGTTTTTCTACTTATTAAGCCTCTACTATTTAAAAGTCTGGTTAAATTCACATGGAGATAGATCTAGTTAATGTTTAACAAAAAAAAACAAACAGTAATACTATACAGCTATATAACACGCAGACACTGGGTCATGCCTTCTTGTCGAGTACCAAGTCTTCTCATGATAATGGAAATCCAGTCCTCAAACAGTGGCTTTGAGGTGACGAACGTTTGAGGCACAAACGCTGCACTATAAACATCTGTGATATTACATCACTCCACAGGTTATTTTCCCACAAAACTGAATATTGTGTACAAATAAAATGTGTACATAATTCACAATCATAGTTAGCTATCAGTCAGCTACAGTAAATAGTGAGCATGCAGTAAGTCAGTGGTACGAGGGTTGCTTGATAGGCCGATATTTTTTAAAATAAAGTGAGCAATTATTAGCGCTCTCGCTGGAAAATATTTGGGACATCCAACTTATATTTAGTCCTTTATTGTCATCTGTCGTGGTGACGGGACTGTTATTGTCCAATCAGATACGCCAGCCCATATGTAACTGTTATTACTGAGATTCTTCTCCTCTCGGACGCCGCTCTAAAAATAACTGTGAACATATCTCATATGTCCATATCATATGTCCTAAAACGTTTCACTAGTAAAAAAAATAAGTGCATGGTTGACATGTCTACTCTACATCTAGTTGATGCTACGGCACAGTCGACTAAAAACAATGTCCATGAATGCACGTGTGGTCATTTTCCATTGCAGAGGTCACAGACACAACGTACTGCTGATACATTGATAAGCGCTGAACAGAACAGAACAGAAGACTTGCATGTAAATAGATCGTCATACAGAACAAGGAGAGGATCATTATGGCAGTTTGTTCCCACAACACTGAGGTAACACTCACGTATGAGCCGTGGCCCTCTGGTAAAAATTACACTCTAACCACAGTTACAAATATTTTCACAATTTTTCACTTTCAAAAGTTTGCCCAAAGTTTGGCAGGTTGCAAGAGCAACGCACACATGAGTGGAGTCCTGCAGTGCCACGCACAGCAACACAGGACAATGAAGTAGATGCTCTGAAGACACAAACGGGTGATACAGTAGACGTGTTGCTCTTTGAAACCACCGACTAGCATCATGGGTAAAATAGTCAGGATGTGACACATTTGTGACATTAGGTGCAAACTCTGCAATTACACGACAACACGAACCTTGACAGGTAAAACAGAAACTGAATGACTGTCGAATGAGCTCCTTCACAAAAGTTCCTAATAATAAAAAACAAAACAAAAACAAAACAATCTACTCTCTTCGCTCCAACTCAGAGCAGCAGCACTCAGTCATTCCCCCATCGCTCTCCTGCTTTTCAACTGTGTCTCTCCAGCTTTTATTCTTCCAGTTTGTTTTTATTGATCCATCCTGCCCTCCTCCATGTATTCACCCAGTAGAAGCGATGTCTTGCCTCCACCTCTCCGTCAACCACCTCTCCTCTCCTCTCCAGCTACTTTTAGCACTTGCCCCTTTTGTCGCGCTGTTGAAACTTTCTCAGCCGGCGGCCCCACAGGTCTTTCCAAGGGATGAGCAGACTCCCCTTGTCTGCCACCACGCCGCTCTGCCCGGGGGAGTCGTCGTCTGTGCCTAGAAGAAGGTACTTCCTCCCAGGCTTGATCTTGGGGCATTTGCAGGCCACGTCTTTTGCGCGCACCCACAGCAGCTGGTCCCCGCGGCGGATGCGGTTCTCGCCTTGTTTGTAGACAGAAATAATGTTGACGGTGAACTTCCACCACTCCCCTGCTTTGTCTCCTTTTAGAACGTGCACTTGGACGGCTGGTAGGAGGAGACGAGAAGAGTCAGAGTTAGATCCTGTTTCTGGACAACTGATTCATATCATAGTGATGCCTAGAAACAAGGACACTTTACGATTTACTCTTCCATCTTTATGTTGAGCATGTGATTAGAAAAACCAAAATAGTTGTTTGCTAAAAGTAAAGGGTGATAGAGATGATGAAAAGGCAAAAAGTAGACAAACACTTTAATATCAATGTAGCAACACAACATTAACAACATTAATGTTTTAAACCCAGTCAGAAGAGCTGTATAAAAACTATCTTCAGATCTGTTTGCTGCTTCAGAGAGATGCCAATATGTTTATACAGCGTCATATAAAAGGCCCAATAAAATGGGCTGTCTGGACATGAACCAGGACCTGATCCCTTCATCTCTGACCTGTGACCTCTCTCTGTTGTCTTTCCGAAAAATACTCCCTATTGGAGCAACCGTTGTCATAGCACTCGCTGGGCAAACACAAAAGTTTCTGGCGGAGAACATGTGAAAGCACACTTCCCCGTGAAGGGCAGAGAAACACTTTTCCTGCAGGTGGCCCGGCCAGCGTTATTGTTTTTACAAAAATGAGCGACAGAAAAATACCACATCTGCTAACAGTATATCCTCCGGAATGGGTTGATCATGTACCAAACCGGAGTGTGAACATCTGAACACTGGTGGCCTCGGGCTAAATCATGCTAAACCTGGAAACTATTGGAGCACCACTTGTAGCAGAGATTTTAATATCAGGAAATGAGTAAATCTTCCTTTGCAGATGCTCCCCTGCACAGATTCTCGGTCCAGCAAAGCAACTATTACGTCATTGCATTAAATGGAAGTAGAGGTAAACGGCTCAACAGCAGCAGGGATAACCTGTGCTTGAAATGACATGTCGGAGGTTCACTTTGTATCCAATTTGGATAAGAGCGGATTAAATGATAGGAAAATCACAGGATGCGACAAATCTCATTCGTATCCATTTATGTTTCAGTAAATGCTCGACCAATCCCTGCGCTTCATTGTAATCACCAGCATAAACAATCAGGAAACAGACTCGGAAATTAACAAACGAACCGCGTCATTTATAATATCCATACTTTACTTTTTTCCCCCTACGATAAATATGTATATATTTGTATATGTATAGTTCCTAATTTCATTGTTACAGCTCAGTAAGTCAGCCTTTTCTTTGCCTTACTGGCTCAACATGATCACTTTCGGTGTTCATCAGTCATCCCCATTCACTGCCAAGAATGAAGAGAACCGGAGGAGTGGAGTGTGTGTGTGTGTGTGTGCGTGTGTGTGTGCGTGTCAGTGCTTGGTGTGAGCAAATTGCACACAATTTCAGAAGAAAGGAGGTTTGTTGGGCTGAGGAGAGCGAGCTCTCACAGCCTCTGCCATTCAGTGCAGTCCTCTCCTTCATCCAGACACATAAAGGGTGTGTGAGGAGGGGGTGGTGGTAGGGACTGTATGTGTGTGTGTGTGCGTGTGTGTATGAGGGGGGGTTACTATTTGTCTTCCCAGCCACAGAAAAAGTTCCAGGAGAATCAGGATGTGTTTCCGACCTCATGCGCTGTCCGGGTTCTGCTCCCAGGGCGCCATCCAACTTCACAGCGTGAGAATCCGAGATAGCGAGACTTGGTTACGGCACCGTCTCAGTGTGTCTCAGTGTGTCTCAGTGTGTCTCAGTGTGACTGCTTCTCTTTCTCTCTCTCAAGTACGTTCTCAGTCTGGAGCTGGAGTATTCAAACACACACACACACACATGCACAAATCCGCACACGCCCTCTGCCAACTGGTGAGAGTTAAATAGTCACCGGGGAGAGACTGGGTCAAATCAGCTATTAGGAAATAGTGCGCAGTGTTTGGTGAGACAGACGGTGAAAGGGGACGGAGAGCAGATAAGTGTTAGGTGATCCTGCACCCACACAATGGCTGCCCACTGAGCCCCCCCTCACAGCCAGGCTTCCCACTGGGTTTATCTCCTTTGGGCAGTGTGCTGCAGCTTGACACTGCATGCCACCAACAAGCAAGGGCTAATGAAATTAGCGCTTGCTTAATTACCACACTGAGGCCCCTGTCCTCTCCGGTTATCAGCTGAGTGAATGATCCGGGGGCTGCTACCCTCGGGTGAGTACAGAGGGGTGGTCAGGGAGGCCAGGGGCGCGTTGCCTTTGAGCACTACCCCGCAGCGTCAGTAAACACGCGGCGCTTTGATTCATTGTCCTGCGGTGGCAGGGAGAGGGAGGGTACGTGTGTGCAGACGAGAGAATATAATCCCTTTGTGTCCGCCGTCTCCGTAGCTACGGCAGCGGTGAAAACCAAAAATTGAATAAACAAAACATATTTCTTTCTCTCCGGGGTGGCAATCCGTCACCGTCTGCCTAATTTACCACCTGTTTGTGCCCCGAGGAATGCTCAGTGCCGGCAGAGCGCACCACTGTGTTTAAACAGAGGGCCCCTTCCCGTGACCCCTGGGGGCCTGCACAACCACTCACACATCAGGGTTGTGGCCCCCAAAGAACAGAGAGGCGACTCGGAGGCCCCACCAAAGCGAAGCGACAGGCCTGAGAAATGAATTGGAGCGAAGCAAAGGGAGTGCATGCTAAGCAATGATGTCTGCCATGCCGCCTTGGCCTGGCTCAGGCAGGATCATCTGCTTATAGACCTTTCAGAGGGACTTCAGAGAAAACTAACAGGAGCCGCCCATTTCGCTCGAATTAGCCTGACTGATTTATAGACGCAGTCGCTTTCAGCTCTGGTGATTAAGATTTAAGTCCATGGAAATATGACTAACGGCTGCGTTCGGCTTCCTAGCAAAATGTAGCAAATGGCCTGAATTACTATCAACTCAGCCCCGAGGGGTAATAAAATCCATTTCTTCATTCTTCTGTTGGACGCAGTTTAAAGATAGATAGAGTTGCTTTTCTCACTTTCAGACAATGAGATTTTGACTGAGACAATATGAAAGTCCACAGGTTACTCATGATACAGGTTGAGAACTGTGGTGTAGGTTGAGTCTTATTGTCGTCACAGTACATGTGAGGACTTGGCTGAGAGCAGGTTGCATGCTGAGCATCGTGGCTCTGCCTCAAAGGGCTTTATTTGCGGTTTACGTATGTGGATCTGCTGATAACAGACACAGATGAAAACACTGGGGTGATTCATGGTGCAGGAAACCTAAAGAGCAGAGCGGATCATTCGCCATGTGATGAATGTGTGGCTGCAAAATAGTAGTAGTGCAGTGCAAAAAAAAAAACAAAAAAAACTTCCACTGCCTCTTTTCCATCCCTTTATCCCTTTCTGTGTTGTTATTGCAGGTATTATGCTCCTGACAGGCAGTCGACTTGTATAATTGATCGTCAAAACATCACATTTCCTTCATGTTATGTTTTACACAACACTTTAATGCATCACTTGAACGTGATATTTATTTACCTGGCACGACATTGTTAGATGTATTTCAGCTGCATCACTTGCTCCGTGGGTTTCGGTGACAGCGTAATGTGATTGCTGTGTGTTTTGGCTTCTCATATCAGTTCTGGATTTTATCGAGAACGCGTGAAACGTTTGCTAAATGCCTGAGGATGACTGGGGTGTGCAAAGCCTGCCGCTGCAGTGTGTTCCCCTGTTGCACTGTCTGCAGGGTCTGCAGGGTCTGGGTGTGTCCTACTTATGTGCTTGGGATAACTGGCAAGAGTGGGGTCAATAAAGGGGTCAATTACCATTACCTACCACCTGTTGTCCCAGTTAGGACACGAAAAGAATAAGGTCAGACTCAAAGTAATGTGTTTCCATTGGATTCTCACGAAGCAGCCAAAGTTAACCTAGATTTGTATTATTTCATCAGTGAACCATGTACTCATCCCACATCCCGAGAAAGAACACATTGAGACCTCTTATTTTTAAAGAGAGCTAAAATAAAGGTTTCAACACTGAATATGTGTTAGTGGAGGGTGTAAGTAATCTGTCACTGAGCCACAGAGTGATAGCAGCCGTAGCAGCACCTCTGGTCTGCCGGCTAACGACGCGCAACACACATTCCCGCATACAGGAGTCACTCACCGTAGTCTTTTTTACAGTACTTCTTCATGGTGATCTTCATCTTCCCCTTGGATGCTTTACAGTGTGATTCACAATCTGGGGGAAAAAAAGGGGGAGGGGAGTGAAAGAGAGTAAATGTTAGACTGGGAATTTCATCCTGAGCTATATGAAATGCGTCTTTGCTGTCTTTCAGTATCATCAGGTCAGACTCCAGCTGGATGGGCTTCCCGTGTGGTCCTTTGTGTTACGCCATTTGTGGCCCCGGGGTCTTAAAGACGCCTTCAAAGTGCCACTGTGAAAAGGCTTAAAGCTTGGACAGATCCTCCTGTGTCTGTCAACACACTTTGACTATACGCCTCCCAACTCTTCCACTGCGGCCCGCTCCCTCGTCAGTGTCCTGGCATGCATTGTGCCATCTCTGAGGTCTGCGGAGGTCGCGCCTGCACAAAGGAAGGTCGCGGGGGTGAAATTAGCTGGTGACCGAACAACCTTTTCCAACATCTCAGCCGCATGAGGCGGAAAGAGTGCACGCTCTAGGCCCTCGCCCCTCGCCCCAACCCCCCCGAGCTCAGTCCTGTGATTTATATCTGTGGCGTTCCCTTTCCACCAGCGTGCATGTACCTGGGTTAGCGTGCCAAAGGGCTTTTTTATCGATGGCCACTGCTGTCGCGTTGTCACCGCGCCAGCTACCTTTTTGTAATGAGTGAGCTGATGGTAGGACCAGAGGCCAGAGAGCAAATCGAAATCATTTATTCCCTCCACTTTCACCTGACGGACACAAATGGAACCAGATCATCTCCGAGTATTGCCCCCCCCCCCTCCACTCCACCTCTCCCACAGCAATAAGCCTTGTGGTCTTTTCTAGGGGGGGGTGGGAAAGCTGGGCTGGGCAGTGTGAAGTGAAAGGAGGGGGGCAGCTGAGACAGAGAGGGGACCTTTCAGCCAGCCTGAATATGGACAAACTTCATTATTTCTTCCAGCCCTCTGTCCAGTCTTCTCCTTTCTTTCCCATTATACTCGGTGTGAATGAGGTTGCCCGGGTAATGATGGAGGAAGAAAAAAACGCCCCTCTCCAAAAAAAAAAAGAGAGAGAGTGGTTTGGGACGTGGGATGAGGATGGAATTCATGTATGTGGAGAAAGCATTTCTGGCGGAAAGGCTGGCCGCTTTCTGGCGTGGTGGGAGAGATACAAAAAAAAAGAGGAAATCCCAAAGTAAATGAATTTGACGAGTCCATATCAAGCATGCCCGATTTCCATGTAAATGAAGTGGTGAGGGCGGGGGGCCTCTTTATCTCCCACTGGCCCCACGGGGCCTTCATCATACCTCCCTTTGATAGCTGACGTTGCCCATTAGCCCCTTAGCGCGATCACTGCCGTGGGCCATTACACCCACAGCTCTCATTAAGGGCCAGTCTCCTGCTGTGAAGACAAACGTCCCCTTTGTGTGGCCCCGCAGCAGTGCCACGTTCTTTCTGCGGGGGCCCTGGGGACCACACTGCTCCTAATTTGGAGGGTGGTGTCTGTGTGGAGCTTCTGACAGGGGTCCAAGCTCCTCACAGCCTCAGCAGTCACCATAGCAGAAAATGGGAGCGGAGACAAAGCTGGGTAAAGTCAGTGGCGCCACTCTCGCCTGACGCTGATAGACGATCGGAGGTGACTCAGCCCCATTCACACAAGCAACAAAAAAAAAACAAAAAAAACATGCACTGCTAAGGTAACAGTTCACTGCTGGGTCATTACATGTATGAAAAGCTGCCATAAACAGCAGGCTGTGATATTTAATGATGTGAAAGCGACAGGTAGACACTGCTGCGGCACATTCTCTAATGGCAGCAGTCTGATGTGGAGACCCTTGTCAGAGCACATGAACAATAGGGTCAGGCGGGGCTCCGCTGCCCGAGCAGCCGGCCTTGATTGAAATACAAACTGGTGCAAATGAAGCATGTAATCAGATTAGGGCTGCAACCCTGGGGAGGCTGCAGGGCAGGCTGGGAATACAGGCAACGAGGCCTCGCGGAGCACTGGCAAAATATCTGCAGTTTCCATCAGCGGCACTCGGACCACACTGATGTGTGTGTTCTTAGTGTGTAGTTCATGTGTGATACATGAATAAATGAATGAATGAATGGGGAAAAAACATGCATGTGTTAGACATACATGAATGTGTGTGTGAGAGAGAAATGAATGTGCAACTTGTGTTGTGTTGTGTTGTGTTGTGTTGTGTTGTGTTGTGTTGTGTTGTGTTGTGTTGTGTTGTGTTGTGTTGTGTTGTGTTACTCACCGGATGGCTCCTCGTAGCTGCTGTAAGTGGCTGTAGGAGACGCGGCCGGGATCTCTGTGGCAAAGAGGAACAACTTGTTCACACATTTCGAACCAAACACAACTTATGTGATCTTATATCATTGTGAGACATTATGAAGGTTCCACTCTCACAACAGAGCATATGCAGTGTCCTATATAAAAACATTTATGGGATGTTTTGTTTCGCACACAGATGTGCTGCAAAATACGAGTTTACCATTAACTGTGCTGTTCCCGCCTGATTGTAATATGTTATAGGCAAAACAAGCCAAAGTCTTCTGAAAGGCGCAGCTGGCGTGGTCTATATCACTAATATTGCTCCGTCAAACCCAAAAGCCATTATCTCAGAAAATAAGTAACCAAACACACACGCGTTTTTATACCACATGCTCTCCCCTCCCTACACAATGAAAGAGATCCTGCTCCGGCAGGGTCACAGTTGTCAATGCAGGTTCTGGCCAAACATATCACTCTGCTTATTAGTCCACAGTGACCCTGTTCTATTTCCACACGACTTTATCAGAAATGGCATCCGCCAGCAACATAGTTGACAATTGTTAGTGCGAGCATGACCTCCAATGACTGGTATCTTATCTGTTCATGCCAGCCACCGACTTAATGCTCCCAGCAAAAGCAGCTACTATAGTGACCCGCCTGTGTTTCTGCGAGGCGCTGCCGTTTATTGCCGAGGGTCTGGAATCTGCAGGCGGGAGATACAGCCAATAAACATATCAGCCATCATTCCCTTGGACTCGTTCGGGGGATTTATTGTGAGACGGGCCGTTAACGGTGTCGAAGGCACACAAGGCCATGTTAGGCAAGCAGTAATGGTCTGTTTATCCAGGCTCTGGTTTAAACAGCCAAACATCTATCCAAAATAATGGAGCAGGGGTATAAAAATAACACAGGACGAGTGTGCGTCTCCAATTCATGCATAGCAACGTGTCCTGTCCTTTTCAGGTCTTGTCCTGGGGTAATAATCAGGATTTGCTATCGCTGATGAAGCCTGGGCATTAAAGCCTGGTATGTAGCATTTGGCTGTGTATACCTGGCCATATTCCCGGCTGCAATCAATTCATTTGAACTGAATTCCCCACAATTAGCGGATATGTAAATTCACTCATCAAATTAAACCATCGCTTTGGCGCGTTGGTTTTATCCATTGGCTCATGCGGACTTCCTGTGATTGCTACATATGCATTTGCTATTGCAATTTCTGCTATGGCTCAAATGTTTGCTGTTGATCTATAAGGCATCTAAATGATTTGTTTACCACTAAAGCTGCCATTCATATAACAGTGGCTTCAATCTCCATTGTGTGCAAAGGTGACCGATGTTGGCCTTACTGATACAGGGGGCGATGGGCGAGCGGCTCTGCTGGTAGCCCTTGGCACAGCGATTGCAGGTAATTCCTGTCACTCCGTCCTTGCAGGGGCACTGGCCTGTTGTCTGGTTGCACGTCTTCCCTGCTGCGCCAACTGGGTGGCAGTCGCATGCTGCGCAGGGAGGGAAGGAAAACAGAAAGATCAAGTTGGATTGTACCCAAGTAAACAACTTGTGATTTTTGAAAAGTGCAAACAGGAGCGGTTTACAAAAGCAGCAGCATTACAAAACAGATATCGGCTTTCAAACGACAACAGCATGAGTCTGGCCTATCCTCTGCTGACTCTACACATTCCGTACAATAAAAAGCAATCTGCGTCCTGAAACCTAGTGAGGAATCATTCACATTAGTGCGAGCTGTGTTTTCCTTCCAGAGCATCACAGATGGGGAACTGGGCCCTGGACCAGCATAAAACCTCAGTCAAATTACACCACTTCACTCACTCCACCCATAATGACCATCGAATTTCTCTGGAAAGCATGGAACAGAGTAAATAACTTGATTAATTATAGTATTTCACTCTCATTGCAAAGTACCGGTCGAGTGAGTACGTCAGAAATGTGAGGCAATGTGTTGTGTGCATGGGTCTGTGTGTGTGTGTGTGTGTGAGAGAGAGCTTCTTGTGACCTCGGCGGCATTGTGATCAGTCACTCTGTGTGTTCTGCAGATTCACCTTTCAATGCAAAGCGTTTTGGCAAAGAGTTCCTAGCAAACATAACGTTTCCTATTAACGGAGGAGTGGAACGCACTTCAAAGTCCACGTACGCTGTTAGTTGGGAGGATCGCAAGTTAAATGTGAGAAATTTGTTCAGTGCGTGCACGTTCTGCCAAACGTTTACCATAACGCCAGTGTTTGAAGTAGAAGCCCAGTCTCCTTGTTAGCCCTGCATGTGTTATATGTAGCAGTAAGCCGCGTTATTTAATATTTGTTTGAAGTGGTTCAGTCGAGGTTGGAGTTACTTTTAGCTGAGGTTTATGGAGCTTCATTAACATAACGGGATTCTTATTAAAGCTGAAAAAAAGTCTAACTTCTTTGTTTTTGTTCTGCTGTTCACTTTCTACCCAGGGGTCTGAAGTGAATTCAGTCAAACAGTGAGACGTATAGGGATTCAATTAATGTCCCCATAAAATTCAGAACTACTTTGTTGTTTACATGAAATTGAGGGTGTGTGTTTTTTTTTAATAGAAACTGCAAACGCAATAAAATATTAATCATATTACACAACTGACAATAAAAATCAACAATGACATCAGAGGTGACAGTTTGTCCATTTGTCATTTTCCATCATCATGGCAAGTTCACCAATAAGAGGTTTCCAGTCGGCAGCTCTGTTTCTCACAGACCAGCCGACGACTGTAGCTTCATTATTTCCTTCAGAAATTAGTAAGGTCTTGTCTTTTAACTCTAGGCAACAATTGTTTCCCACCCAAAAGATAACAGTGAAACTGCTCCTTTAATAAGCTACGATCAGACACAGTGTAATAACATGATAAAGTTGATACAGGAATGAAAAAATTAATTTAAAAAAACTTCCAATGACAGGTAAACAATCTCGATGCATTATTACTTCACCCTCTAGAGACCATTCAGCCCCACTTCCAGCCGTCCACCTCCCACTATCAGCCTCAGCCTTACAGGTTGAACCTGACGTGCTCCAACCTGGAGATGAATTCATTTCAGGCCGCAGTGGGGGTCCTGCCTGTGGAGCTGCGCGTTTGCTGAGGGGTACAGGGGAAAGTGCCGATCAATGAACCGTGCACACGCTTCATCTCTGCGGACTCGCTGTGCCTAGTTAAAAGCCTACTGCCAAACATACTGTACGAGGGGACCGGGAAAAAAAACAAACTGTTCAAGGCGTGGGGGGGTGGAGATGTATAACCACGGTAACTGTGGGTCTCCAAGAGCCATGTTTACACTGCGCTCGATGAGGGGTGAAGTTGTTAATCTGGGAAATAAAGCATGAGGCATTTTACACTGCCACTGGAGATGTAGGCAGCGCGTAGTGAAAAATAGCCCTTTTCTCATTAAAACTCTTTAGGTTAATCGTGAGGACATTGTGTTGAGACGTTAAATGTTAGAGAAGAAAGAAGAGGAGGGGTTCAGGAACGGGGAATGAAAGCAGACTTCCTCCGGGCCGTGTTGGCGCGGCGCTGTATTTCCTGTCCAACAACAGCAGGGTGGGATGGTCGGCTGATTTGAACAATAAACAAAGGGCCTGCAACTGATGTCACATGGCCCCGTTTTAGTCACCTGAGGAGAGGGGCAGCAATCAGAGTGTTTGGGTTTGGATCCTGAGCAGTGAGCTGGGTTTATGACAGTGAGAGGGGTTTCAAGCGTTCATGTTCCCGATCCAGCTGTTTGGGAAAACCTCTGCCAGCGATCTATGGATGTTGCTCCATCATTAAGAGAAATGAGAAATGGGAACCACTGACCTGCTCCCTGCCACCTTCCTGCACTGAATTATTCCCCAAATCTAGCTTGTGAAAATGTTTAGGCTGGCAGGGCGAAACAACGCCGCAAAGAACCACGTGTCACTTCAGAGTGTAGATGATCAATCAAGCTGACTGTAGGTTCAGCCAAACCCTGCCTCGTGCAGTAAATCGATCCCAGTGGTGACTTCTGACTGTCTGATATATGCAGTGTGTATTTTTTATATATATATATATATATATATATATATATAAACACATGCTGCTCACGCCTCTGCTCTGATTCCCTGTCAGCTGTATGAGTCACGGTGAATATGCAGTAGGAAATATCATGTTGCTGTTTCCGTGTTTAAACAGCGAGTGGTGCGCCAGTTGAAGGGGCATTGGAGGAAAGGCATCCTGAGACCCCGTGTCAGCAGCCAATCGCGGCTCAGCGGTGCCTGTGGCTAAAAGCCACAATATGTGCATCTGCCCAAAGTCACTTATTGTCATTAGTATGTGGTGAGGAATCAGGATGGAAATGTACAATGGCATCCCAGGAATATTGTTTAGCACGCACAAGGACTGCAGAAAAATGTGTGTTTCTGCATTTCCATTCTGGTTCTGTTTTCCTGTGTAAACAGATTATAAACAGACGTTCTTTCGCCAATCACAGACTCTCGTCATGACCATTCAATAAAACCTGTACAACTGCGCTCTCTCACAGAGCCCGGTACGGGCAGACATATGTGGACTGTGTGTGTGTGTGTGTGTGTTTAGACAGAGTGATTGACTGGCAGCAGTTTGTTTGCTCAGAGTCTCAGAGGCTGTCTGTCCTCCCCGAGGAGCAACGAGACAGAAGGAGCTCAGCATTTGTCTCCACACACATTAATCCCTGGCAGCTTGGTCTCAAACCTGCCGTATCTGCTCACACCTGTGTGTGTGTGTGTGTGTGTGTATTTGCGTTGTGAGGGGGGGCGATCAGCAGGTTGTTTCCACTGCTGTGTTTCCTTGGATCAGACCTCACCTCTGCTCTGTTTGTTATGTTTGTCCTGTCAGGGAGCTCAAATAGCTCTGGAGCTGCACAGGTCAGTTCACTGACACTAAAACAGCTGGCTGCTTTTCTCTGTGTCTTAAAACAAATTCCTTTAATACCTCAGGTGTGAAAGAAGCCGATCCTATAGCTTTAGAAGAAAGTAAAGAATACGATACTAATCCTCTGTTTAAAGTTAAAGTCAGTAAAGATCTGTGCATAAATATATTTTAATGTCTTTAAATAAAGTTTTATTTATTGTTTTGTGCTCCTAGTATTTGTGTTTTACATGGAGGGGCATACATGTTTATTACATCCTTATTCTGAATTTATCTATGTAGTGTTTGTGTATGCAGGAAGTAAATAGATTGATAATATAATTTCCATCCATCCATCAGCCACAGACAGGCAGTGAACCCGGTGTGTGGGGTTGATTGTTAGCAGCAGCTTGGTCACCTGAGAGCACACTGACCCTTTGTTCACTCCCTTAGTCCAAATCACAAAGTAACATACACACACACACGCACGCACATACACACACACAGAGGGCTGAGGTTCCAAGCCCGTTGCTGTCATTCTGAAAAGTCAAATTATTTGTGTCACCATATCCAGAACTTTGTGTAACAATGAAGTTGCCTGTTACTCAACAGGTTTTGCAATAATACAAACAAAAAAGCAACATCCACTGGGATGAGTTAGTGCTGAGCTGACAGGTTTTGACTTTCGAAGAGGAAATCAAACCTAACAGCTCCAAAAACTGAATGTTGTGGAGTCGTCTATATTCCGATCTGTGGTATTTCACTTCCATGTAGGATAATGGATTCAGAACGAAACTGTGTTTTGTTATGTTGACAACTGTTATTATTATGTTCACAATAATTTTAGCTATGTGCAGCTAATACACTGAAATCAAAGTGTTCATGCTGTATATGTATGAATGAAATTATAGTTTATATTTTTTCATGCAAACAGTGAGTGGACTAGAACAATAGAACAAATTTTGTTACAGCGTCCAGCTTGTGTCTGTTTGGATTACCTTTGCACGCTCTGCGGTGAGAGATGGCCTTGGTCATGTCCCTGTAGTAACCCTCTTTGCAGTAGTGACAGTGGCGTCCCGCTGTGTTATGGCGGCAGTTGAGGCAGACACCGCCGCTCCTGCGGCCTGACAGCTTGTACAGCTCCATGTTGAATCTGCAGCGGCGGGCGTGCAGGTTACAGTGGCAGGCTGCATCGAGACAGACAAAAACACAAAGTCAGCATTTATTCAGTTTGCAGCAATGTCAGTGCGGGTGAATACATTTAGTTCCCAGATTAACACAATCCCATGTGGAGCTTTAGTTATGTGAAAAACCATGCACCTCCAGTTTTGCCGATTTGTATTGTTTTCAATCTTGCTGCAGGGTTACACAGTTTCCTGTCAGCTGAGAAACTCAGAAACCTTCAACTCATGAAACCAAATGCAGTCAAGTCATCAAGTTGAGAAAAAGAAAACATAGCTTCTTAGCTCCGGATTAGATGACATTTTGGAAACATGAGCTTCTGATCTGACTGTGATGACCTCAGCTGAAAAAAGCCTTTACTTAAAAAGACGTCATGAAGTCTTGGTCTTCAGCAGCGAGTCTCACGTGAAGACAACAGGTTGTTGACGCAGATGGTGCAGCTTGGTCCACGTGGGTTTTGCCCCGAGAATAATGATGCGTCCAAAAGAAACGAGCGGGTTCGGACTCTCTCTCACTTGGCCACCTGCTTGTGAATTTAACCTCTGACCTTTGGTGATGTCAGGCAGGAAAATGCTTTTCCTCTCTCCCACACATCTGAGAAACTGCTGCGTTGTGTAACTTATTGTCATTGCTGTTTTCACTCGTTCATATTGACTATTGTTGACTAATATTGAGCTTCTTGTCTTAATGTAAGCAAACAGAGTAAATTAATGGAACTAATAACGAGATTGTTAAATGGTTATTATCACTTCTGATGATATGATATGATGAATATGTCATATTCATCATATGAAATTTTAGTTTGGAGCATAAAGAAATGCACTTTTCAATAATTATCATTGCATTTACACCATTAATGTGCGGTTATATTTCATCACTGTTTATTCATGTGTTTAACAGTTAGTACTTTGGGTCATCATCATCCACATGTTAGTGGTGTGAAGACTTTTAAATCACATCCCTTTCTTGATTAGACTGAATCTAGAGCGATATGAGTCACATGACCAGCCCTCACAGCTCCTCACATTGCACTTATCTCAGTGTCTGTTTCATGTCATTACAGCAGATGCAGGCGATAACACTGTCACATATGCTCCACGCTCGCCAGTGGCCTCAATCACGCACAAACCCACTCACACCTGCTGTAAGGGACCAGAACTGGCAGGTGGCTGGGATTCAGACACACACCCTTTGAATTGGACACACACACACACACACACACGCACACACGCACACACACACACACACACACACCACCTCTGTGTTTGGCAGCTGTCACAGGCTTATCTCCCACACTTCTCTCCCAGAGCTGAACCAACTCTCTCTGTCCTCTCTCTGTCTCTGTCCTCTCTGTCTCTCTTGCCCTCCACTTCCTTCATGTGCTTTGCTGCTTTCTTACCCCAGATGTTATCTCTACTTAAGAGAAGTGTTTTTTTTAAGAATAGGAAATTGAATCCTCTTAGTTACGTGCACTGAAAAAAAAATCAATGCTGGTACCAATCTCTCATCCGGAGTTGGCATAATCCTTCAAAGTACTGTTCACAAAACAGCCAATTACACAAAGAACAAAAAAGATCCTGAGCGTTAGCATCTGTTTTTCGGTATTTTAATCCAGTGAGGGCAAATCGATGAAGTCAGTTCATCTTTTGCTTGAATTTTTTTTTTCCGTCTCTCTATTGTAAAAAATGTGTTGTCTCCTCTGCGCGCGAGTGTCATGAGATGAATAAGTGCTATCTCTGCAGCTGTCCCCAGGCCCTTCTAATAAACGCTGTGCTATCTCACCCACACATCCTCACTCTGCTCGCACACTCAGCGCCGCAGTTGTCCAGCGGTGATAATGACCTGAAATGCTGATAACATGTGTTTACAGCAACAGGCTGCCACTGCCCATCTGTCACATGTCTGCCAAATAACTCAATATATATAAACACACACACATGTAAACATCAGGAAACAGGTAACAGGTTGTTTTCCTTCCCAACATAGTGTTTATTTATATACATCTTTATATACAACTTTCTAGATCCCTTCTGGCAACGGACTGCAATGCTGCCCCTGATCTGAAGTATTATTTGCGTCCTGCTGGTTTGCTGCCCATATGCCTGCCTTTCTGTCCTGTATGACACATCACCACGTCAATAGAGTGTGAAACGTTCACATACATTCATAACCTGCATATTTTTATCTCGATCTGGACGACAGGAAATAAAGTATTTTAAGATCGTTAGGTTTAGAATAGACAGAAGAAAATTATAAGTGAACAACAAATAACAAATAATTCTGTTTGAACAAGAGAAGCAATATGACAGTAGCTGTTGCAATATTGGAATACTATATAAAAATGCATAGAAAGTAGGGTTTACTGCAGAACAGCGGCTTGCTGTGTTTTTCCCTGGACATCCAGAGTGGCAAGGTGTCTTTTCTGGGTCCTGCATTTCATTTGGTTTCGAGGGCCTACTCAGACCTGTGCTGTTCCAATCTATTTATGTTCAAGTGGCATCTGTCAGGCTTGGTGGGTGTGCATACTGGGTGGAAATTGTGCACCCTACAGCTCAGTGGCGGTGATATTCTGGCTTTGTATGCAGAGACGGAACACAAGTTAGGCACAACCAATCAACGGCAGATGAAATTTAGTTATGGGTGTTGAGCTGAGGAATTTACCAGCCCTGTCAACAGGTGTCTGAGTGTGTGTACCAGTGAGAAACTTGTGCATGTGTGTGTATGTGTGTGTCTGATCTGCACTGAAAAGAATGCACTGTCTCTTTAGTGATAGCGAGGGATGGAATTCCAGCACAATTGCTGTTTATCCAGGACCAATTAGTCTCTCGCTGTGTGTAATCCCATACAGACACTCACATCATGAGCCGATGACGTGCGTGCGCCAAGTCAAACAGGGTTCATGACTCACTGCAGCCTGAGATCTAAAGAGAAGACAGCAACATATCATACAACCATAGTTTCATAACAGCAGTTGTTTTAGTGGTAGAGACGCGCACACATGCAGACACAACCTGGACTTGTTATGAACGTCTCCATGAGTTAGACAGTGCCGGGTGTTTGTTTAAGGAGGGAGCGCAATCTGTTTTCCACTGTGCCACTGCACATCTCTGGTCACACAACACACACACACACACACACCTGCTGCTGAAGTTACATCAAACACAATTGATTCTAAGATCTCATGGCAAACCATACAGAGATTATACAATGCTTGCATAACACCTGTGGTGCATATGTGGGTGATGGTTTGACAAGTGTCACAAGAGTTCAGTGAAAAACATGAAGTACCAATGCACTTTTTATTCTGCTGTATTTCATATGCACCGGGAACACATACCGTCTAAAATGAGATATATTATTTTATAGCTTGCGTACCAGGGTGCAAAATAATTATACACTTTATCCTGGCGATGTAATACTATTATTTCAAAATAATGGTAATTGCCTCTAGTAATGATATGATAGAACAACAAAGCTTTACCAGGTTCTTCTCCATCATCCATTCATTAGATGTATCCTCCTGCCCCCAGCATTTGATAATCATATAGCTGTATATTTTTATTCTCCAGAAGAAGAAGAAGAAGAAGAAGAAGAAGAAATAACTTAATTTTGTCTGTTTTTGCTAGAAAAGCAGTGAATCAGTCTGTGATTATGCTTTCGGCTTTGGATGTAGCTATACTGTAATGATTATACGGACATAAATTCATGTCACTAATCCCAGTGTGTTGCATGCAAATAGATGACACAAATATATCACTATAACACTGGCAGGCTAGAAATAAATCATCAATAATTTCACCAGTGAGGGTTCAATAAATTATGATTGTAAAAACAGTTTTATGTGGGAGTTGTTGCAGCTGCCACGTCTATGAAAGAGTGCACTGAGACGGTTCTTTATTGATGCCAATATTCCAACCAACAGTTTTCGGCCGTGCAGTGTGCGTGAACACACCGATGAAGTGCATTTGGATCAGTAACGCGCTAAACATGAAAAGCAAGCGACACGATCCGTCACCCTCAGCTGCTTCCAGGCCGACCTCCACCGAACGACGCGCGTTTCCAATCATAAAAAAATTCCCGTCACACATCACTGCAGCAGCTGTGAGTCTGATGAGGACAACAAAGCCTCCTGCAACAAGCTCTCCAGATGATGAATACCTTTATTAGTTTCCCAGCGGCTTTTGATGATTTCACTTGTGGCAATAGAGAGAAAAAAAAAGGAAACACTGGAAAGGAAACTAACTGGAGCTGTTACAGGGAGATTCTTATCTCGACTTACACTGTGACCTCTGACGACCTCTTTCTCACACAAGCAAAGGATGCACCAAAATAATGAGCCAATATGAGAATGGCTTATTTGCCTTATTTGGCCAATAGTTTACAGACAGTTCAGTGTTTCAGTCTGAGGTCTGTCCAGTGGGAGGTAAATGAGTAACGCAGTGAGAGTTGAACATGATGCAGAAAAATAATGGTTTCCAGTGGCAGTGATGCTTCAAATGATAAAAGAAAACATAATAATACATTCTACAACAAGAACATATCCATTAATTTAAAGGAGCAGGTTTTAAAATGAGTCCTCACAGGGGCTTGTAGTGTACATGACGTGACTGACTGGTGGTTCAGGTTATTGCTGTCATTTGTCTTCCAGCTCCACCACACTGCGTTCCCATGTGATCGGTCCAGTCTGATTGATAGCTGATAGTCAGTTCTACCACTGAAGAACCAACAGTGAAAAAAAAAAAAATCAGAAGTCAGATTTGGCATTGTATAGAGTTGTGGCCGTCTGGGAATTAGCTTGTGTTAGCAGCACTGTGGGTAGTTAACATGGTGAAAGAGTGACCCCCAAGTCTCTGTGGCACATTGCACATCCCAAATCTGACACATGCAGTATCTGGGAATTGAGCAAGCAAGATGGCTATGTACTTATTTTGAACGTTGATCTATTTGCATCACGTTGTTTTTCTACACAAGCTGACAAGTACCATTATAGGCTGTCGACTTCAGAAGTGATGGCTGAGAAAACAGGTGAGCCACATCTGCCTGGTTGTATCAGGACAGATGTTATCAGTCTAATGATGCCATCATGGCCAATTTGGCAGCAGCACCTCTGTTCCCTGTGGGGAGTTTTGTCTGTGTTGCTACCACAACAGCACGGCCAGAAACATTATGACAACATAATGACCTATCCCTCAGCTCACCTTTCACCTCTGTGGAGCTGCCAAACCACACAAGAGAGCATTCGGTGCCCTGAGACCAGATAAGAGATGAAAAGGTATAAGCTGAGTTAATGAATTGAGTTATCCTAATGATGAAAGGCTATCTCGAGCCATCTCCTTCCTCCACTTCAGCCAGGCCCGAGCACGTTCCCCATGTCTGATGAAATAGTTCCTGTGTGTGTGCACAAAGATTTGTGGTATTCTTTCAAAACCCTGCAACCAGAACACAGCTATAGCAGTTTTGGTAGAAAACACAGAGTATATGAAATGTAATTAAAAAAAAAAACCCAAAACTTCCACTTAAAGGACACGCGTGAAGCATGATGGTGCAAAAGTGCTGAGCGGGACTTCTCTGAATGGACAACCTGAGTTCCAGCTCTCGTTCTGTTTGGCATCACCCCCGCGTCCTCTAAAGGCACTAAATACCTATCATCTCAAAGGGGAGCATCTGCAGCTGCATTTGACCTGTGACCCCCGAGGAATTTGCCAATGGGTGTTGAGAATAAACAACACGCCGGTTGGAAATTTCTACTGTAGGTTATGTGACATTGTGTGACATTGCGGGTTGTTTGGTTCACAGTTCTGTCATGAGTCACCATCTCCTCTGGTCTAATCGCAGAATACGCATTTACTATTTCGTCGTTGCATATAAGTGGGTGAGATTGTGCGTTTGCGGCATGACGGTTTGCTTCCCTGCAGACTGCTTTCTAAACAAGCGGAAATGAGTCTCTCCATTCACTCGCATGTCTCCCCATACGCGCCGATGTCATGGGAGGCGTTCCCTTTCTTTACAAGCGCAGCCCTGTGATCTCTGGTGGGGATCAATTAGCTGAGCAATCAGCCCGCCCCATACTTTTGTGTGAGTAACTGCTCATAAACCGCTCAGGTTGCCCAGTGAACGGGGGGAGTGCGCCGCCTCAACATAAACTGCCACCCAAGTCAGCTGGGCCCTGCTAGCACCGCAGGCCCCTTCAAAGCGCGGTGTGTTTCATTAGGTGATGCAATGTGACATCAGCTCATCCAGTGCCACACTTGCCAGTAATGAGCTGGTAATGATGTGTTTGGGTCATAGTTATGACCTGTTTGTGGTCACTCTGACTACAACAGTAGTTCTTGCTTACAGGCTTTGACACAGAGATAGTGTATAGGCTGAATATTATGATGTTGCATATGCCATCACACAGTAATGCATAGGTACAGTGAAATATGCCATATAACCTACACATAAACCACAGGGCATCATGCGCATAAGTAAAATAGAGCGGAGCGGTTTTCCCGCAGCAACATTGTGTTATTGTGTAATCACTGATGACCAAAGTTATTCAATCCCCTCTCTAAACAGCTGCTGCTCGCCAGTGCCAACAATAACACGCCCTCTCTAATGAATAATAATGCATAATGGCCAGCATATCTCGGCCCATTTATCCCGGTGCTGTAGGGTTGGATGTGGTCCAGGGGAGGCGGGAGTGGGCGTCCTGCTGCTTCACTCGGCTGAAACGTATGCTGTGTAACTGCCACAGTCTCGCCTGGGATCTTTGTTGCGCGTCGCCCGTTTTCTATCACCCATTTGTCTCGTCTTACACTTGTGAATTAAAGCAGCGGTGCCATGAAATAACAACCATCAGGACTAAACGACACACAAAGCAAAGCAGAGAGCATGTATTTTACTGTCTCCCTTTATCCCCCTCATTTCACTTCTGGGTTGTTCTCACGGCCTCTTTACACCTGACCTTCCCACATCAAAGGTCACATGTGTAAAAAAAAAAAGCAACATCCAGCCAAATCTCAAATCGAGTCGCTTTATCATATGTGAGGTTTGCTTCCTGAGCGACCGCTGCAGGAAACAGCACTGGACTTAGAAATATCCAGTTCTATATCCAGTTTTAGGCATAAAGCTAATGGAGTGATGGAGGAATATCCTGCTGTGAATGGTTGGCAGGAGCTCGGGGCGTTGACTGGGAAATACTTCCTTTTTCCTCTGTGTGTGTGTGTGTGTGTGTGTCTATGCTTAAACACACATGTAGCTGCTGGTGCCTGCTGTGGTTATTGCTGAAATATTCTCTTGAGCTCTAACCTTATTAACGCGTATTAATTTCTGATGTGCGCGCATGTGTGTGTGTGTGTGTGCGTTTGATGCCTTGTGTATCGGAGCTGGCAGGCTCTCACAGTGTAGGTGTGGAAACAGGCTGATGGCAGAGCTGCTCCTTTCCTTCCTCAGCTTTATTTCCTGCCGCGCATGGGAGAGGTGATGAAAAAGGTCCATGGTCATTAAGCTCAATAAGCAAATTCTCTTCCCTCTGTTCTGTTTCCGGAGGACGTTTGTACATGAACAGTACATGAGCAGGTGGAGTGCATCTATACAAACATGTCATTTCCAGCCGTGTTTTTCCACCTCTACCCCCCTGCAGCCTTATCCTCTATTTACATTATTTATTTCCCACCATTTATCCATTACAGCTCTGAGACCATTGATATATTCATTTTTGTTCCTCTGATATTGGCTTTCATTAGCTTGCAGTTCACTGGGTGCAAGAGCGCCCCCCCGCGCAGAGAGTATATATACTCTCCAATTTTTTGGGGCCCTTGTCAGTCAGGGCCCCTTGGAATCGTCCTAACTTTCCCCCCTATACAACGCCCCTGGCTGGGGTCAATCACCTCTTTTAACGCATAAAAGGGGCTTGCTGTACTTCCTTCATTTGGATGAATTATTTTTGTGCCAATATTACTTTTTCAACAAAAAGTCAAATTGTTGTAAAATGATTTATCATTTCATGATACTTGTGTTGGATGAGAAAACGTTGGACTGCAGTGGTTTGTTTCGCATGTTCATACAACAGGGAGACATCTGAAAATCACCCGATTGTCCAAACTGTAATCACCACCTAGAGGCTGTCCTTTGTACTTACAGTTAACCTGACATTACATGAAAGCAGTCTGATTGTGCTTGTGGTCAGAATGGATGTTCTCCACACTAAACCTGTATGAAACATCTGACCGGGGCCCAGGTTGCTGCAGGACTGTGTTGCCCCGTGTTGGGCTGAGGTCCAAATCTTTCCCACAGAGCAGAGAGGTTATTTTAACACTCTGACATGCGGCTCCTCCACCGACTTCCCCTGCGCACAGGGAATAAAGGAGCCACTAGACTGTAAATCAACAACCTGAGGTGACAATCCATCATTCTCATGGCATGTTTATTGTGCTTTACAATTTTCTCCAGGGGCCTATTCATAACCAGCCACATCCCCATGTCAAAAATATCCCTCCCATCTGATTTTAGAATGCATCAAAACCTCTAACCGCCAAAAGTCAGTGACAAAAAATTCATTTACATGCCAATTTTATTCATTAATGGAGACTTTGCCTGTGTCCGAAATCGCCCCCTAACCCCTATATAGTGCACTATATAGTGAGCACGCCATTTTGTAGTGGTGTCCGAAACCTTAGGGATCATAGCATGTCCACTATATAGTTCACTCAATGTATCCCACAATTCACCGCGAAATGTAGTGTACATCCGATGGTCACTAACCGGTCCAAGATATCCCATCATGCATTGCCAGAAATTCTCTGCGGCTTCGCGGAAGTGAAAATAGCGGACGGACGGGAGGGAAATATACATAAATATTATAAAATATAACAAAATACGACAATAAAAAGTACAGGAAAGTAATCAAAAGCCTCTAATTTAATAAAAATGCAGTGGTAAACAAACAAGTATTTTGTGAGACGACAATAATGTTGTACGTTTTATTTGTGCGACAGCGATGACGTAATTACCGGCGCCGAGAGTAGAGTCCGAAAGTGTCCGAAAGATTTTTCTGTTGAGCTCACTATATAGTGCACTACATTTATATCCCCTATGTAGGGAGTAGGGAGTAGGGGTTAGGGGGCGATTTCGGACACACTCTTTTAGTCTTTGAGTCAGCCATATCGATGGAGATCAGTTGAAACTACCTGATGACTCATGAAGTGACTTATGAAGGAAATATCACCACTGCACTGACTAAACACTAAGGCCCCATCGTCTGGATGGGAATGAACAATTAATCATTGTTTTTATGGAAACTGTTGTGTTCGTCCCTGTGTTCTGCTGGTTGCTAGGTGGCTTCCAGGACGCTGAATAGGAAAAGGCTTGTCTCTTCCTGAGACCTGCCAACCACTGGCAAACTCAGCACAAACCCAGTGAACCTTGACCTTAGTATTAACGAGTAAAACACACTCCCAAAGATGAATGAAGACACATATAGTTTTAGGAGCCTCAGCCTCTGTCAGTCAAACCAACGTGACTCAACTCTTTGGACTGTTGAATTTAATTCATTTCAGTCTCACTCAGAATAGACATCAACAGCATCAGCTGTTTTTAATGTACTGTTTAAAGGAGCACGCCACCATATACTTGGTCTTCATCTGTCCCCAAGTTAAATAGAAATGCAATACTTTATTTTGATGAAAACAAATCCCTGTTTTGGTCCGATTGATCTGCATTCTTTTTGTCAATAGCAATTTAGTGTATTTGCTCGCAGTAATGACTCCGCAAGGTCGTTTTGTTGATGGTGCGTTTATGTTTGCAGAGCTGCATTGAAACTATCTTCCCACACTGGAGGGACTTATCCCAAACAATGCAGCATGGAATCTATTGATCTTTTTGTTTTCCGTTCGCTCTCTCTATCAGAGCTATGTTCCGATGCTCCGAATGAAAACCAGCATTGTCCAGATTCCGGCTTTACCTCAAAAACATGCAAATAGCTTGGCACACGTGGGTTTTATTGTGAAGCACAACAAACAAATTGTATTTGTCAGAGATGGGACAGCCCTGACCACAGCAGTTCATGAAAGCTGTTATGTTAAGAGTTTGGTCAGCACATTGGGGATTTTTTAAAGTTGCAGCGATGGATTAAGTAGGAACAGCCACAGTTAGCTCTTCGCTGAAAAGTTGTTGGCAACAGGTTGCAACATCAGAGCAACTCCTGCGCCACCACTGCTGGTGGAGCTAAAATGGTTGCGTTGTAAAAACCAGTTGATAAATGTTGTATATATATATATATATATACGTGTATACATGTACAACAGGCTCTACTGGCTTGTTGTACATCTCAGCGTAATCTCACATAGTCTTTTCCTCTTGCTGCTCTGAGGTCATTCTTTTTCCCAGTTGCTCGTCTAAGTGGGAACCAGACACGGCGCGTTATCTTCCGACTTACTATCATGAGAAATTGAGCACCGCTATCTGTGTAAACAAACCACACGATACACGTACGTGCATGCGTGTGTGCAAGTTAGGAGCTGTGAGAGTTTTACATCGCACACTGAGGAGGGAGGACGGACTCTGACGTTCGTCTGAGCCGATCAGGAGAGGAAGGAAGTCTCTCTCTGCTGTTCGCCGTGAGCGTGTGAAGGAGCTGTGAGTCATCTGTGACCTGGACCTGAGACGACAATACGATGGGAACAGTCCGTCTATATGCACACACAGTTGGGAAGACTTATGGAAGACTGAGAGGTGGCTTAGTGCCCTGGGTCTGAGCAGGAGATCTGCTTCCATCACAAACACAGTGTGCAGAGGGAGGACCAATCCCCAGGTTTTCTCTCCTTCAAGCAGATGTCGAACCCCTGGCATATTTATATTCATGTAGGGACTAGTGCGTGGTTGTCAGCGTTCACCTCTCCCATATCCATCCTGCTCGATATCCCCGCCGATCCAATAAGTGGTTCCTCGTTCTCACTGAATTGGTCACAGAGGCATGTGAAAGATGGAGACGCGGCGCGGGAGGATGGAGAGATCCATTATGGAGCAGACGTATGGAGCAGGCCCACGCAGATTCCATATGGGAAAACTAAATATGAAACAGGAACAGATCTCATTCCTTTTCCAGGGCCACTTATTATGTCCATGTTCTGTTTGTTTTAAAGTGTTTTACAGAGAAGAGGCTGTTAGAGGAAAGATAAGCAGGCGATTTAGCAGCTGACAGCCGCGCTGCTTGTGTAGTCTTGTGCGGTTGATTTACACACTGTTCTTATTAATATGAGTGATATTTTAAAAAATGATGCACACAAGGTAGATGGTCTATTACATTTCCCAAATCCTGTGTCATATTAATAAGGATTAAGGTTTAATTCAGCTATAACTGATTCCAGTTGTCAGAGATCCTTCATGCTTGTATGGGGGTAAAGGGGGGGAATGAGTGGGCACTGGGTAAGTGTGTTGTGTCGGGTGGCAGCGCAGCAGGGGAGCTGGCCGGGGGTCTGAAGCTGAGCTGCGGAGCGTGTCACTTGCCTGGCCCATTACTCATTCCCAGCCTGCCCTTCTTCACGGCCTCAAAGGGGCTCGCTGTGCGCGCACTAGGTGGTCCTGATGCCACCCTGGAAGCCCCAGCTCCTGTCAGCTCCAAGTAGACAGACGGTGTCAGACGTTTGTGTGTCTGCGGACACGGAGTCAAGGATCCACACACACGCACAAACGCGTGCAGCTCTTTTCATCACGGCTCGGGGAACAACGCGGCACCCCGTGAACAAACAGAGATAAACAGTCAAGAAAACAAACTATTTGAGCCGTCACTTAAGATCCACTTACGGCATTGTGTGCTGTCACCTGTTGTGTGTTTAACTGGGAATAATCCCAAAATGTGAAAAGTCAGAACTGGGCCAGAAAGATAAGTTTTTCTTTGAAACTGGATGCACTGTCTATCATGTCTGTGACGGAATGCTGTTTATAACAACAGGCCAAGATGACAGTGATTATTACTGTGCCAGTCAAAGGCAATGAAGTCCTATTCTATTAGTTTAGTTATTATTATAAAATGCAGGTCTTGTTCCTGGGTGTGAGGTTTGCTGTTTATATCAGTCCATATCTGATGCATTTGTGTGTGTTGCGTGAATACTGTGTAAACAGTAAAGGCCTGTGTGTGTCTCAGAGCAGCAGAAAAAAATCCATCATCTCATATCTAAATACGGAAAACAATGATCTGCACGTGTTGAAAAAAGTCCCCTGTGTCTTGCATGTCTTCCATTCTGATCATCTTTCATGCCTTGATGTCCAACAGGCCGTGCATGAAGGACAGGAACATTAAATCAAAGCTAACACACGCCTCTCAAAACATTGAGTCACCTCTCTCCACGCACGCCGCTCTCCGCAACACAGCAGAACAGGATTTCTCAGTGTGCTCTTAAAAGCCTGAGTGAAACCTCCTCTGGCTCGTACCATTGTGTCTGTCTTGAATTATGAGCTCAACAAAACAAAATCCTCAAAACATGAAGCCTTTACCCAGAGGACACGGGATCGGAGCTGAGCATGGATTTTTTTTTATTTTTTTTTTTTTGAGATCCCCCAAATTCATCTCTTTGTTTTATGGTTGTACACAGAGAAGCCTCTTCCCAAACCCTCTTAGCTTTGTGGTGCAAGAGAGACTGGAGGCGACAGAGGAAAGTCCAGTTTTGGGACATGCAGAATAAATTGGATTTTTTTTTTAACCTACAAACAATCGTTGCCACCGTCTCTTAATTAGTGGCCCAGTAATAGTAATTCACTTTCAGCGTTTCTATATTTGCAAGGACATGACATTTTCAGTTCGTCCCTGTAAACACGGACGACAACAGACCGCTCAGCTCACAGTTTCCATAAAGTCCATCTTTATCTCCAGCTTTATGTTACAGGTTTGAGAAGAGCAGGAGAAGGCTGTCACACCAGACCTGTTAATGACATCACGTCCTCTTATCCTGCACATGTGTGTCTGCTTCGGATTTGACTCTGCACACTGAAAGCCACTGGTTTGTGACTGTTGTTTTTTTCTAGCTCCCATTGATCAGACTATTTAAATTCCCTCCGCGGTGACCCTTAGCAGTACTCGTGCACTGATGTGTTCTAGATGACTGAGACTCGTCCGCCCGGCTCACTGGCTCTCTGCTCCTGGTGGGGTTTTCAAGGTTCTCTGAAAATTCCATGTTTCTCCAACACTGAACATTTCTGAACCTGAAACACACCTGGTTCCTATTAACCACTGATGTTCACCCTGGTGTCTCACTGTGCTTAAACACCTATTTTCGTTTTATTTTTATGAAATGCTATTTGTAGATTTGTGCTGGGTTCTTGGCCTCGTTTAGACTAATTGCACAGCACATCTGAAGATGGTAATGTGCTAGGGTTTGTTGTGGAAAAAGAGTTACCACTGCAATGACTAATGTGAATCCAAACAAACAAGCCACAACAAGAGCAAGGCGCTCACAGTCATATTTTGTTCACTTTCACTGTTTTCACTCAGTATTTCCCTGCACGACCAAGGTCTGTTTTTTATTTTTACTATTGATTCTTGTGTAGCTCATGATTTGTCCCCCTCCAAACAGGAATATGCAGAGGTCAAATGTCGCTTGGTTAGAACTGGCTACTTCACTTGCTGTCAAGCACATTGGACCATGGTTCTCTTGATAGACAACAACATCTTAAGGTGGGTTTAGATTATAATAGAAAGCAAATGTTAGCCATATTTCAGACGTTTGGCCAAAATACAATTTTCGTGCACATTTCGATATTCACTGTTTTTGAGTTTTCATAAAATTCATTTATAAATCAGCACAAAAGAAAAGGGTGCAACAGATTATTTACACATTGTAAATACAGTTTATGACTCATTCACTTTGTAAATGCATCCTGTTTTTGATGGTGTGTTATAGATTAAACACAATTTGAATATTGTATATATTATCTGTATTGCACATATTAGAGTTGGGTCCAAATGTACAAAACCAACTGAGTTGGAAAGTTTTTTTGGAGGCTATTATGTACATACATACATATGTGTGTGTGTGTGTGTGTGTGTGTGTGTGTGTGTATACATGTGTAAATGAGACAGTGAAACCTCTATTACAAGAAAATGTATGACATCATGCTTTACAGACATTCTTCTTGCCTGTCACATGTGCTGCTGCTGCTGTGGAGCTGAAATGAGACCCAGATGGTGAGCAGGCCTAGCCCAACCTGGCAACCTCCAGAGAGGCTGGCCGCCCAGTCATCATCAGCAGAAACAGTGTCAATGGTCCCAGTCAGCCACATGGACAAAGACTGATCCCCCACTCCTGCTTCCTCAACAGCATCCTGAGATGTAACTCGAACAACAACAAACGGGTACGTTGATCTAAGATGTGGAGCGGATCTGTTCGACAGACCACCGTAAATGTCTGGTACATTACGGACCAGGTTTCCTCATCTATACAAAATATTCTCACAAAGTTAACTTTTAAATAGGTGCTCTATATAGAAATACACACACACACACACACACACACATATATATATATATATCCATCCCCCAATATGTGCTACGCATACTGGGAAGAAAGCCAGCGGGCAATTGATACAATCATATCCTAATTCAGCTTCCTTGTGGGCGGCAAACATGTTGGCGCTTCCTCGCACCGATTTCTGTGCAGGTTTAATATCAAATGCTTTGCTCAGAGCATAAAAACAAAGTTATCCTTAGCAGGACAGATGGCTGAATATCTAGATGAAATTATTCGTCTTTTTTTTCATGTGAAATGACAGTGTGTGTGAACGGAACAGTACGGATCGGACCTCCAGCTGACTGTCAGGCATCATAAAACAGGACATGGCGTTTGCATTGTGACAGCAAAAACAACGACAAACTATAACAAGTGCAACAATGACACACGCGTGACTGACTGAGGCCACCATTTTTAAACTCGCCTCAAATCCCACTTGGCAACAAGCACAGGTTTCCCACAGTTCCCTTCACAGCCCATCAGTCAGGGTGGAGAGGAGACGGGGCTTGACTGTCAGGGGTCAGTGCTACGCTCAACATGGAGAGAATATGAAGCAGCTGCCTGGGACAGGAGACTCTGACCTGTCTCTCTCTCTCTGTCTGTCTGTCTGTGTGTGTGTGTGTGTGTCTCAGCCTTCTTCATTCCTTTCCATAAATGATAACAGGTCGGGGTCAAACATCATCGTGTGTAAATGTATGAAAGGTTTTGGTTTGTATGTTTTAGAACAGGGAGGCAGGCACAGTTTCAAAGAGAGGAGGCATATTTGTTGAATAAGATTTAGAGATGTGGTTCTTGGCTAAAATAAACCAGACATTATTAATAATTACAACCAGCGTAATATGTAAATGCAAAATAAATAAATGTTCTCCATATCGTCAGCAGCTGTGGGGCTGACATGAGAAAGGAGACACATTATTTTACAGGTTAAAGAGACACAAAATGACTGAAGGTGTCATTGTGATGACTGCATATGTGGTCATCCTTATCTTGTTTTGCATTTTGATTGACGTCTCTTTGTCATTTCTTACTTCTGACCCCGGCTTCTATCCGTACCAGGCCTGTGTTCAGTCGTGCGTCTCTGAACTAACCAGCCAGCCAGGTGTGTTGACACCAGGGGGCACCCGTGTCAATGAGAACATAAATGCCTCTTGACATGATGATGGCAAACCTGCATGTAAAGTTACTTCCCTGCTGCCTGTTGCCATTGAGTGAATCCCTCTACTCTACAAACTCTCTCACAGCCTTCTCTAATATTCTGATGTCCTCTGGAGACAGATCAGTGGCAGCGGCCACTCTGCATCCTGCTGCCAGGACATGCCCCCCGCCCTCCCCGCCGCGTCCTCCCCTTTCAGGCTAAGGTGTCAGGCCACCCTTATTATCTTCCCTTTAGCAGCCATGCTCAGTCTGGCTTTTCTTTTTGTTGTTTCTCTGATGGCACACAGAGGGTGGGTGTGCGGGGTGGTTGGGTGGGTGGTTCCCGCTGACAGAGAGATGGATGCCACCAGTGACAAGCTTTTGTTTTAGTAAAACACACTCACATGCTGGGGCGAAAGGCGGAGGCCGAGGGGAACAACTTGTTCACTTGTTCCGTTTGGGTGAGCAAACCATGGCACTGTTGGAACTGGGGGCCCGAGATGTCGATAGAGGCCCCCCAGCTCTGCTGGAAACACGGGGTCCCAGCAAATCCACTGCTGCAGCTACAAGCAACTCAGATCTGGCTGGAAATGACCTCGGCTTTGTCCTCCTCCCTGAATGGTTTACTGGCTCCAAAGTGCAAGTTTATACTCGACGTGCCAGAAATGTCAATAAAACCGCCCTAATCGCCCATCCAATCTGCAATAGCACCTGCTTCTGGAAACACAACACGCCCCTGCAGTCTATCTCTGCAGCTACAAGGCTTCCTTCCCATTAAAACGCCACTACAGGCGGAAACACGGGTCAAAACGCAATTAGTCTCTGGAACAGACGCACTTTGTTTGCTGAAACGACTTCCTGCCCTTTTCCTCCTGTTCAGGAATTTAATGTGGATGTTGGAAAAAAAAAAGAAAAATCACTGGATGTCAAAATGCAAAAAGAAGCACAGACTGTTGCGAAATATTGAAAATAAAATGCAGCATCTGAAACTTTTAATTTACAAATATATTAATGTTGACATAAAAGGAATTTATGCCAACAATAATATAAAGTCAGTTATATGTAGAATGTGCGTTAATATGAATGTGTGTGTGTGTGTGTGTGTGTATTTATATATACATATATACTGTATATGAATATAATATATAGGCCTATATATACTGTATATGAATATATATACCAGTTTCTCTTTTAAAAAATACAATGGCTGAATTTAATCCTTAATGTTAATGATTTACCTACATGTATTTTACATTTACACTCAGGTAATGTAAATAATGTACCGCCGTTATCTCTGCTTCCACAGCCGTTTTCTTTCATTACGTTAATACACCACCTGCCTGATATTCATTATCCAATTAGTCATTTTATCTGTATTTTTATTTATTATTTTTTTTACGTCTTTTAAATCGACCCCTTCATCTATTGTATTTGGCCACAGTCGGATTTCACCTCAAGGTCGGATCATTAGTCTGTCGTACAAATATTTCTTTAAATTAAAGCGTATAAAATCATTTAAAAATTAAAAACATATCTCTTTAGACCAGAGTTGTATCTGTGTTTCATCCCCGACAATTAAAACAAATGTAAATAATAAAATCACATGCAGGAATAAACAACTGACTGGCGGTGCGTAATGTCAGTGCGTAAAGGCAGAACCCAGCAGCCATCCTGACAGTAACATGTGTATCAAACAGCGCGTGGGCCGTGGATGACTCACCGATACACTCGTTGGCCTCTCTGGCCGTGGCGCGCTGCCAGGGCCGGTCGTAGTGGAACGGCTTGCACCTGTCGCACTCGGGTCCCGCCGTGTTGTGTTTGCACTCGCACACCAGGTTGCCCTCGCGGTCCTTGACGCACTTGGACGCGTGCCCGTTGCACTTGCACCGTCCCCCGACCTGCAGGTCCGACACGGCGTAAAAGTAGGAGTCGCGCGCCAGCTCCGAGTCGTCCTCGTTCTCGTCGCCGAAGGTGTGCAGCCGGCTGAAGATCACCTTGATGTCGGTGGCCGTCACCCAGTCCTGCAGCACCGGGGAGTTGTCGAAGTCGTGCGCGGAGGGTCTCCCGTCCAGCGTGCTGAAGGCGATGAGTCCGCCCGTCAGCGGGTGCATGTCCGTGTGCGAGTCGGTGCAGATGGCCTCCTGCTCGTTCTGCTTGGTGATGGTCGCCTTATTCTGCCGGTTGTACATCTTCTTGCACTGCGTGGAGTAGAACTGGAACGGCACCCAGGACTTGCCGTAGTCCATGGACTTGTATATGGCCATGGACTCGGGTCTGGGTGAGCAGAACTGCAGGCTCACATAGGTGACCTCGAACTTTTTGCCCAGCGACAGCGTGAGGGTGACGTTCTGCGGCGACTGCACGTAGTTCTCCGACTGCCAGCAGGTGAGGTTGTGCGGGTTGTTGAGGTCGGTCAGGTAGGCGGGCGGGTGGCTCTTCTTGGGATCCCCGGCGTCGCAGGTGTGACAGTCCCTGCTCCTCTCCTCTCCCTTCTCGGCCACCACGCAGTACCTGGATGCCGGGCTGCCGCAGGTGCTGGACACGCGCACGTCCTTCCCAAACGCCGAGTTGACGAAGTCGGGGATGCACCTCCGCGGGTTCCCGTTCTCGTCGTAGCAGGGATCCGGAGGGGACGACTGCGCCGCGAACATGCTCAGCCCGTATCCCGCGCAGACCCGCTGGGTGAGCGCAGACACCGTCACCACGGCGACCCACACCCCCAGAACCCGCTGCATTGTAATCCGCGCGCCGCAGGGACTGATGCGCTGAAAGGGAACCAGGACAAAACAGTCAGAGTGAAACAAAGTCACCGCTGCGCACGAGGCTCTGACTAATGTGGAGGATGCGCACAGATATTTTGGAGAAAACAACAACAACAACAACAAAAAACTTGGACGCACTTTATCGACGCCTGTAACAAGAAATGTGCATGAAACGTGAATTCTTACGAGGTAAAGAAAAGTCCAGCCAGGACACTAACTCCGGATAAACTCCTCAGTCACAGATGGAGCTCTGAGGGCTGAGGACTGAGGGCTGAGGGCTGAGGGCTGGGAGAACGACCGTTACGCACCAACAAACTCCTGCGCTGGTGCCTGAGCAGCTCCAAACCCCCCTCCTCTGGAACTCCCAAATACTAAGAAGATGTGGCAAGTGCCCAGATGACTCTGACTCTCACTCTGACTCCCACTCTGACTCTGCCTCCGTCCGTCCACCCAGTCACACCTCTGCCCACCTCTGTCCCACTCTGTCCCCCTCTGTCCCCCCGCTGCCGGAGAGGAGAGGAGGCTCACTGCTGCCTCTGTCCAGGGTGTGGCAACAGCGACATCTTCTGTTAGAACAGGCGAACTACATGCTTTCAAGAAAGAAAGAAAAGGAAGCTTTTATTGCCATTGCCACAGTACACTTATACAGCACAAACAAACAAACAAACAAACAAACAAAGGACAAATACATCAATAAACAGTCAATTGAAGAAACGATGTAGAGGAGATGCACACTGACCTCTGAAGTAACATGATTTTATTTTTTGGGGGGCGGGGTCAGTCCTCAGTTGCGAAACAGGGACAGAGGCTGATAGCAGAGACTATCAAGACATGTAACCATGAGAAGCTGATGAGTTAAAGGAAACCATCTGCTGTCACATCAGAAGTGTGACCTCTGAATATATTTAGACTTTTTTTGTCACATCATTTTTTTGTTTGCAGCATGTTGCATGAACACCTTTTTGTTCCCATTTCCTGTCAGGCAGACTGAGCATTATAATTTCACTCATGCAGCCTAGTGACCGTTTAATAAACAAATGCATAGAAATCCATAGTCAGTGTAAAAACACAGCAGAGCTTCGCTAACGTATAGTGTGTATAGACTTTACAAATACACTATTGCGTTTATTTCTGTTTTTACTTTGCATTCTACTGTGCAGGCTTATATGATAGTGATGATAGTGATGATGGTGGTGGTATGATAGTGATGATAGTGATGATGGTGGTGGATCATCATCATCAAACATCATGGGACCATATGGCTGTAAGATGATTTGGCCAATGCACAGGCTACTGCTCAGTGGCCTATATGACACATGTCATCTGCCTCACTTGGCCATGCACCCTCCTCGATGTGTATAGTTTTTTATTTCATTTATTGCTTTAAATAAATCCAGGCGTATCTGTTTGCAGCCTATGTGTGTCAATAAATGTATTGCACAAGCACTTCTGTAGGCCACTTCCTGAAGTGCAGATTGTACTTGTTAACAACAGTTGCACTTGTTAAGCTCGTTCATACACTGTCCTAAACCTGTTCTGGGAAAGAAGTGCAGCTGTGTGAGGGCTGAGAGTTGTGGAGGTGGTGTTTTTATCCTGAAGTCTCTTGAGAGATGGAGGTGATGAAAGAGTAAATATATCCAGGATGAATATTTCCTCTCCTGGTCATCCAACTCAATAAGGCAATTAAGTTCTAAACATGTGTCAGATGAGGTCTGTCGTGTAAAAGACTCCTCCCACACTGAGTGTTGGCACAGTGTCACATCAACAACCTCTGCATAGACTCACTTTGAGTTCCTGTTTTGCAGCACGCACTCTCCTGACTGTGCAGTAGGAGGCTCTAGTTTTTCAAAAGTACCAACAGAGGATGTTGTTGCTGTATCGTCTCCCACCACTATCTCACATGTGATCAATAATGGAAGAACTAGGACAGTGATTTAAGGTAAGAGTCAGATCTCTCTCTCTCTCTCTTCAGTTCATTATTTCTTTCTGTTGTAATGTTTCTGCAGTGTCACATCCCAAATGCAACACGTTATTTAACCCCTGCAGATTTCCTGTTCCCCTTCTAAAAGCCGATGTCACTGGAGTCAGGATTACACAGCACAATGTACTTGATGGAGTTTTTAATATGTCAGTAGCTAGCATTCCATCATTAACATGACTCTTCACTTTAACATGTGCAACTGAAACAGCGTCTGCATCTAAATGATTGTCATGTTTAAAGAAGCTGCAGCAGAGATCAGTATCTTAGTTTTTTTGCACTGTGGCAGTAACAGTCAGGTTTGCATGCCAGCGCTGCACAGTATTGCCTGAATGCATACAATGGAATAACACCTGCTTCCTCAGTGGACAACTGATTGTGTTTTTTTTCTTGCCCGATATATCAGGTACTGCTAAGAACAGAGCTGCTGCCTATGTTTGTTGCCCTCCTGTGAACACGATACATAGCTCACACATCCTTCTTCGTGGTTCAATATGCTGCAAAAAATTTGTATGCAAGAGGGTGCATGACATCTCGGTGTGCAGAGGAACGATGACCTGACATAGCTAAACGCTGTTTAATTATCTGACCAATGGGTCCACAGCTCAAATGGACAGAAGTAATAAATAAATAAGTAAAAGTAAAGAATTAATCGTCAAAACAAAAAAAAGCGTTCACATTTTGTTTGATAAAGTTACATACATACATACATAATATATACATTAAAAAAATACATATAAAATTAAACAGTCCTTAGGTCAATTCAATTAAAACAGGAAATAGTAAATAGTAAATAGTAAATCTGAATAAAAGGTACCAAAACAGTAAATTAATAGTAATGTGTCAACATTACATTAAAGGAATTTAAAAGTGATGAACTGATTGATGAGGCATTTAAAACGATGCCATTTCATCTGAATAAGCTGTGGTAGTACATCTGCACACACTCTTCATTGAATACACTGCATGTGGCCAGTTAAGATGCTGTTTCTCCCATTGTGTTGTCCAAAGAAAGGACTTTGAGACAGTATTCATTTACGCTGCATGCCTCCCTGTAGGCCCTTTCCTGTTTTCATAGGCACATATGACCCCAGTTTTTTCCCTACAAACATTATTCCTACTGGCAGTGATGTATCTACCCCAGCTGGTCACAATTACAGCTTCCGTGTGCACGTCAACATCCTGAGGACTGAACATATGGAGGACTCCCAGGAGGAATATCTGTTATCATTGAAACACATTGATTTGATTGCTTAATGTATTGGACATATATATTCACTGGTTTAAGGTTTAGTGAAATGGTCTAATGTCCAATCCTGTTTATCTGTTCATGTGGTCACGGTCACAGTGGTGCATGTAGTTCCTCACAAAATACACATGCAAATACGTGTCATGTGATCTGTAGAATCTAAATTCCAGGAATCCTTTATCTTGTTTTTGTTTTCGTTTGAATTTATTTATTTTAAGCACATTATCTCTTGATTTTAGATAACAGCTGCAGTGCTGTGTCTTTACTTGTTAGAATAACCAAATGAATAAGCATCATAAAGGAAGCTGTCTGGGTGGAAGATTCATTTCCATGTTAGTTTTGACTCATAAGAAATTTGGTGTCAGCAGTCTGCTTTCAACAGAGAAAAAGTAGAAGTTGGTGGCGGTGACAGTTTCTGACCAGCTCACCTCCGGTCCACTCACGCAGTCTATGACTCACTGCTGCTGAGAGGAAGTGGCGGGCTCGATATTCTGCACTGACGTCTCAGCTGTGGACATTTGTATTTGCATCTCCGTTTGTGTGGGCGAGCCCTTTAGATGGGAACAGGCATTATTATAAAGCGCTGGCAAAAGCAGCAACAGGAAGTTTGGACGAGTGCAGAGACATAATGTGTTGGTTTCCTGGGGCCGAATAATAGGGTGTCATTCTCACTTTATTTTGGGATTTCCTGTAGGTGTATATTCTGTGTTCGCCTGTGGATGTTGTCATGGTTCAGAAGACGATGGAGCAGAGCTCATGCACAGAAGATCGTATCCAGCACGTCCTCGAGCGCTGTCTCTGTGACCTGGGTCTCAAAGCGGCTGATAAACAACTCTGGAACGGTGAGTCTCATCCCTGCACCTGCTTATAACAGGAACATATATAAAAACAACATATAACGCTTCCTGAGTTCACACCACATGGTACAGATGCTATGCTGAAACCAGTGGTGGAGTATAATGTAAAAACACACAGAGCAAAAAAAAAAAATAAATAAATTCAATATTCCAGTTAGAATGTTCTATTTTATTAATATTTAATAAAAAAATTTTTAATACTTTTATTTATTATTTATTTATTTTATTAATTAAAAGCACAGACTGGAAAAGCAACTACACACTATGGAGTCAAACAAGAAGTGAAATCAGCGCACACAGAATGATATCATGTGGCTTTCTGCTTTTGAAATGCTTACTCAATAAACCTTCATTCAAAACTTTGGCAACAATGGAGAGAAGTGTTATCATCTTCAGCAACTAAACAGTAGTTGTGTATCTCATCCCGCGTTTACGTTTGCCGGCCTGTCAACAGCCTGAAACCTGAAAGGGGGAACTGAGTGTGGCTTAACCTGATGTGTTTTTGTGTTTTTGTGTGTCGGACTTAGCCGGGCTGTGCATAAACCGCTGGTGTTTGGAGGAACTTGTCAAGAGGGATCCTCACAACTTCCTCATCCTTCTACAGCAAATACTGAGGAAAACCAAAGAGGTCAATAGAGCTCGAAAAACAAACCAAAACAAACCAAGACAAGTGTTGTAACTTGTTTGTGTGAGTGATGACCAGTGTTTGAGTTGTGTGTTTTTTATTTGACAGGTGCTGCAGCAGTGTCGGTATGAGCTGGTGGTGCCGCTCTCGCTCTTGTTCTCTTCCACCCTCCTGAAAGTGAGTGATATACGCTGCAGCTCTCACAGAGTCAGACTGGCTGTGCATTTCATACCACCGTAAAATCATTTGAATCACTCCATGTTATTCTAAAGCCCCATCAGCTGTTTTCCCTGTGCTCTGTGTGGTCAGGCTCCGTACATGGCTCCAGACTGTGACGTGGTGTGGGAGGCCTACGTGTTGTTCCATAGTTTTCTGTCCTGGCCGGAGCCTTGCTGCACTGCTAGTAAACGCCTACTCAGCATCATCCAACAGGAGCTCAGGGCACCAGGTAGTTACATGCTTAAATAATAAAGAAGCACAACTGTAACGGAAACTAATGAATAAATTGGTAATAAAGTTAACGCATTAAAACCATTTGGATCATATTTGCTACACAAGTTACAGAGCGAAAAAGCTGCCTGAACTGTTTATTTTGATTTTAAAATGTGATGGACAAAATCTGTTTATCTAAAATTTACATTGTTGTGAGCAAAATTTGCTGAAAAAAAACTAAATGTATCGAATGGGATTCTGTTAAAAGGTTACATAATCATCTCAGTTCCAACAAATTTGAAATCTATCTATCTATCTATCTGTCTGTCTGTCTGTCTATCTGTCTATCTATCTATCTATCTATCTATCTATCTATCTATCTATCTATCTATCTATCTATCTATCTATCTATCTATCTATCTATCTATCTATCTATCTATTTGAATGGTCTAAAATGACTTATTTGAAATGACCAACAATGCAGCATCACAGTCGGTGACTTCGATGAGGAAGCGTTGAGGCAGAGCGAGGGCGGTTCACACTGGTTTTTATCTTCATCGATCACTGCGATGACGAGGGTGGTGTTTATTTTTATTTTTCTGAACAGGTATATCATTTCAAAGACTGGTGAGGACAGAACACGGGTTTTCTCCTGAGCTTCACAGCTCTAAAACCATGTGAGTTCCTTCACACTTTAAAGACACTTATAGCCCGTAACGTAACTTCCATGAAAAACCTCAACAACGCTCCTATTTCTGTTCGCCGCCTTGTGGCCGTGCATCATGGCTGCATCATACATGGCTGCATCTGTGTCTTTATCAGGATGGTGTTGTTAGTGAGCCCAGATGAGGATGTC
Source organism: Trinectes maculatus (assembly GCA_016785345.1). Classification (NCBI taxonomy): domain Eukaryota; kingdom Metazoa; phylum Chordata; class Actinopteri; order Pleuronectiformes; family Achiridae; genus Trinectes; species Trinectes maculatus. The sequence goes on from JAFBJQ010000034.1 coordinate 177,493, forward strand.
CCTCCTGAGGTCCAGTCCGTCTCTGAGCAGCTGAGAAACGCTCCGTCCTCCAGCAGAGACGTCATCATCACCCTCATCCGGCACAGCTTCCAGGCTGTTCTGGGCACTGAACACGAGCTGCAGACGCTCCACTCCACCCTGCAGGTGACTGATCCACACTAAGTATCACTTCTTTTCATTATTTTCCTGGGAACACCTTAAACGAAGCGTCCTGTTCCTGCAGACCAAGCAGCCTGAGGAGTTGGAGCAGCTCCTCGAGGCGGTGACGGAGAGCATGGAGATGGCAGCCTCCTCTGTGGATTTCGTCACAGCCAGGCAGCGTCTTCACAGCAGCATGGAGAAGCTCAGAGAGAGCCTCGCTCTTCCTGTTCCCGCTGATGGATGTCCTGACACAGGTAAGACAGAAGGTCACAGAAAGACATAACGAATGAACTTGTTTATTCTCAGCCGTGTCGGCGTTTGCCTGTTGATGTGAAACATCACCTGCTCTCATTAGGGACTGTGGAGACGTTCATGCTGCCTTTCCCCAAATGTCACACTGTTTCCTGGGAAAACGACAACTTTGGTAATTTGTTCAGTTTAAGCAACTGTTGCGTAATTTATTCCTGAACAATCTTCAGTGTTGAAAAGTCTCTCCTGATTCTTTTTCTGTGCTCCTTCCCACCCACGCAGATATTCTGAATGACATTCTCACAGGTGAGTCGGCCCAGGATTCACCTGGAGACTGTTTCCTCACAGAACTGGACGAGGATGAGAACAACGATGCCAGTGTGGACGAAGAAGACAAACTGGAGGGAAACAAAGTGGCCCACGAGTATCAAACCAACTGCATCTCCTCCAGCTCCCCTTCATCCCGGGACTCCGTGTTCTCCAGCTATTCTCTCTCCTCCAGCTGGTCCCTGCCATCCGGCTCATTGGGTGTGGATAGTGACTTCAGTGAGGACCCGGGGCTTGACGACACAGAGGAAGGACAACAGAAACCTAGAAAGAAACCCAAGAAGAAGTCTAAGTCCTTGTTGGGGGTAGAGCGCTTCTCCATGCTCTTCAAGAACAACCGCAGTCCAACCATCTGCCGCCGTGCCCAGAGCATGGGTTATCGTACTGATTTCCCCAAAGATTCTCAAAGAACTGGGACAATGCTCAAAGACCCCAGATGCCCGCGCAGACAGAGATCCACCGCTACTGCAGATCCTCTCACCCCCCAGAAGCACATGTGTGTCCGCAGGAGGCCGATCCTGAGCTGTGGTGAGGCTGATGTAGCGGAGGTGCCCACCCTGGTTAAAGTGGTGGTGTTTGGAGGGGACAAGGAGGCCGGCAGGTTGGCCAGAGCCTACAGCGACCTGCAGCAGAAAGAGACAAAGTGTCCGAGACTCACCAAGATGTGCAAACTGCAGTTTTATTTTGTACCCACCAGGAGGAGAGGTGCAGGAAGCCTGACAGCAGGACAAGCGCCAAACGAAGGCCTGACAGGAAATTTGACCAAAGCTGCTGCCTTGATGGTGAGAAGGCGTCACATGTCAGTTCTAAATCCACACTTAAGTTAGTGTGTTATGACGGAAACACTTAGTGTGAGTCAATACTTTTATTTTTTATTCGTTGGTAATATTTGGCATCAAATGCCCAGCAGCTCTTCCACAAGGTCAGAGGTCAAAGCCGACCACTGTAGATGTGTGCCTTGTTTTAAAAAAAAGAAAATAATAAAAAATATATTTTACAATAGATGGATAAAGTATTAGTAAATTAATAAAACCAATGCATAACTGTGTTCAGCATGAACCCTCAGGTGGGTAAGTAACAGTCGGTAGTGATTCACAGACCTACAAACAGGTCAGACCTGTTATGACAACTAATCTAATTGTTTTCCTTCTGACAGGAGTTCCATGAGCTTACACTGGAGGACAGTACCACACATATAGCCCGAATGCTGGGCATGATGGATCCATGGTACGAGCGGAACGTCCTCAGTCTCCTCAGCCTGTCCTCTGACGTCCTCTGTCAGGTGTGCTCCAGCAACAACATCTGTCCTCCTCCTCTCCTCCACACATGCTGTTTTCATCACGTGGTGATCTCACATTGCTTTATTCAGGCTGCCTGTAAGGAAGGTGATGTGCCTGAGGGCGGAGGAAGCGCTGAGTGTCGCCCCCTGATGGCCGACCTGGTGCTTTATTACTGCAGGCACGCAGACCAGCCTGTCCTGGTTCAGCTCTACCAGGCTGAGGTAAGAGCAACACACACACACACACAAACACACACACATGCCAGGGGCACAGCCAGGAATTGTGGGCCCCATGACAAAAAATCTAATTGGGGCCCCTCTTGTGCAGACAGTATATATACTCTGCTATTTTTTTGGGCCCCTGTGATTCAGGGGTCCTTGGAATACGTCCTAACTTCCCCCCCCCATACGGCACCACTGACACACACACACATTATATACATGTAAGACATAAAGTCAGTCCAGCCATATGGACTCACACACAGACGTTTGTCGTGTCTTCCTCTGATCAGCTGACCCTGGCTGGAGGAGAGAGGAGAAGGGAAGTGTTCATTCATTCTCTGGAGCTCGGACACTCAGCAGGAACCAGAGCTGTTAAAGCTATGGGTGATTCTCGCAGTCATACACACACACACACACACACACACACACACACACACAGTGTAATGTGTACTGTATTGTGCTTGTAGGTGCGGCCGGCAAGAGGTTTGGGATTGATGAAGAACACCAGGCTGTGCCTTTAACACTGAGTGTTGCCTACAACAAGGTATTGTTCCTGCTCACAGACGTCCTGTAACACAGCCACACAATGAGACCTATTCAAATTCAAATTCACGCCTGGAGCTTTATTTAAAACTTGTCTAACACGCGTACACGCAATTACAGGTGGCTATGAGTGGGAGGAGTCGTTGGACCCAGACAGAGATAGTCTGCACGTCGCTCAACCTTCACAAAGCCTGCAGGAAACCTGAGCATCTGTGTGACGGTGACAACCACACTCCCATCCCCCCTTTTGTTTGTTTGTTTGTTTGTTTGTTTGCTATGTGGTTTCTAAGCAAATGAAATTATCCAGATTCGAGGATAGAAACTCTGCAGCTGACAATAACTGAAGTCATGAAGAGGCACTGCTCCAAGGCTAAGAAGGGCTACAACCAGGTGAATGCTGGTTTTCACACACTCCAGTGCACATCCACCTTTTGAAACATGCGTCCTTACCCTTCTCCCTCCACGTCCCACTGCTCGCAGCACATGTCGGTGTCAGAGGTGAAGGTGGACAAGGTGCAGGTGAGCGGTAAGGATGATGGGACCACCTTCGCCGTGTGTCTGGATCAGGACGAGAAGAAGTTCATCCAGAGTGTGACCAGGTATAACACAGCACCGTCGCAGCCCAACCACTGACGCACTCTGGAGCAAATAAACTTACATCACAATGATAAAATACTATATTACAAGTATCAAGCCTGCATCTAATAGCTGATTGAAATAATGAAACGATGCTGTGACATCAGTTATTTCTTTTATTTTGAACTGTATGTAGTGCATTTAATCAGTGGTGTAAGTACAGCAACAACATCTGGAATCCTCTCTGTGTGTAGATGTGAGGTGTCTCTGTGCTGTAAACCAGGAAGCAGTTCAGACTGGAGGACCTACAAGCCATTACCAGGCCAGGTTCAGCCTCTGCACCCGTCCTACTGCTCCCTGCTCTGTCTGCCCATCACCTCCTTCTCTGCCTCGTACCCCTGACACACCTCACTGCACTGCTGCCATGCTGCACCGACCCAAACCAGTGGCACCACCCACTGTCTTTACTGTGTCATGAACACATGGCTGCCTGAGAATGAGCGAGGAGACACTGTTGCATTGTATTAAAAAGAGTTCAGGTTTGTCCTGTAGCTGCAGGTGCGTTGTTGTTAGAAGCGTGTGTGTGTGTGCGTGTGTGTGTGTGTGTGTGTTGATATTGGTCTTCTTAAAGTAGTCAAAGTGTAACTTTGAGAGACATTTTGTCAGCTACATAAAACTGATTACTTGATCACGACTGTGTACGTTCTCTTAACAAAAAAATGTGGATTAAAGCAAGCTATTTATTGTCGGACACTGCCATGACATAGTGTAGTTTTTTTAATTGCTTTTTGATATATCTGTTTTGATATCACTCACAATCAAATAAAACCACGTTCAGTCGACTCTGTTAGAGTCTCTGTTGTCAACTTCCTCTTACAGGCTAATCACACCCTGTTTCACTGTGGCACTATGACACAGTGCCTGTCACTACACTGTTATTTCACTCACAGGCGGCAGCAGAGGACAACCTCCTTTCTGACATTTGAAAAAAAGACATCGGTGAGTCTTGTTTTCCTGCAAACTCTGTCAGCCTGTATTGTAGATTTAGTGAAGTTTTCAGACGTCATAAGGGCCGAGGCGATACAGATCTATGTATCAGATAAGATTTTTATGATCTAGCTTACATTTCTGCTGGTGGTCTTTGTCTGTTTTAGGTGGTAATATCCTTCCTTTCAGGGGTCAAGGGTCAAGGGTTTCAGGAGTAAAGTGAGACAGGCCTCTGCTGGACTTGTGGCGACAGCGTCAGGTGGCGGGGGGCTGAAATCGTCAGAAAACACCTGAAACAACAGCAGATCATGGTTGATCTCACAGGTCTGTGGTATTTCCTCTTCAGCTGCTTGGAATTGTTGTAGTACACCGACTTGTTTTGCTGGTTGCGGCTTGGAGCAGCAGAGTGTGCACCTGCCAGCGGTTATTGTGTGTCTGTGTGTGTGTGACATGTATGATGTGTCATTTCCAGCTGATGTGCCGCTCTCAGTTGTCCAGTCCAGTCTGCACAATGACATCCAGGCTCTTCTCAAAGAGATGAACAGCCGGTGTACTTCTCAGAAAGGTAGAAATATAAGGCACTCAGTAAAACTGGAATGTTTGAATACATTCATTATGAAGAAAAGGGGCGGATACCGCGGTGTAATATAAAATAAAGGACGGTCTGTGTGCTCGGCAGGCTGGATACGGTGGAATCTTGAGAAGAAGGTGGAGATCGATCCATCCAGCAGCAGCTCCATGATCCACGTGTTGGTCAGAGAGCTGGAGAAGAAGCCAAAGACGGTTGGCGCCAGAGCTGATTTCAAAATAAAAGCCATGTCTTCAAAATGTTATGTCGATTTGGAAAAGCCTGTGTGCTTTCCGCGGATGATAATGTTTCACTCTACCTTTATTAGCAAGGGAACACAGCTTCTTCTAACACAACGTTTTGTTTTGTCTATCGACATAGATCCACAAAACACACTCTCAGGTGCATGTCATCCCATTGCTGCACACACTCCACTATGTGGTCATTCAGGTGAGCCACATGACCCCAGTGAATGAATATGTATTATATACTGATATATATATATATATATATATATATATATATACTGTATACTTTATCTTACCGATTTGTTTTTCCAATATTTGATCTTTCCAGTCAGTTTCCCTGATTCCTGCCAGCCTTTACCAGAGAGTGTGTGAGTGTCTGGTGAAACTGCTGATCTTCCCGCTGCCTTACTCTTCTGTGGCCCTCAGCACTCTGAGCAGCGTTAAGATGGAAATGGCCACACCAGGTACAACGCCCCAACAACCATCCGCTGTCTCATCAGCTTTACACTGCTTTATAAAATGAACACTCTTTACAGATGAACTCTTCTCTGGAACAGGGTCTTTATACCTGAGGAGAATCATTGCGGAGCAGAACCTGAAGAGTAAACACTTCACCCTGCAAGAAAAGTGAGTCATGGAAATGAGAAAGTGGACCGGAGTTAAAGGCTAATACACCATTTTATTATAACCGCACTGTGTCCTGCTGCCCTGGCTCCTGGTGTCCTCCAGGGTGTTTGTGCTGGCGGACCCAGCAGTTTTCTCTGCTCAGCTCGAGGAGAGAGTAAGAGCGTACCTGGAGGTGGCCGGCGCCGTCAGGGCGCCATCATCCATGGAGACAAACGTGCTGATGTGTGTGCTGCAGAAGGGGCTGGGGAGCGAATGTGAAGGCTCCAGACTGGCTCAGGCCCTGGAGGTAAACACGTTTATACAGATACCCTCACCTGAGTGGGCGGGAGGGTCACTGTTAGCCACTCTGTGATATTAAGGTCAGTTAGTCTGGTCTGTCCATCACTGTGGTCCTGGCTGACATTTTTACTGTCCTCCTCCAAACAACACTTCTAATGAGATATCTCATTATTACTGGGTGTATCATCATTATTTGTATTCAGTTTTGTGAAGACCGACTGTTTCACACATTCAGATTCACATTCACACATCCTTCATGTCTCTGAACCGGAGCAACTGTGATTTGGGATTTTGTGTTTGTGTGGTTTTAGGCTTTAGGGGACCAAACGGTGGAGAGATATTTCGAGGAAGTGGTACTGGCTGTGGAGCAGGGTATAAAGCGCGGTGCAGGGGGCTGTGCAGCCTACGTGAGCAGACTGCAGCACATACAGAGAGAGATCCTGGCCGCTGCCAAAGACGGTGGGTTTTCTGCATGTTGTCATTAAAGAGGAACTTTATTGTGAGCAGAAATAAAAACAATTCTGGCATCAGGGGCCACGGAGGTCACCTGACCGAGCTGGGGCCCAGTGTGATGAGGCTGAGGTCGACTCTGACCTGCATCTCACACTCTCCCGCCTTCATGCTGAAACTGTCCCGACGTAGCGTAAACACAAATGCCCTTTAAAAAAGGAATATTTCAATATTTTTTTCTCTTTCTTAGAAATAAGAGAGGAAGATTGTAGCTCTGCGTGCAGGACGGCGATGTGTTTTCCAGAGATCAAATTCCTCTTGTGGGCAAACGAAGAGGATCTATGTGAGTAAAAGAGACAAGCAGAGACTGTTACTCTTTGTTTGTGTTGATATAAGATCCAGAAGTAAATACATGGAAATGCGACGACAGGAATCACATTAAAAGTATCTTCCCTGAAGGGAATCTGCTGGCAAACTTCACCTTGAAGTCCTGCTCTAACTCTAGTGTTGATGAAGACGAGAGGGACAAAAGGGCCTGTGAGGACAGTGGAGTCAGTGGACACCTGAACGAGAGTGGCTTCAACGGGGCCAGGAATTCATCGCTAACGATGACGAGGAGAAATGCCTTCAAGAAAACGTCGGCTAATAAGCTGAGCCTGATGCAGGAGAAGTTTGAGGGGTTTCCTGGCAGCTCCTCCGTCCTGAAGGAGGACTGGAGGAGTCACACAGCCCGGGTGGTGGTGATGGGGGACGATCGCGTACTGGGAAGATTAACCAAGGCTTATCACGCCATTCGGTGAGAAACTTTTCTCAAGCTCCATCTTCCAAAGTATACAACAACCACTAGACACTATATTAAGACAGGTAGCTGCTTTTATCATCAGGGCTGATCGCTGTATCTGAGGCCTGTTTCCAAAGAGTTCATTCAGAAGCGTTAGTAATGCAACGGTTTCTCTGCGTTTCCCAAAAGAGAGCGAGAGTCAAAGCACCTCATGCTGACCAAGAAGCTGAGTCTGCAGTTTTACTACATCCCAGTCACAGACGTGGAGCCTCGTCTCAGTTCACCCGTGAGTTACACGTCAAATCAGCACTGACTGTTTGGTGATGACAGCACCAGTCTCCATGTGATATCCTGTTCGTACTCCCAACAGGATGGTACACGTCTGGATGAGGGTAGATTGTCTTTCGCCTCCTTACTGGGAAGACTGGATCCATGGTACAACAGCAACATCAACAGTCTGAGAGCCACAATCTCCAACCTGGCTGGAAAGGTAACACAGACTTATACAGTCTATAGCCACATGTTAGCAGCTCTGTGAGGCTGTGTATAGGCACAGCGTCACTTTGATCATCAGTATACAGGGGGTCCTCGAGTTACGACGGAGATCCGTTCCTGAGAATGTGTCGTAACCAAATTTTGACGTAACATACATTCATTGTGCCATTGTGCATGCATTGTGCCACCAGATGTCGCTATAACACCACGCTAAAATAAGAGTTTACTATGGTGAATTGCCTTTTGTCACCGTAGGGGTTGAGATCACGAGTGTAATGAGCATTTCCTTTAGATTTCGGTTATCAACCGTGTAGACCCTGTGTTGTGAATAAACCTACAGTATTGTCACGATCCCGAACGCATCTGTGTCCGTGTGCATCTCCTTACCGGCAGCCGCTGCCCCCCCCCACCAGCCGTCCATTTCACATAAGTAAACAAAAGGCAGAGTAGCCTAGCTGTGCTGTGGAGGTGTTGGAGAGCCGGCAGGCGCGCTGAGAGACAGAGAGAGCGCTCACCAACTAGTTCCCGTGCCAAGTCTGTACGTATTTACGAGGCAAACCGCTTAAGCCGAAACAAGGAAGTTCACGGGAGATGTGTCGTAACCACGAAAACAACGTAACTCGAGACCGTCGTAACTCGAGGACCCCCTGTACTTTCGTATCATATTTCAGTGTTTGGTCAAATGATGACACCTTGTGTGATGTTTGTCTGCAGCACGGTGATCTCAACAAGTCCCCGGAGCAAAGCCTCTTCCTCCTGGACACCCTGTGTTACTACCTCCGCTGTGGCACGCAGCCAGTTCATCTACCACTCTATTCTGTTAAGGTGCATGGCAGCTACAGTATCATGTACTTACTGGAGATAGTAATATTTGCATGTGTACAAATGTACAAGAGGAAAGGTCTGTTTTCATATGTCAACAGAAGCAACTGAAACACCGTACTGTCGTAGTATGTGTGTGTCGTATGTATGTGTAGTCAAACACTTCTGCAGTATTATAACACGCTGTTTGTGTTTGTTAATTTTTGTCATTCACCCTAAATTGTCATGATGGTCAGTGACGGTGACAAACAGGTGGTTGTGTTTCGGCCTCCTCGTTGCCAGATACAATGAATAAGTGCAGCTTTCAATAATACATTTCTACACCTTTTTAACGACATGATATATAACGCAGTGCACTGGTAGGTGCTGTTACTCGTTTATTGGCCCTACTTGTGTACTTCCTGCTTTAACTGAGTGCAGTGTGTGTGTTTAGATGACCTGCTCCACCTGTGATGGGACGTCTGTGGTGGAGGAGGTGTTTGTGTCCCATCTGGCGGCGGACATCCCTGAGTTCAGACACCTTAAAGAGAGGTTTTCAAGTATGTTCCCCTTTTCCCATTCCCCATTATGTTCTATTTATGTGTGTGTGTGTTTGTGTGTTATTACTGGCAAGAGTGTGTTAACTATAACATGAGGCGATATCTTTGACAGAGGAACCTTCTACACGAAGAAAGAAGTCAACTGTGGTCGTCTATGGTGCAGTCATCACAGTCAGTTATACAAAGGTATTTTACAGTCATCATCATCATCATCATCATCATCATCATCATCATCAACATCATCATTATTATTATCATCATTATCATTATGCTTATGATTATTATTATTGTTTGTGGTAATATAGCAGTATTACATAGTTGTTGTTTTTTTACAGACCTGTTTAAGCAAACGAAAAGTTGTGAGGGGAGAAGCCCCCATGACGTGTGGTGTGGTGATTACATCTGAGCCAGCAGCTGATACAGCAGGTGGACCTTTCATATGAATTTAGTTGACAGCTTTATTTAATACAAGAAGAATCCTTTTTAAAAAAATGAATAATTCCCTTTTTTTTCATCGTCCAGGTGAAGCTTACCTTAATGTCAGTTTTGACAGCATAAATGGAGAACACAACACAGTAAGAAGTTATTTCCCTTAACTTTGGAGTAAATGCTAACTTTTGTGTTGTAAATCATTATTATACTAAAACTTTTTTTTGGATCAAAGGAAATAAAAACCCAAAATATCAGCATCAAGACAATGGAGCACCGTACACTCTCTGTGTGTCTGGACAAAGACTCTCGCAGGACCTACTCTGATGTTCAAAGGTAACACGCTGTACATCTACAATACCTGTTTCACGTTGTTTTTCTACTCTATCTCACCTAAAACCACATGAGACTACTCAGGTGTACTACAGTGTCCTGTCTTTGCATTGCAGGTTGGAAATTTCTCCATGCATGGACCCAGGATGCAGCCTCCGCTGCAGGTTCAGCGTCAGTAACGAGCGAGAGCTGCCACTGAGCAAGTATCTGAACAAGGTCCTGTCACTGCCAATCAACACCTTCACTGGTGTGACGCTCTGAGGGACACGCGCTGTCATTTCCATGTCTGCACATAATGAATACTGAGCGCTGAACAGAGCGCATCAGGCGTCCACTTCACTGCCATCACACTGCGGTGAACACAGACTGTCAACCATTTCAATGACCTGTCACCCACCCACCCACCACTCCACCGTATAGAACATTTACCCAACGTGCACACCCACGTTTAATTTCAAATATTGCACCATATATTGTATATATTGTAAGTATATAGTAGATTGTAAATAAATAATAAAAATATGTTAATTTTATTTTTATTATAGTCTTTTTAATCACTACAGTTCTGTGTTCTATCTATCTATCTATCTATCTATCTATCTATCTATCTATCTATCTATCTATCTATCTATCTATCTATCTATCTATCATAAACATAAATTATACACTGTAATCTGAAGCGTCGGCATCTGGCGCACAGAGGCATCCGCGTCGTTAGGGGGCGCTGTGGTGCCGCTGACTGCTCCAGGTGTGCATCTAAAGGGACAGATGAACGGTGTTCTACGTCAGGTGTCTACGTTGTGACGCAGCAGAGGATCAGAGGACGTACAGGCGAACGCGGCGATGAGAAATGTGAGAAATGATCAGAGGTAGAGACGTTTAGGAGTTTGTGCGGGCGGAAGTTACAAGGTAAAAGTTTCAAGGTTTGTTTGTTTTTTTCTCTATAAAGTTGACGTGGCGCGTGCTCCTCATAACCGTGCAGGAACAGGTGCATCCAGCCTGACAGGTGGGACTGAGCCACACGTTCCTTGTTTATTTTTACTGGGGTTTTTTTGTGTGTGTGTGTCAGAAAGTGCGTCTTTTAAAGTTTCAGTAGCTGTCGATCTGTTCTTGGTTCCTGTGGCTTTGACGTGTGAGATGATAAATGTTTCTGTTAGCTGCGCATGTAGTTCCGCTGTGAACGCGCACTACAGGATCACAGACTAGTGTAAACAGGATGTAGGAAAAGATACCATGCGACGTTATATTTAATTTGACATCTCATTCATGACTTAAATAAATTAATCAATTATATCAATTACATTAAAAAAAAGTTAATCGGATTAACCTTGTAGTATAATGTATGTTGGTAAATAGAGTGAACAACAGGGACTGAACTGATTGCTGTATTATTAATATTGTTATTATTTCATGCTGATGATGATTTTATGTTTCCTGTTTGTCTGTCTCTCTCAGTTTGAGTCCAACCATTTGCCCAATCTGAAACCTGTCAGCTGGGACTGGGAGACTGGGAGGAGGACAGTCATGATGGGGAACAGGCTGATTGACGTCAGGCGTGCCGTCGCTCTGTCCAGCATCTTTAACTTCCTGTGGTACTGTGCCAGAGGCTGCCTGCTCCCCTTCCTCACCCTGTACCTCAGACAGCTGGGCCTGAGCCCTGCGATGATAGGCATCGTCCTGGGTACCAAACACCTGATCTCGCTGCTCTGGAGCCCCGTGGCAGGTCTGCTCTCCAAGTTCTACAACAAGAGGAGAGTGGTTATATGTGTTTCTCTTGTGTGTTCGGCAGCAGTCGCTCTGCTCCTGCAGCTTGTACCTCCCACTGATGTGCAGAAACAGAGCAGCACCTGCGACAGGTCCAATCTGAGCAGCGGGCGGGACCAAAGTTTTGATAATCAGCTGACCACGAGCAGCGTTGGACTCACATCAGCACTGACGATAACTCAGCCAGGTGTTTCCCACCTTGCTGTCACATCTCCTGCAAAGACAGCCTCTGACGCGTCTACATCTACATCTGCTGCGGCACTGACGAGTCAAATGTCAGAAATGTCACCGCATCGGCGCGGTGGTGAGGAATCCCCCGCTCATCTGTCACAGGAGACTGCCTCTGCTGCAGTCAGCAACAGCCCACAAGAACCAAGTGCCGGCAGCTCCGCTGTGCCTCGTCCCACCAGCTCCTCTGCCACTGCTGTGAGGAAGAAGAGGTCGGATGTGAAGGCTGGTGCTGAAAAAGTACAGGAAGAGAAGAAGAAAGAGGACGAGAGCGGGTTTGAATTCCTGGGCAGCCTGAAGGCCATGGACCCCCAACACCAACTCTTCTCCTTGATCCTCATCATCGTCTCGGTGTGGGAGGCTGTGATGGCCCCTCTGGAGTGGACAGCCGATGATGGGGTGTATGAATATCTGGATTTGGCAGATGCCTCGGACCGCCACGGCAGCATCGGGCTGTGGGGTTTGCTGGGAGCAGCGTGCGGGGCTGGAGGAGCGGGGGTGCTGGTCAGCCGCTTGAGCTGTCATATAAATGGCCACACCTTCAGGAGTGCAGTTCATTTCTACTGCTACGCTGGTGTGGCAGTTCTTGCCCTGACTGCAGCCAGCCGCCTCCCTCTCTATCTAAACAGAAAGAGGGACCGGGCCAGCGGGCTCCTGAAAGCCCTGCAGCTGGTGCACGGCTCCCCGAGCGCCCTGCTGTGTGCCGTCACCACCCTGCTGGCTGCCGCCGCGGGCTCAGCTGTGGACAACTTCCTCCTGTGGCAGATGCAGGATCATGGGAGCGACGAGCTGCACATGGGGTTGACTCTCGCCCTGGCTCTGCTCTCACAGGCCGTCTTCCCTCTCCTGGCGAGCCGAGTGTCCAAAGTCATCAGCCCGGACAGGCTGCTCGTAGTGGCGGCTGCGAGCCTCGGCCTGCAGTGCCTCTATTACTCCTTCCTGTGGGGACCCTGGGCGGCACTGCCAGCTCAGATATTGAGTTGTTTCAGCAGCGGGGCCCTCTGGTGGTCCGTGAATGCACAGTGTGAGAATGTTGCCACGCCGGGGGCCGAGCGGAGTGTGAGGAGGGTCTACAGTTCCCTCTCTCTGTACCTGGGGAGCAGCCTCGGCAGCTTCGTGGGAGGACCTGCAGTGGAGAGGTTTGGGGTGGCGTGGCTTTTCAGAGGAGTGGCCCTGGGTCTCATGGTGTGGTGTGTGTGCCTGCCTCTGCTGCAGTGGAAGGCCCCTCGCAAACGCAGGATCAACTACTCTCGCCTTTTGGCTGCTAACACGAGTGAAGCCAGTGACACTGACTCTGAACAGGAGAGAGATTGGCTGGATACAGCAATGAAAGACGACAGATGCAATAATAACTACAGAGGGAGGATAAACTCATAAATTCTTCCATGTGTGTGTAGGATCTATCACGAGGATCATCCCACAGAATAATTTCCATACAAAATGAAGATTATTCCCCACCAGACTGACATTGATTTACATGTCAATATTTATTATCAAGTGACATGACTTAAAAAATTGATTTCCAACCCTGACGCGTTTAATTTAAATCTGTGTTGACTTTTAACAATTTTTTCTTTCATTCATGGTAAATAATCGTGGCGTTCAATCTGTATTTCCATTCCATCAGCCTGCAAGTGTCAGCCTTACTGTAGGCTGCCTGTACAAATTCACATTAACATTGAAAAACATAAGCAGAGGTAAAACAGGATTATATCTGGGTGGGGGAAGGATTTAGCCTCTGGTGAGTTTAACAGCTCAGCCCCTTTATAATTAAAACACTGTTTCTTCCACGGAGTGCAAACATGAGACGTGTGCACAGGGTGAGGCTATAGACACGGCTTCCACCGGCACCACACCCAGCGACTGACTCCATGTGAGGGCTGACTGCTTTCAGTCAGTATGTGTGTATGTGCAGTGAGTTCAGATGATTCAAGCTGAGCCCTGGAAAAAACAAATGAAGCATGTTGCAGGAGCTTTGTTGTTATCGTGTGCAAAACATTCAGACAGCGCGTCTGTTTGTTTAACTACAGATGTTACATTTAAATGACAGATGCTGCAATTCTGTATCACCAATGCAATCTGATCATGTTAATGGAAAATATAATATGCTAATAATCTCTAATGTCAATATTTTTTTTTAAATATGTCTGTGTCATATGGGCAGATCTCAGACATGTTTCAGACAAAATACTGTGAAGAATAAATTTGTGCCAAAACAATAACAGAAGCTTTTGACTTGTGTGACCTGGTTGTTATTTGCAACCAGTGAATTTGCCCGCTGCTGTATGTGATGTGCAATCAGAAGCCAAAGTGAATGTTTGCTGTTGATGATCTTATCTCATTCAAGAGAGAAACATTTTGGGAACCACAGTCAACAGTCTCCTGCTTCTGCCATATCATGTGAATGATACACATTTGGATTACAAACACTAGCACACTGTTGGAAAATTAAATGTTTTTTCTTTTTAATGGTCTGTTTAACTTTTATTTCAGCTTTATTTCTGTCCTGTGTTATAGCCTGTCTCGGTCAGTAGGTGGCGCCTGTGAGCGCTCAGCTACATCAGCTGCTACACGGTGAGGGGATCCAGCAGTGAGGGACTGGACCTGGTCCGGACTCATCATCTGACGCCTCCTCTCCTCCTCCGCCGCTCTTCATTACAGGAGAAAGCCGGTGACATGTTGCCTGGACTCAGCCGACACGTTCTCATGTTTGTTTTCAAGCAGCTCCATTGTTTGTTATAATTTTTGAAAGGGAACCGCGTGGGGGGCAAAGCCAGATATGGAAAAAGAGGGTAAATGTGCTGAAGAGTGCGGCGCAGTGGAGAGGGCGCACGCGGACGGAGCGACGCGCCAATCAGGTGAGTTTCACTGCACGTGTTTCAAACATACAGAGAAAGGCTGCTGACATTGTGTTACGCTGCGTGAAGCGATCAGCTACACAACAACAACTACAACACAGACAATCTGAACTGCAGCTCAATAAAAGTTCCATGAAGATCCACCAGGGGTCAACTTCCGCTCGATTTCACAATTTAAGACTTATATCATGTTCTCTAGTTGTTGTTTTTTGTCAAATTAATGGCCACATTTTCATCCCCACTGTACAAACCTATTTTATTGAGAGAGCACACACACACATATAGTTTAATTTATTAGATCCTGTTATATAGTACACGTACTATTACTGTTTTCAATCAAAATGGTTGAACATAAACAACAACAACAACAGTGTAACTAGTACCCGGAACTCAGACGGTTTGGAGCATATGAATGAAATGCAGTGGTCTGATGACATCTGCTACAGGGTTTGTGTGTCTTTCTGCAGCCTTGTCGTCCTCAGTGGTTCAGTGTGTGTGAATGTCTTTTCACACAAGGTCAGCTAATTAAAAGCCAATCCAAGCTCTGCTGGGTGACTCATCTCTCCTGGTAAGGACTGGGGGGGGGGTGAGTTGGATCCAGGGTGATGGTGATGGTTAGAGCTGTACAGGGTGTTTGACTGCCCCATTCATGCTTTTTGATTTTCTTCCTTTAAGTCGCTCAAATCAAGCATTAGAAAGATCGGAACCTTAAACCACATCATGTTGCTCAGAATTTTCCCAAACTCAAGTCGGAATAGTCTTAGAAAAAAATAAAAGTCATATTATCCTAAAATACCAATTGAATTATTTCCTCCTGTTCCCAAGCTTTAATGCACCACAACCCAGGAAGGGGATCATTTAAAACTAATGCTGTTGTTAACAACGTTGTTGTCGCTTTGTGGTCCAGCAGAGGATGTCGTTTCGATGGCTGACTCCACGGTTACGGTGGAGGAGATTGAAGGAGAGCTGTTCAGGATCGAGCGGATACGGGACATCCTCATACGGAGAGAGTCAGAGCTCCGATACATGTAAGTCCGGCCTCTTCCTGACACGACGTCACCTGTTGCGTAGACATGTCAAACACAAACAAAGACTCTGAATGTACTGCCTCAGTCCTTATCAGTCTCTAACCTTTTTAAAATGACCTGAAGTTCTGCAGAAACAGTGTTTTCTTTTGAGTTTTACTGCAGTAGACCAGAGAGGATAAAGTACACTTCTCTGCTGTCATCAGATCTAACACTGTTTGGTCCCCCTGCACCCACACACACTTATCTGAAGACATCAGTATAATGTTAGGGGTCTCTGAGGGGTGCGAGAGTATGCGTCACAACTCCCAACCGCCAGCAACGGGAGAAACCAAGTACATGATGGCAAAATGTGTGTAAACAAACCAGCAGTGCTATTAAATGTCTCTCTAGGCTTCAGCTCTCATCCTTGCGTTTAATTATTTCACTCTGTTTCAGTCCCTCATTATTTTGACACACAAGGCTGGTGTTGGGAGCGCAGGGAGTAAGAATAGCAATCAGCACTGTGTAATGTTTTGATATGATGACTCAGAGAAGCGGATAATAATGACTTGGGCCTGGGTGTGTGTTTCTTTATTCCGTGAGAGCCGTCAGATTTGCTGCTCTGATTAGTGTCGTGGATCGCGGCGACGGCGCAACGCATCAGACGACTTCATGTCATGTTGTCGCAGCGTTCGCAGCCTGTGTTTACAGCACCCAGAGGGCACAGTGTGATACACAATGTGAACTCCTAATAATAGACATGTGGTCCCCACAGGCTCCATGTGTTGACATGAGCTGTGTTTAATGAACTATTGCACAGACAGCAACTTTTATCAGGTAAAACAACAGACCTGTTTCATGGGAAAACATTATTCTTACACTGAGACAGATGTATTAGAACGGGGAAAACATCTGGCCTGGATCTGTCCAAAGACCCCTGAGAGACACATGCATTCACACTTTTCCTAGAAGTACCTGTTACTTCTCCGTTTCCATCTATTCCCAGTCATTGTTTGCCCTCAAGACAGCAAGAAATCATGTTTGTTGAACTATTCCTTTAAAACTAATTGTTTGTGTTATTATTTATTAATTGGATTAGATATGTGTGTATGTGTGTGTGTGTGTGTGCATGTATTCCTATGGCAGTACTGTAATCGCAGCCCACTCGCCTGCCACTGATGTTTAGAGATGGTACCAGCGTCAGACAGTGAAATGAGATTTGATTTCATTTGCTCGGCTCACTCGTCTTATTCCAGCTAATAAACCCGCGACCTGGAAGCTGGGCGGATAACATCACAGTCCACTGCTTCTCTGTTTGATAAGCTCACACAGTTTCACGTTCACCTCGCCGTGTGCTAAGTTAGGGAGGAAATTGCTTTACTGGCGTGATATAAAATACAGTCAACAATACAGTCAGTGTTTTCAGTGCCCCAGATCCAGGTACTTTTCAAATATGTTCAGCTGCGGTTGAATTTAGAAAACCTTTTTGATACCAGGAGGAGCCGATCACCTTTAAAATATGTATCTGTGGTTTTGGGGCGATATTTTTCCTTGTTTTGGTTTGTTTGTTTCTCCTTTAGGATGGATGACATCCAGCTCTGCAAAGAAATCACCAGGCTGAAAAAGGAGCTGCAAACATTTGTCTCCATTCCGGGTAAATGAGGGAAACAGTCGCTGCAACCTGCAGACTTTTTTTTTTTGCTTTTGTCTTTTTGCTTGCAGCCAACTGCAGTGTCTTCTACAGACCAGCACAGGTGGCGTATAATAATGTGCCTGTTAAGGTTTCCCCAATTTACACTCAATATTTTTCACACATATTTGTCACACAGTGTTTGTTCTCTCTGCAAATAATAAGGCTACTACTTATATTCCGCTTTTCTCATTAAGTTTAGATGACAGCTCACATATGGAAGAGCGTTGCTGTGGCAACCAAATAGAAAAGAAGCTGAAATACAACATTAAAAGCATGTTCCCAGCTGAAGCGTCTTTTCTACAAACATCAACAACCCTGACCTTTTTTTTCTCTTGTTTCACCATGACATTTACGATTTTTTTTCATTTTTTTTATGTTCGTATGATTTGAAGTATGATTTCTGCTGAACAAATGCTTGATAGGTTTACATATAAGCCTTGTCATGTGACTGTTGAGCAGACAGAGACAAGTCCAGGGAGGACAGGGAGAGGGAGGAGGAGCTGCTGCTGCAGATCAACAAGCTGGTGGAAACCAGGGACTTCCTTGTGGACGATGTGGAGTTTGAGCGGCTGAGGTGAGGTCTTTAAACCCAATGATGGAAAACGGGGCCCGCTCACTGTTACTGTGCTGTCACTTTTCAAAACAAACTTTAGGGAATTAAATTTTTTTTTCCAGACAAAGTACAAGAATTAAATCGATTTGACCGCATGTGTGCGACATAAACTTCTTTACAAACTTCCTGCAAATAATGTTTCCAGTTTTTGGACACATACTTGAAGTCAGACTGCCGATCCAGTGAGTTTTCAGTGCACCGTCCCTCCGATTGTTTGTTCATGGTGCTAAATTAGGCGTCACCACTGATAAGCAGGCAGGTGATATTTAGAAGAAATGTGCTGGAGTGACATTTTGATGAGGCGTGAGAGGCCAGCTTCCTCTGTTATTCACTGTGGATGTGGAAATGTGTGAAGTCACAGCATGTAGATCAGACTGGACAGTTACAAGAGTCTAATCTACTTGGTGTTAATTGTGTGATTGTATACATAACAAACACGTGTGTTCCCTCACAGGGAGAGAGAGGAGGACAGAGAGATGGCTGACTTCTTACAGTCCAAATTTCCCCAGGCTTTGTCTGTGAAAGGTGAGTGTGGCCATGACGCTGTCATGGCCGAGCTTCCAAACCAAACCAAACCTTGGGTTTCAGTTCTCTTTAACTGTGCTAACCAGCTACAAGTGGTAGCTTCCTGATTAATGCTCATAAACATGATTTATGGTGACCTCTCAGAATGCAGCATAACAGAGAATCACATTTAGTTAACCCTCTAATCTCAGATGTGTGACTTGATCATGATGGGGGTGGGGGGGGTGAACAGCTCTGGTTCATACCTGTACTTTTTAATCAGATCAAAAGGTGGCATCCTCCTCGCAGCAGACGTCAGCACCGTTCATCACTAAAAGTGGACTTGTGCTGCTGAAAGACTGCTGCGGCTTTAACTGCTCCATCATGTAACACACTGAAAGCACGCGTGAGCCTCTGCACTGTTTTCATGTGTTAACTTGAAGAATCTGCATTAAAACTCATATATGCTCCCATGCATAGGATTACACTGTTATATGTGACTGTGAAATATGGTGTTTATATGTCTTGCAGCAGAGATGCTGAGCAGCTTATGGATATAAAGATGGCCTCTTTCCATTTAAGTTTATTATATGTAATTACAGCTGCTCTGACAGTTATTATTTATGATGTATGATTAGATGTATTAGTTTAAGTGTAGGAAACAGACTATACATGTTTACCAACCTCTGCCTATTGCTGTGTTAGCGGAGTATTATGATGACACTGTTTGTATCTAGTGATTATTTTGATCATTTGATTATGCTGATTTCATTTTATATTTTTTGTTTTATAACTGTAACTCACTGTTTGGTCTGAAGCCCATAGGCCAGAGTATCATCTTCCATAAAACAGCAGCAGCTCTTAACACCTGAGAGGTAAGAGGCTGTCTATCACTATTTATTGATAAATAAGTTGAGAACTATTGTTGTTGTCCAATAATCGACTAATTATTCAGCATAGATCGTTGTAACAAATGATGTCGCTGTTACAGGCTTACATGAGGTGGTGAGTTAAACAAATGTGACTCACATATTGTGCCGAAAACTTTCTCTACTGCAAATATCTGTTTGTCATAATTCCACAGTTTACACCAAGGCCATTGCCTTACTTTTGTTAAAGCATTCATCAATATATGTACATAACGTATATTCCCCAAATACGCTTCCACTATGTAGTATTTTGTGTGACTATGACTATCAGCTTGTCATTGTCGTTAATAAACATGTTTCCTTTTTTTTGGGTATTTTGTCTGAGACATTTTGAACCTGCACACTTATTTAAGTATATAAGTGGGTTGTTGTCGTACCGTGTGTGTGTATATGTGTATACACATACACATCTTTAAACAAATGTAGAATCTGTTTGAGAATAAGACAGAATCATTTACAGCTCTGATATTACATATTTCATGTTGTGACCATCAACCATCTGGTATATTGCATCTTACACAACTTCACTTTTAATTGGACAGATGTGATTTTCTCACTGTGTGCTTCTCTCCTTTGGTAAGAAACCTGAGACACCGTTTTAAATGCAGGTCATTATGTATCATTATATTTATTGATAAATCACTTTAAAATTATGAAGAGCAGCCAGTTAATAACTTACATCATTGAATTCATAGCTATCCTACAATGTAAATAGTCATTTTGTCAGCAGACATTTTGACATGTCACGGTAATAATGAATTAACTTAATGAGATTCTTAAACTGAAGCGAGACATTATTGATGTAATCAGTAACACCTGGATCTTCTTAACCCCAACGAAATTATATATACACAACATACACTCTAGTTATTGAAATGCTCCTGTGCCCAATATAATTAATATCATTATCCAATAGTAAACACCAGACTTATCTCAGAGAGCATCCGCACAGCAGCACCGAGCGTGTTCCTGCTATGACAACGGGATGTGTTGTTGGTATATGTGAGTGTGGTGGTGATGACTGAGGGTTATATTGTTAACTGCGGTGAGGGGGGAACCAGATGGTATCAGCTCCACATAATGTACCTCACACACACACACACACACACACACACACACACACACATACACAGTGAGAGACCTCGGTTTTTGTCCCCTACAGTGATTCAAGTCTCCATGGGTTGCTGCTTTCATTCCTAAAGTCCCCACTGGTATATAGAAACAAACCCGTACAGTGATACACACTGCAGCCACACAGTGTATGAGTCATACATTGGACTTAGAGATGTGTTGCCCCCACTTACAGGACCACTGCTTTTTAAATTGAGAATTGTGTTTGAAGAATAATCTGTTGAAGGAGAAATTACACTCCTGTGAAACACACTCAGAAATGGTATAGAGTTCATGTTTGTTTTATTTCTACCCTGAGATAAATGTACAAGTGTTTCAACCCATTGTTGCTGTTGTCCACACAGCCTCTGCAGTGACGTGGTCTGTGCTGTGCTTCCATTCGCGTGGCCCTTGGTAAAGGCCGTCACAGCTGGTTGCAGATTAATCGTCCTGCACGCAGGCTAACAGCGCTCTCCGCTGTATTTAATTTGCAGGCTGAGGAGACTAATCAGGGGGCTACACACTGGGAATCTAGACAGGTTACTGCCAGCCCACTTTAATTGGACGGTTGTGGTAAAAGCAGCTTGTTCTCCAGCAGTATGCAGCATTTGCTCAGACAGCGTCTGTGCTGATATCAGGCTTCACCACTTAATAACTTTGCTCCATTGTCTCTTCCCTCGCGCTCTTTTTGTTTTCAGCACAAACGCATGCATGTGCTGCTCCACCCTCCAGCAGTGCCCATTCTGTTCCCCAGGAAATTGTCTGTGACATTTACTTGAGGGAAAGTAAACGGAGGATGTTTGTGTGTGTGTGTGTGTGTGTGTGTGTGTACGCGTCAGCAGCTGAGAGCTGTGATAAAAGGTTGTGTGAAGAGAGACAGCAAAGAGAATATAGTGTGGTGGAAAACAATCTTCCAAGGTACCTGTAACAAAACGTATGAAACAAAATGCCGTTTCATGGCTGGAGCTGCATGGATGTTTGGAATATTAGGAAGTTGCTGGGGTGTAACATTGAGGTTGGATCAATAGAGTCAGCTGACCTGCATTTTTCCTTCATGAAACTTGCTATACACAGCATTCACCCTGAACTGGTTTCACTTACTCATAATATAAAGAAGTGATGTCACCATCCAGCATCTGTCATCTCAGAGTAAAACAAATGAAAGAGGGACATTGCCAGATAGTGAGCAATACTTCTCATGACGTCAACATGTGACATTTAAGCCTTTTGTTTGAACACCAGGCTGATACCAGTTTATCGAATAGGTCACTATAAACATCAGTATGAACATCTGGATTTTTCCCACTGAGAACACTGGAGTCTCTTCCTGTGACCCCTCGATAACCATAAGATCCTAATTTCCTTTATTATTTTTTTTAATATGCCTGCAAACTCCACCACAACCACATATACACAAATGAAGAAATGAAGAAAACAATTTGAAATGTTCCTCCCTTAGGATCCAATGTATTGTACTGTATCTCTCGTATTGTTTTGACTCGCGTATGAGCGTTTTTAGCAAGTCCTCTGCTAACTGCTCTTTATTGATATGGTTAATAATTAATCAATGCTGTAGTATCGCTGTCCAGGCAGTAGCAGGCACATGTGTCCATGCATCACTCAGAGGATAATTAAAAGGCTTGAATTCAGACAAACTCAGTTTCTGATGCAGTGTTAAGACTATGGGCTCGTCTCATTAAAACTCTGTTCACTTTGACTACACCCCAGGGAAGAGTAATGGATACACATCTCAATAGTTGAAAATCAATACAAAAAAAATGAGTCAGCTGACCTGCATTTTTCCTTCATGAAACCTGCTATACACAGCATTCACCCTGAACTGGTTTCACTTCCTCATAATATAAAGAAGTGATGTCACCATCCAGCATCTGCCATCTCAGAGTAAAACAAATGAAAGAGGGACGTTGCCAGATAGTGAGCAATACTTCTCATGACGTCAACATGTGACATTTAAGCCTATTGTTTGAACACCAGGCTGATACCAGTTTATCGAATAGGTCACTATAGACATCAGTATGAACATCTGGATTATTCCCACTGAGAACACTGGAGTCTCTTCCTGTGACCCCTCGATAACCATATGATCCTAGTTTCCTTTATTATTTTTTCAATATGCCTGCAAACTCCACAACAACCACATATACACAAATGAAGAAATGAAGAAAACAATTTGAAATGTTCCTCCCTTAGGATCCAATGTATTGTACTGTATCTCTCGTATTGTTTTGACTCGCGTATGAGCGTTTTTAGCAAGTCCTCTGCTAACTGCTCTTTATTGATATGGTTAATAATTAATCAATGCTGTAGTATCGCTGTCCAGGCAGTAGCAGGCACATGTGTCCATGCATCAATCAGAGGATAATTAAAAGGCTTGAATTCAGACAAACTCAGTTTCTGATGCAGTGTTAAGACTATGGGCTCGTCTCATTAAAACTCTGTTCACTTTGACTACACCCCAGGGAAGAGTAATGGATACACATCTTTTCTGTGACTTTTCTTATCGTTTTCTGTGATCACCCACATAAGTCACATACTGGTCTGCATAATGAGCTGAGCTGTATCAGCTCTGCTGGTGTAAACAGACGGGTGAGCTGTACATCAGCACTGAGAAGAAACGCTATCATCTCAGTGGCTTGCTGGGTGGTGAGTCACGCACTCACATCATAACAGTGATCAAAACACATCTGATGTGCAGCCCCGGTGTCAGTGAGACAGGCATTTCTGTGTGTCTGTCTGTACTTTTAAATGTGAAAACAGCTCCCTGTAAAGTGCAACATGTTGGCGTGAGAGGAAATAATGAGGATTGTAAAACAGTTTAAGCCTCGTAAAGTGAAGGCCTGAGTGTTAATTAATGAATCAGATCTTTAAGCTGATGTTCGTTTAATGTGTCATGTTCTCAATCAAACTTAACTTTCAGTCAAATAACCACAGCCCAGCTGATACACAGTGTGCTTTCAGGCATAGGGGAATAAGCATTAATGCAGAGTCAAACAGTGCCCCCGTGTGGCAGAAACTGAAATAATACAAGCATGAAGCGTGTTTAGAAAACAGCTCCCATATGGTCTAGCGGTTAGGATTCCTGGTTTTCACCCAGGCGGCCCGGGTTCGACTCCCGGTATGGGAACTCCCTTTTGAGAGTAGTGGCTAAGAGGCCAGAGAAGGGAGCTCGAGTGAGAGGGGTCGCCGGGTCAAACCCCGCGCCGGCAGGACATTAAAGTTTATCCAACGTTAACATACCAGGGTCATAGATTTTCTGTGTACATGCTTGCAGCATGTCCATGATGATGATGGTTGTTGTTGTTGTTGTCATCATCATCATCATCATTTTTATTATTATTATTATTATTATTATTATTACTGTTATTATTATTATTATTGTGAAAAGTAGTAGTGGTAGTAGTAGCAGAATTAGAACTATTCCTGCGCTTTGAATGCAGACATGATCATTGCCTGCAGGAGGCGCAGTAGCTTGACTGCGCCACTAGCTGCTTTCCCTTTAACGAATGACGCAGCCGTACTCGTGGGGCGCGAGCAGCAGCAGTAGCAGCAGCAGCAGCAGTGTGTAGCAGCAGTGTGTTGGAGCGGGTTGTCCCGAGGACGTCGGTGCGCAGCGGGGCCCTCAGCGCCGTCACCATGGAGTTTTTCCTGGGGAGCCCGTTCAGCACGGCGGTGGGACAGCGGATCGGTGAGCGGATTTCACCTCTCTCATCAAATGACTCAGTCATCTGTGCTGTGGACGCCGCGACTCATAGACACATACGTATCTGTCGAGATGCTTTCACCACTTCCTGTTTATTCTGGGCGTTCTTTTTAAACCATACACATACGAATCAGCTTTAATTGCATCAAAGTAAACGGCTGAATTCAAGTTGTTTTTATTGAGACTGACACGGGAGCTGTGGCTTATTGTTTGACTGACGCGGCCACTAAACAATGATGTAAGAGAGGCGGGACTAAGAGGCCGGGATCCTCTTCCTGATTGGTTGTTATCGTGTCTGTTTAACCTGTCAATAGGTGGGTGGGGCAGAGGATGGCCCACATCCTCCTGACCTAAATCTGATATATATTTGGCTGGAGGGTAATGAGGGGACGTGTGTTTTCAATAACGGATGGGGATGTATTCATAAGTGCAACATCTTTCATCATACAAACCCTCTGCATTTATTAAAACATTTCAACGATTTTTTTTAAATTGTAACCCTCAGATTCAGCAGACGTACAAAAGCAACATGATTTAATTTTCACTTTGCCTGGTTTGTCTGTTTTCAGCACACCCAAATATAACCCAAAATAAAAAAACATGTCTCTCTTCCAAGTTATTTAAAAATATCAGAATCCATAAAGAACCCTGTGGAACACCACAAACTTTGATGAGTTATTTTATTACTATTATGACTAACATTGTCATGAAAAATACAGCATACTGTAAACACTGAATTATGTTTGTTACGTTTAAGAAAAACCTTTTTTTATAATAGGTCAGTTTTATATTTGTCATATTACTCCTTTTTCATTTTCCTTAGAGAGTGCGACAAACTCCAGCCTTCCGTTCGAAGACTGGGCCCTCAACATGGAAATCTGCGACTTGATCAACAGCTCAGAGGAAGGGTGTGTATGCATCTGTGTGCTTATGCGTGTTTGTCTGTTTGTTATCGTTCTGCATCAGGAACGAGCTCGTCCTCTGGGGATTCCACGCCTCTGACTGTCTATAAAATGTTGTGATTACAGACCCAAAGATGCAGTCAGAGCCATAAAGAGGAGGATTGTTGGTAATAAAAACTTCAAGGAGGTCATGCTGGCACTTACTGTGAGTGTTTCCAGTGATCCTCTTGTTCATGCACAGATGGAATCTGACATCTGACATGGTTTCACCTGTTGTGCCCTACCTGTTTAAGGTGTTGGAGACATGTGTGAAGAACTGTGGCTACAGGTTTCACATCCTGGTGACCACGCGGGATTTTGTAGAAGGGGTTTTGGTGCGGTCGATCATTCCGAGGAACAACCCCCCACACGTCATACATGACAGAGTGCTCAGCATTATACAGGTGAGGGAGGTGTGGAAGAAAACAACATGTTGTTGTTCCGTTTGATCCGCTGTCAGATAGTTATTCATGCTTTTCTCTTTTAAGGCGTGGGCCGATGCATTCCGTACCTCACCCGACTTGACGGGTGTGGTGTCAGTGTATGAAGACCTGCGAAGGAAAGGCCTTGAGTTCCCCATGACAGAGCTGGATGGTTATTCACCTGTGCAAGCCCCCAAACAGGTTCAAACATAACATTGTGCATGCTGTTATATCGCTGGTTGCTACGTACCTGTCACCTTTGGTCATGTTTTTGCTTTTGGGTCATTTCTCTGCCTTTGCCTAGCAGACTGTGCCTGGGAATGGGCCTGCTGTCACTACTCTGCCCACTGTGCTCCTTTCTTCCAAACCTCCGCTCATCCCACCTCAGACCTCTGAACTAAAAAAGGCCCTAGATGGAAACAATGCTCTTACTCCCAGCCAGGTGATGGGCCCTGCTGCATTTCAAGGGGATTCTTCAATATTTCAACAGCACTGTATTCCTAGTAATCACGACCTTGTGCTAAAATGCTGTCTCACATCAGCTTAGGTCAATGTCTGGAGTTCATTGTGGACTAAACACTTAAAAGATCAGTATTTGCCTTTGCAGAGAGTTATAATGGCTGTGTTTACTTAGGAAATACCATTGATATTCCAGGTGAAAACGCTGAAAACAGAGCTGGGAGTGGTGCGTAGCAACCTGACCATGATGTCAGACATGATGAGTCAGCTGGATCCTGTCACGGTAAAGCAAGCAGACATGGAGCTGCTGGAGGTAAAAAAAAACAAACAAAAAACAAAAACACAGACATTAGTTTTTGTTTTGAGCATACTCACTATTAGTTGCAAAAAGAATATTTTCCCATCTATTCATGTTAATAACAGTGCGTTACCCTTAACTGATCTTGTACTGTATGCGTTTCTGTGTTGCATCGGGCCCCTCAACCCCCACCCACACATTCTTTGTTTGATTGTATCATTAGCAGTTATACACTGTTTGTAAAGATATGCAAGAAAGGATAGTAAAGATCATCCCGAGACTCAGTGAGGAGCAGCTGATTGAAGAGTTACTGGCGACAAATGATGAAATGAACACTGCCTTCACTCGCTACCACAGGTTGCTTATATCATTACTATTATTATTGTTATTATTAGTGTTGTTGTTGTTACTGGTACTATTATGTTCTGCAATTTACAGGTTTGAAAGACACGTAACTAATGGTCAAAATACAACCAAAAAGGTAAAGAACAAGGCAAAAACACACATGAATTTGTTAGTTGTTCTTCTCAGTCCTCATAATTTTAGGAATTCTTGCATTTTGAATTTTCGGTTTGTCGCTCTTTGTTTATTAGAGCCACAGGTACGTCAACCTAACAGACCTCGACGTCACGGCTGAGTCGCCAGAGTCAGGGGTTGCATCAGTTGCCAGCGACAGTTTGTCCAGTCAGTTGGCAAAACTTAGTAAGTACACATCTCACACT
This sequence comes from Trinectes maculatus, assembly GCA_016785345.1. Taxonomy (NCBI): domain Eukaryota; kingdom Metazoa; phylum Chordata; class Actinopteri; order Pleuronectiformes; family Achiridae; genus Trinectes; species Trinectes maculatus. The sequence goes on from JAFBJQ010000034.1 coordinate 204,657, forward strand.
TCTTCCGAATGTGGGATTTTATTATTTGTGTACACAAGGTTTCACACATTCAGTACATAAAATGAATCCTTTGTCACCTGTTGCCATTCTTGTTGCAGGTACAAGTGAATCAGATGACATATTATCACAGAAGTTAAATACTTCAACCCTGCAAACGCCAAGGTACAGAAAAACTATTAGCCACAACTTTGATGACCCTTCCAACACATACAGTGGCATCCAAAAGTAAATGGTGGAAATAGCGACGCTGAATGAAAACACTGTGAAATAGTAGTACTAATGCTTTTGGTCACAACCTGACCAGAACAAACCTAAACACTGACAGTTCATCAATCTTATCAACAAGTGATATTGTAACAATATCACCTCTATATCCAATCGTGTTTAATTATATGGCAGCATGATTATGACTGATGGTGTTGATGATGCAGCTCTCAGATCAGTCAGATGGAACTGATGCATCAGACAAAAAAAAGCTAATCCCTGTCTGTCTAATTCCTTTAGACAGAAATGTGCTAATATTAACTGCAAATTAACCTTAATTATCAGTTACACAGCAGTTAAGCAACACACAAACTCCTCTGTTACAGTGAGAAAAGTGACACTGCGATACCCTGCCTGGCTCAAGCTAATGACAACACACTACACAGCACTGGACAGGTAAGCTAAGACGCCATGTTAGTAAGTTGCTGTTTACTGTTTATTTTTTGAGGTCGCAAGATTATCAAGAAGAGTATTATATTCACAAAGCGTTCATAGCAGTGTGCACACACAAGTGTCAACTGTATCATGTGTAAGACAGAGTAGAGACTATTGGGGTAAGCCCTGCTGTGAATGACGTGCAGTCAGGGAATAGTACATCATTACATTTGACAGATGAAGGCTCCCTGGTTGATTAACTGTGTATCTTACTTTGTCTCTGAGACTGTTTCCCATCTTAATAAACTCTGTGTCTGTGCATGAAGGATGACAGCCCAGGCTCCACCTGCAGCTCTTCTCCAAAGTTAGATTGGATGATTAAAAGGGGAATGGTGGGTGTTTGTCCGTAAAGTCTCCTGGTTTTGAAGACATTCACCTCTCCACACTCCCTCTGTGTCTTTGTCCCCATTCAAGTTTGCAGTTTACTTTCGCTCGTCTGGATTGCTTTTGGTTGGATGACTTTTTGGGTTCAGTTTTTCACGCGTTGAGATGAATAAACAATGGTTTGCATGCTTTTTGTATGTGACGAAGACAAAACTTTTTAGCAGTTTATTTTTGTGCCTATGGCCAAGACACAGCATGGCAGCATTTGGAAAGAGGACTGAGGCCCCATCAAAGCTGAACCAAACCAGAAAGAGAACCCGGTCCTCTTTGAAAGGCACTTGCAATGTGAACACAAACAGAACTGAGTTTTTTTTTGTGTGGGTTCCCTTTTTGGTCCACTTTTAGAGGACTGAGTTCGGTTCACTTAAAAGGGACCAAGTGTGAAAACACCCTTAGCCACAACTTTGATGACCCTTCCAACACATACAGTGGCATCCAAAAGTAAATGGTGGAAATAGTGACGATGAATGAAACCACTGTGAAATAGTAATACTAATGCTTTTGGTCACAGCCTGACCAGAACAAACCTAAACATTGACAGTTCATCAATCTTATCAACAAATGATATTGTAACAATATCACCTCTATATTCAGTCATGTTTAATTATATGGCAGCATGATTATGACTGATGGCGTTGATGATGCAGCTCTCAGATCAGTCAGATGGAACTGATGCATCAGACAAAAAAAAGCTAATCCCTGTCTGTCTAATTCCTTTAGACAGAAATGTGCAAATATAACTGCAAATTAACCTTAATTATCAGTTACACCACAGTTAAGCAACACACAAACTCCTCTGTTACAGTGAGAAAAGTGACATTGCGCTACCCTGCCTGGCTCAAGCTAATGACAACACACTACACAACACTGGACAGGTAAGCAATGACGCCATGTTAGTAAGTTGCTGTTTTACTGTTTTATTTTTTGAGGTCGCTAGATTATCAAGAAGAGTATTATATTCACAAAGCGTTCATAGCAGTGTGCACACACAAGTGTCAAATGTATCATGTGTAAGACAGAATAGAGACTATTGGGGTAAGCCCTGCTGTGAATGACGTGCAGTCAGGAAATAGTAGCCTACATCATTACATTAGACACATAAAGGCTCCCTGGTTGATTAACTGTGTATCTTACTTTGTCTCTGAGACTGTTTCCCATCTTAATAAATTCTGTGTCTGTGCATGAAGGATGACAGCCCAGGCTCCACCTGCAGCTCTTCTCCAAAGTTAGATTGGATGATTAAAAGGGGAATGGTGGGTGTTTGTCCGTAAAGTCTCCTGGTTTTGAAGACATTCACCTCTCCACACTCCCTCTGTGTCTTTGTCCCCATTCAAGTTTGCAGTTTACTTTCGCTCGTCTGGATTGCTTTTGGTTGGATGACTTTTTGGGTTCAGTTTTTCACGCGTTGAGATGAATAAACAATGGTTTGCATGCTTTTTGTATGTGACGAAGACAAAACTTTTTAGCAGTTTATTTTTGTGCCTATGGCCAAGACACAGCATGGCAGCATTTGGTTTGGACTGTCCTGATACGCTACATTGTTGTCATACCTGTAGTCCATGGTGACATTCAGTTCTATGGTGTTGTTCTCTGTGTTTTTTTTTTCTTTTCTTGTATTTTGTGGTTTGGCAGCTTTGTTGCATCTTCATTAAGTTTAATCAGTAGTTGATATTTTACTTGACTGATAATCCTGGTGCTCTGCTTCCTTACTCAGATTCCCATAAGCCAGTCCAATGTGATGGATGATATTGAGAAATGGCTGGAACTGGACGATGAGGTAAAGGGCCGGTTGCCAAATTTACACAAAATGATGGAATAAATATTTAGACACAAAATAGAATAGACACAAAATGTATGACAAATTGTTTGTGTAACATGTGTTTGAATGCCAGTAAGTACAATACATAAAGCATAAAGTAAAAAAAAACTGTATTAATATTTTTATGTTATCATCCAATTTCCGCTTCAAACTAGGCTATGCTCAGCTGATTGAGAAGATATTGACATAATTTCAACACAAATGAAAATCACCTGAATCGTCCTGTAATGAATCATTTACAGTCCTAATTGCACTATGTGTGTGTATGTATGTAGAAGAAACTTATCTGCTTTGTTTGTGATCTAGTGTGACGACTTTGAGGACTCTGATGGTGTGACCAGTGAAGGTTAGGGTCTTTTTACTGTTTACTTCCTTTTCAAAAATGAGTGTGTGCAGTAAATCAGCATACAGTTAAAACCAAATCAAACATTCTAACAAACTCATAACTTATTTATTTGGCTTAAATGTACATCTGCAGCATGTGAGGAGTTGTCTCCTTGTGTTTTTGTTGTGTTTTAACTCTAGTTCCACTTTCCACACAATTCAGTCACTGTCACTTGGGCATGCTGGCTTTTTTTTGTTGCATACTCAACATGAGGTTATCATAATATTTTGAATGATCTCATTCTTTACATGAATGAATTCAATTAATTTATACCCACTGATATATAATGACGATCTGCTTCCAAATATGTCTGTATTTGGTCAGTAGGGGGAGTTAGAGGTTATAATGTTGGACATTTGGTAGCACATTGTGTTTAATGTTTAAATAATCCAAGTGGCTCCTGTTTGGCATCTGTTTACTCAATATTTAATAAAATAATCGTAAATAATCATGTCAGAGTTATTTTATATGCAGTAATTTTGCTTTAGATGACTGAGGAAGAGTTATCTCACTTTACCTTACCTGTCTTCCTCTGCAGAGTTCGACAGGTTTTTGGCAGAGAGAGCAAAAGCGGCTGAGCGCCTGCCGTCAGTGAGGGCTTCCTCACGGGATACTGACCACTCCGAGTCTTAGACTGCACTTTAACCTGCCAAACTAACATTACTCATGTGGCTCCTGGACCACTGGTGGAGAAATGGCGATTTCCTATGGCACATTTGTTGATGTGGGATGTCACTACCCATATCTAAGGAAGGACTCCATAACTGTGTATACTGCTATCTGCTGTGGTGCAAATGTATGTTTTTAACTGATAGAAATAATATTTAATGAAAGACAGAGGTTTTTACTTGACATTGTTATGAGGGTTTGTCCGAGTGGGGCATGCAAACATTTGCACATTTTATATAATTACATTCCTGCTGTTTAAAGGAGAGAGGACGTTACAAAACATTTTGTAACATTGCTTATGTGTTAATGTATGTCATGTCAAATTCACTGCTGGGTAAGAGAAAACTCCTCTGTCAAAAAAGCAAACTCTAAACTTGTATGAAGAGAACTACAGCTGTTATGTAACGGAAGCTTCATGTGATGCTTCATATTATTACTGATATTGGATGAAGGTTTTTTACATCTGGCTTTTCCTCGTTAAGATGTTTTACTTGAAGTTTAACAGAAGGTTGTGACAGGCTACTGTCATATATTAAACTGAATCTGTTACCTGGAAATCTGTCATTTTTTTAACTTCCTGTTTGTAATTAGATTTAACTTGTGGCTGTAGTGCACAGCGTGTTTACATCTCCTGACTGAAATCAGTCGGCTGTCATTTATTGATGTATTGTTTGGTAGTTTTATGAACATTAAAAGGGAGTAGCAGATAAATAACTACACACTGCCATTAAAGAAATCAAAAAATTATATTAAATTATTATGAAATCTGATTGGACAAAACAAGCCACCTCTCAAGTATTCTGCCAAATGATTGGTCCGCCACTTGACGCCCACTCCTGTTGCGTAAGTCAAACACCTCACGAGTTGAGCATGAAGCTTGGTGATTGGTTAGGACTGGGGAGGGTCTCACGGTAAGCCAATTAGAAGCACGGTGGGGGCGGGTTTACTTCCGGTGGAAGAAGTAACACTTTCAGCTGTCTCTTACACGTCTTACTCCACTCTCTCCTGTCAGTCATGTCTGTGGGTAAAGCGGCGCAGGGTTTAGTGAGACCGCTGCTCGGGCTCCTGCGGCCCGCGGCTCCGAAGCGGACTTATGCCGCTGTGACTGACGCCAGGGTGCTGCTGGAGGCCGAGCTGGACTCTATCCGAGCCGCGGGGACGTGGAAGGCGGAGAGAATCATCACGTCAAAGCAGGGTCCTCAGATCAACGTGGAAGGCAGTCGTGGCAGTGAGTGGTGGCATGTTATGGTAACACCTGTTGATTTAAGCACTAAGGGGAAAAAGCGGCGAGGCGGTGTACTTGAACGCACCACGCCAACGTAAGAGAGCATGTTTGCGGTTCTGACACGATGTTGTCTTCGTGTCGGACTAAAGTTATGTCATGTGGTGTTACAGCAGGACACAGGCGTTACGCTTCACAACACACACGCTCACATCACAACACACAACTTTTCACTAGTTATTAATTTGAGCCAGAAATTTGTAAACAAAAGCCTCTAAAGTAAGTCATGAGATAAACTGTGAGACCCTGAACGTGACTGTGTTTACGCTGGAGATTTGGAGAATTGTTATTCATGTCTAATCTGTCTACTGTTCTTGTTGCCAAAGCTGGTCTGTTTACGTCTGCTGTTTTATGAATGGCCGTTTGACTTGAGGTCATGACCTGGTGTGTAAAGCAAACTCTGTTCAGTTGTTAGGGATGACACCACTGTCACACCTGTACTGTCTGTGCAGACTTTGCTGCCACGTTTAGCTGCTAAACTTTTTTTTATGTTAATTGACAATGTTGACAGTGGCAGTAAAAGTATTCTACTTTATTTCTATATAACACACTTAAACAATGAGCTATTTCATCTCTTCATTTCCTGTTCTCCATAACGCGCTCTCTCTTTTTCTCTTGCTCAGACATATTGAATTTCTGTGCCAACAACTATCTTGGACTGTCCAGTCATCCAAAGGTGGTGGAGGCAGGGATTGATGCTCTTAAGTCATATGGCGCAGGACTGAGCTCTGTCAGATTCATCTGCGGGACACAGGTATGATGGTTGCTACAGTAAAGCAGCTCTTTTAAGGCATGCGAGAGAACAGCTGGCTGTGTAAGAGCTATCATGCTGTATGGAATGAGCACGCTCTGTGATTTATAGGATCTACACAAACATTTGGAACAGAAGCTTGCAGAGTTTCACGAGAGGGAAGACTGCATCCTTTATGCCAGCTGTTTTGATGCCAATGCCGGGCTGTTTGAGGTACGTCGTGCTTCACACTCTTCTGCCCCCATCAAACTGGGCAAAAGATCGTGAATATCGTTCCTGTTGTGCTCAGTAAGGAATCGCATTGCTCCTACACCAGGTTCTGTTGGGCCCAGATGACGCGGTGCTGTCTGACGAGCTTAACCATGCCTCCATCATTGATGGGATCCGTCTGTGTCGGGCAAAGAGGCTGCGCTATAAACACATGGACCTCAGCGATTTGGAGAACAAGCTCAAGGAGTCGCAGGTGCGTAGGTGTCTTCCTGCAGGAAACCCATCGTTTGGGAAGTTATTAAGAACCATTTGAGTTAAATCGCTGCGTCTTGTCCTCCTCAGTCGTCTCGTATGCGCCTGGTAGTGACAGATGGAGTCTTCTCCATGGATGGAGATGTGGCTCCTTTACAGGGGATCTGTGACTTGGCAGAACAGTATGGAGCCATGGTGTTTATAGATGAATGCCACGCCACCGGCTTCCTGGGGCCCCGCGGCAGGTGAGTTAGCATGCTATTAAAACCCAAGGAGCAATGTATACATGGTATATTCTCTCACATTAATCGCTGGTTGCTTGAAATACTGAAGCAAACCTTTTAGATCACTTGCATCTCCACAGAGGCACAACTGCAGTTGAGTTGTATTTCTTAGTGTGATCAGTGAGACATGAATTGTACTGCTCCGTGTGATTTGCAGGGGAACAGATGAGCTGCTGGGAGTGATGGACAGAGTTCACATTGTGAACTCCACCCTGGGGAAAGCACTGGGTGGAGCAGCAGGTGAGTTTTCAGCAGCATCTGTTGTGTTCTTAACATGGTTTCATCCTAACACACTTTTATTCTGCCCTGTGTTTCAGGTGGATACACAGTTGGCCCCAAGCCTCTCATTGACCTGCTCAGGCAGCGTTCAAGGCCGTATCTCTTCTCCAACTCCCTCCCCCCTCCTGTGGTGGGCTGCGCCACCCGGGCTGTGGAGCTTCTGCTCGCCTCCAACGAGATTGCCCAGAGCATGACGGCTAAAACCATGAGGTGCGTGTCTTCGAATGGGGGGTTGTATTAGGGAAATGAAACTGGAGGAAAAAAAGGAGAAACTGTAGACGCCCCCTTATCTTCTTCTTTAACGGGAACTGAGTGACTTAATTAATTTTTCCTGGCAGTGCAGCTGTTGTTAATATGTTCTGGAAATGGATGCATTTCTTAACATCTGATTTCAAAACCCTGGTCGACAACACCCACATACTGTATAACCCCCAGGCTGCATTATGCAACTGTGAACAACTGGCCAATCAGAGCCTGCACTTTAAAATGACTACTAAGGATTATTAGTGAACGTAAAATTAACAAGTCGACTGGAGGGAGTTTATAGGTTTGTTGATGCATTTACATATCCTATCACACTAACCTGTCCCTAGCAGGTTCCTAATTTTATCATTTTTTGGGACCAAAAGCAACTGACAAAATATACTGAAATTTGCACCATACTCTGATCATGGACATTATCACAGCAATAAACAAGGATTTCTTGCAAGGAACTGTATCTGTTAAGGGCCAGAATTCTGCTGTGATTACTGACGGAGCCGCCTGATGTAGCTGTAATATTTGTCATTATGCCATTCCTTCAGGTTCAGGAACAAGATGACACAGGCTGGTTTCACCATCGCAGGCTCAGCCCACCCGATCTGTCCTGTGATGCTCGGCGACGCACGGCTGGCCTCTCTGATGGCCGACGATATGCTGAAGCTGGGTGAGTTCTTGGCGAAAACCTGATACAACAGCAAAATCACTGACACCAAGTCTTTTTATTCAGTTGTGTGTGGCCTCTATTAACACATCTCTTCCCTCCTCAGGTATATATGTGATTGGATTCTCGTACCCAGTTGTGCCAAAGGGTAAAGCCAGAATCCGCGTTCAGATTTCAGCAGCGCACACAGATGAGGACATCGACCGCTGTGTTGAAGCTTTCATCCAGACAGGCAGAAAGCATGGCGTCATCGCCTGAGTGGCAGAATCAGTAGATTTCATTTTTAAAAAAATCACAAAGTGCCTGCTCTTATAGCTCTGGCTGCCTGTTACTGACAACCGGAATGAATGAATTTTAAGGATATTCTTGTTACATCTGTAGACGGAGGTTGATGTTACTATACGTTTGCCTAGCTAAATAAAGCAGTTTTGCTAACATGTGTAGGTATTTATTTATATGAAAAGGGGCTGTTTTTTGACATCATTCTAACTAACTGTATGAGAGAGCAAACATTTCAGGTTCCTGTATCAGTTGACAATATAGTAGTTATTTTTGGCGAAACAGCAGATTTGAAAACATCTAGACATAGAAAAATATTAAAATATTAAATTTCAAAAAGGTATCTTATTGTCTCTTTATGTGGATGTTTGATCGCAAAGATACATGTGCAAAGCCCGACCCATGATGGTACATTTTTCTCTGCTTCTCTTCAATATGTTATAGTGTTACAGTGTATAGTTATATGTACAATTATTTATGTGGCTCTACTTCTAGATGTATCGCAGATGTATCTGGTAATTTCACACAAGGATACATTTCTGCTGAAGAAATTATTAAAACGATTTTATATTATGTTTATTCAATTTTATTCTTACTTTTTAAAAATGCAGAGAAAACAGTACTATCTGTGTTTACTTGTTTTATGTCTTGTTCATGTCTCTTTGTGGCACAGTGTTGCTGTTCACGTGGTCCCCTGTGCCTCTTGTCCTTTTCGCGCCACCGGTGCTCACCAGCCCCGCCTTCTCACACAACCACGCCCTTACAATAACCGCTTCTGCCAATAGGAACCTCCGCGTTTTGATTCGCCCAATAGTAGAACAGACGAGGGGCGTCGCTAGAAGCAGCTCGCGGGAAACTAGACAGGAAGTGGTTCAGTTTTTGCCGCGGAACAGGCACTCGGAGCAGCTCACGTCCACCGAGATTCCGTTTGAGTTATATTTCAAAAAAAGGAGTAGTTTCTCTGGTTGTTTACATCAACCTGCTTCAGTATGTCTGGCTTCGACGACCCGGGAGTGTACTACAGCGACAGCTTCGGAGGCGGAGACGGTGCCGGTCCGGATGAAGGCGGACAGAAGAGGATCCAGATCAAGAAACGGTTCCGCGAGTTTCTGCGGCAGTTCCGAGTCGGCACCGACCGCACCGGCTTCACATATAAATACAGGTGATCCCAGAGGCTCATGTCTCATATACATACACATAAAAATATAAACGTGTGTGTGTGCGTGTGTGTGTGTGTGTGTGTGTGTGTGTGTGTGTGTGTGTGTGTGTGTGTGTGTGCGCGCGCGTGTGTGTGTGTGTGTGTGTGTGTGAGTGAGTGTGTGAGTGAGTGTGTGAGTGAGTGTGTGAGTGAGTGAGTGAGTGAGTGAGAGACTGGATGATAGTGAAAAGATGGGCTGAAATGAAAATTCAAAAATACTGAAAGTACTTGGCATGAGATAAAAATGCTGCCTGGTTGCATTATGGGAAATGTAGGCTTGACCCACATCAAGAAAGAAGAAATACAACAGCACATCACTGTGTGTAACCTAATCTGTATTGTGGTCAAGTAATTCACGGATGAATCTTTGTGATTGGTGGACGTTTTAGTTGCTTGATGAGTATTGGCTCTCCACCACGACATTTATTCATCTTTTCACTTTCTTGTTATCAGAGATGAGCTGAAGAGACACTACACGCTGGGGGAGTACTGGGTGGAGGTGGAGATGGAGGACCTCGCCAGTTTCGATGAGGATCTGTCGGACTGTCTCTACAAGCTGCCCACTGAGAACCTGCCAATGGTGGGTCTATACTTCAAACACTGGCTGCCTCCTCCTGCAGCTCTGCAACCACTTCAGCTGTTTTACTTTCTTTTACTTCACTGATCAAATTTACAGCTGGAGGAAGCCGCAAAGGAGGTAGCCGATGAAGTGACGCGTCCCCGTCCTGTAGGGGAGGAGACGGTGCAGGACATTCAGGTCATGCTGAGGAGTGATGCCCACCATGGTTCTATCCGCAGCCTCAAGGTCCATACAGTACACACTGCTCCTCATTCGTGTCTGATCATCTTTTTTTTTTCATCATCAACCGTTGGGCTGAACATTGTTTTGTCATTTCTCTGCTCCTCTGCAGTCCGAACAGGTGTCCCGACTGGTGAAAGTGCATGGCATCATCATCTCAGCCACAGCGGTGAAGGCGAAGGCCACCAAGGTGGGTCTGCAGTGCCGCGGCTGCCGCGCCGTCATCAGCAACATCCCCCTGCCTCCGGGCCTGCAGGGTTACGCTCTGCCGCGCAAATGCAATAAGTAAGTCTAACATTTCTGTGTCTGAGAAGATTGTATTTGTCAACACAGCTGCCACAGGCTGGATCCCTTCCTAACTTTTTTTTTCCCTCTCTCTGTCAGTGAGAGCGCTGGCAGGGTGAAGTGTCCTATAGATCCCTACTTCATCATCCCAGACCGCTGCGTTTGCATTGACTTCCAGACGCTCCGCCTGCAGGAGGCTCCAGATGCTGTGCCTCATGGAGAGATGCCCCGTCACCTGCAGCTCTACTGTGACAGGTGAGGAGCACGTTCTCAAGGAATGACATTTCACCCAGGACGGTGCGTTTCCAGCTGCTGTGTCCCAGCAAGTGACTGAAACTCTCCTGTTTTACCTTTGCTCTCAGGTATCTGTGTGACCGTGTTGTCCCAGGCAACAGAGTGACCATCATGGGTGTCTACTCCATCAAGAAAATGGCTGCTGCGAAGGCCAAAGGCAAAGAGAAAGGCATTGGTGTGGGCATTCGTGCATCCTACCTGCGAGTGGTTGGCATCCAGGTGGACACCGAAGGAACAGGTGGACATGAATTTCTGCAATAAAACACTCACTCTATCTGTGTGATTATGGGCCCCGGTCAGATGTTAATGAATTGTGTCTTTGTCCCTCGCAGGTCGTGGTGCTACTGGATCCGTTTCCCCACAGGAGGAGGAGGAACTGAGAACACTGGCCGGGTCTCCTAACATCTACGACTCTCTTGCACGTTCTGTCGCTCCTTCCATCTTCGGCAGCGATGATCTGAAAAAGGCGATCACCTGTCTGTTGTTCGGAGGGTCGAGGAAAAGGTAAGCCGACCGAATCGAGGTGGGAAATTCAACACTACATGCTATAACCTGCAGTATTGGGCCTGCTCTCTTCAGGTGCAGTAATGAGTTTTCTCCCTGACACTCAGGCTGCCTGATGGCCTGACTCGTAGGGGCGACATCAACCTGCTGATGCTGGGAGATCCCGGTACAGCCAAGTCTCAGCTGCTCAAGTTCGTGGAGAGATGCTCACCGATTGGGGTAGTTATGTTCTCCTGTGCTCACAGTCTCATCATAAGCTGTTATACGAGAATTAAAATCCACATGCTAATACTGAGTCTTGATTCTGCACGTTCAGGTTTATACCTCAGGTAAAGGCAGCAGTGCAGCAGGTCTGACTGCCTCTGTGCTCAGGGACCCCGTCACACGCGGATTCATCATGGAGGGTGGAGCCATGGTGCTGGCTGATGGTGGAGTTGTGTGCATTGATGAGTTTGACAAGGTAAGAACAATAATGCGCTGAAAGAGCGGTGTATTTATTTGAATTTGTGCCACAGGGTTAAAGACAAACTGCTTTTGTTATTCAGATGAGAGAGGATGACAGAGTTGCCATCCATGAGGCCATGGAGCAGCAGACCATCTCCATCGCTAAGGTATTATCCATTTGTGTGTGTATGAAAAATAAAACACAAGATCCTAATTATACTCTGGGGACTAACAAACAAAGATCTTAACCCTTCCCAGGCTGGCATCACCACCACCCTGAACTCACGCTGCTCAGTACTCGCTGCCGCAAACTCTGTCTTTGGCCGCTGGGATGACACAAAAGGAGAAGACAACATCGACTTCATGCCCACCATCTTGTCCCGTTTCGACATGATCTTCATCATCAAAGACCAGCACGACCAGCAGAGAGACATGGTGAGGCGGCCAGAGGGTTGTTGCTTTTTAACCTTCAGACCGACAGTGTGGTTAATCTTCATGTCGAATGTTTGGCTGTTTGCAGACTCTGGCTCGCCACGTGATGAACGTTCACCTGAGTGCTCAGACGCAGACGGAGGGTGTCGAGGGCGAGATCCCATTAACCACCTATAAGAAGTACATTGCCTATGCCAGAGCGTGAGTATATTCTGTTTTTTTTATAATGACAAGCCAAAGGATTTATTTTTTGTACAGCCCCACTCTTCCTGGATTAATCAATACAATTTGACCTGAATGTTTGCCACAGGAAATGTGGCCCCCGGCTCTCTGCAGCAGCTGCTGAGAAGCTGAAGAACAGATACGTGGTGATGAGGAGCGGCGCCCGGGAGCATGAGCGAGAGAGCGACAAAAGACCTTCAATCCCCATCACTGTCAGGTGTGTTCATATACAGTACTCTCATACGCTTACATCGTTTGACAGGTTTGTGTTTCTTAAGCATAAGTCTGTGTTGTGTTTGTGCGTTTACAGGCAGCTGGAGGCCGTTGTGCGTATCGCAGAGTCTCTGGCTAAGATGAAGCTGCAGGCTGTAGCTGGAGAGGAGGAGGTGGACGAGGCCCTCCGACTCTTCCAGGTCTCCACTCTGGATGCTGCGCTGTCTGGCAGCCTCTCAGGTGTGTGTTTTGTGAGCAGAGCATTAACCCTTTTGGTAGCACGCTGTGTTTAGGATCTCTAGTTGTCTAACTGGGTGGTTGAGATTCAGATGTCTTTTAATCTAACGGAGCAGTTCATCACACATCTCTTCGACCACGTTGTGTGTAGGAGCGGAGGGGTTCACTTCTCAGGAGGACCAGGAAATGATCTCTCGCATCGAGAAGCAGCTGAAGAGACGCTTCGCCATCGGCTCCCAGGTGTCCGAGCACAGCATCGTCCAAGACTTTACCAAACAGGTCAGTCGATCTTCTATGTGTGAGTGGACACATAAAGTTGCATTTATTGTCAAGTTCACAAAAACAGGCCTGAATATTCAGATGAACTCAAAACTGTTTTCTTCATTTTACTATTAAAAAAGATTGTATTTTTACCAGTAACGGGTAAACGTGACTATTTGTGTACGAATATGCTCATTCATTTGGAGAGCTGTGGAATATGTGGATTTAAATCATGGGTTTATTCAAGTTACCATTGTTATGTTATCTGTACAGCTCACACATATCATTTACTGTATTTATATACTGTAGGTACAAATCTGCTTTTACCAGAAAGGGAAAATGAAAACCAATGATGTGTAATTTAAAAAAAAAAGTTTGAGTCTGGATATTTATTTATTAAAAAACAAAAAACAAATCACCAGGTTATTTGTAAATTCACCCTGGCATCGTGTTATTAACTCTACTCCATATTTTCCTTCCTCCTCCTTCAGAAGTATCCAGAACACGCCATCTACAAAGTCCTGCACCTGATGTTGAGGAGGGGTGAGCTTCAGCACCGCATGCAGAGGAAAGTGCTATACAGGGTCAAGTAGAGCAACATACAGGATGTTGATGTAAATAATTCTAATCCCCTTGTTTGTTCTCAGATGCATTTGCCGTTTTTAAGCCTGGGACTGAATTGGTTAGATCTGATTGCCTATGTTAAAATGGGAAAACCAATGAAAACATGTTTAGTTATTAATGGTGTTAAGTGTCAATATAAATATGTTATTATGTGTCTGCATACTCTGTAAAAGTTAAAAAAAAAATTAAAGTGAAATAAAGTTTCAGTTTATTTTTTCCGCACTTAAATTGATAAATGATGAGCTGGAGACATGTTTTACTGCGTGTAATTGTTTAATAAAGTTCATACAAATGACAGTTATAGAAATCAGCTTCAGATGTAATTTGATCAGACACAGATTTTCGGTCATCAGTGATTAGTAAAGTGCTGAGCGTGCATATCAATGACAAGTGCTGGGAAAAAGCTACAGCACGTACATTCCCACACCGATTGCGGCCAGCGTGACACACATTCCCACTGTGACCTGTATGATGTGTGAATATTGGCGCCTGGCAGGTGGGAAGTTGTCATTTGATTGGTCTGCTGTTGCTGCTGTGACACTCAGCATTTTCTGCAAGTCATCAAAAACCTGCAGGAAAAGTTAGAAATGCTGTTGTTAAGTTGGTTCTGTGCTTAGTCTGCAGGCTTTTCACAGATTCATTTCCTCTTTGTGAGTTTATGTGAAGTGAAGTGACTGCTGGTAACCAATGGCACTACATAAATCTGCACTTCACTTTATTTGCTCACCCGGATGTTGAGCTCGAAGGCCGACACAGCTTCCTCCAGCACCTCCGCCCTCTCCTCCGCCGTTAGCTCGATGCCGTTCATGCGGCTCCGGTACAGCTGCTTGAAGCGGTGCGGGCTGGTCACACCTGGAAAGGAGAAAAACGACAGCCCTTTATGACTACTCAGCCCAAGAGACTTCTGGGTAATCTTACCCAGCACTTGACCTCCTGAAAGGTCACCGAGATACCGAGTGTAGGAGTGGGCCACCAGCAGCAGTGGGTTCTGCTTGCCGATCTGCAAAATACAATGCGGAATCAGATGTTGCGTGTGTTTGGATGTAAGGAAACATTTCACCACAGGTCACTCACCTCATGCAGCCGCTGTTCATATGTGTGTGTGGCTACAGGGACAATCAGCCTCTTCCTCCAGTCAGAGCCCAACACATGCTCCAGGTCTCTCTCAAGAGACTCCAGCCGGGCCAGTTCCTGGGGGAAGTAGATCGGTGCCACCGCTGGATGGGAAGCGTTTCTGTCCAGCTCCTCTTCCAGGGCCTTGTAGATCACATAGAGGGAACACAGCAGCACCTGACAGACGTGCACATGTGAATATTAACTTCTCAGGACATTTAACCCATGACTGAACCCAGTGCCTGAGCAGAACCTACCTTGTACTGTGGCAGCGTGATCTGTCCCCTCTGGTAACTGAGCATCAGCTGTGTGTTTTCTGCTCTGACGTGAACATCTTTAGTGACTGCTTTTATCTGCTCTGACAGATCACTGAGGACACACAGCATGAGATACTTAAAAAAAACAAACTAGTCTGACTTAGTAACATGTTTTTTTCAAAAACTGTTAAGTCAGTTTTCATACCTGCCGACATCTCCTGTGTCATATTTCCTTGCGCTCTTCATGTTCTCCATCTATGCAGACTGTTTGAAACAGCTGATTTTACATCTTATATAAAAACCTACAAAACGGTCATATCGTTTATTTACCTGTGATGCAGTGTTTTCTCCTTGATGCTAGTTGGGGAGCTCCTACAGGTGTCACCTCCGCTGAGCGATCGGTCCAGTGTGTCCTCTCAGCTCGGCCCTGCCGCCTTTATACAGCCGGGATACTGAAACTGCTGAGTCAGGGGGGAAGTGTGAGTGCTGACACGCTCCACTCAGGCTGCTGTGGCTTAACATGACTAAGCAACATAACAGTAAGGAGGAAAACTAAAGAAAACATGATAGGGCAGAAATTTATCTCGTGAGCTTAATACTTCACCTGAGTTTGATTTTCATTTGACCCGACCTTCCCCACTTTTACCTGGAAACACTGTGGTTATCTCCTCCACCTCCTCCATCACTTCAAGCTTTCAGATTACGGGGCGGACAAAAACAGTTACGTTCCTTTATACTTTTATCAGCCAGCATGACTATCTATCAGTGAAACATAATATAACTGTATGGAAGGAGCCGCTCTGTATAACATACATGTTTACTTTAGATACTTCAGGTACATTTATACCTGATAATACTTCGATACTTTAACCTTATGAATGCTATGACTGTGACTATCACACGGGGACAGTTTTGTTTGTGTTTGCCTTGAGTTTCACTGAGACCTGTATACATGAGAATGACCTTATGACATCACGGCCACAGAGGTCACGTTGGGTTGAACGAAGCAGAGGGGGCAGATAAGTAGAGGATAAAACTAATTGGGAGACATTTTAATTAGTATATTGAGTGTGTGTGTGTGTGTGTGTGTGTGGTACAGGGCACATCAGACTGTTTTCAATCTATGTGAAACACCTCCCCCACCCTGAGAGGCAGCTCCTCCATCATCCAGTGGATGGCCCACTCTCTCTCCTGCATCCTCACCTCCTCTGTGCTGTGGTATGTTATAACCACGCCCCCTGTGCCAGCAGCCCTCCATTGGTCTTTCACATCCAGGGGGGAAGTGGGTTGGACTAATGCATTTTCCAGGGAGGAACAAGGAGCCCAACACGAACCTGTGACTCTGTAAACCGAGTTTTCAGACGACGGATAGTAAACATGTAGTTGTGTCGACAGATGCGGTGACTGCTGAACAACAGATGTTGCGCGGATCCTCGCGTGTTCAAAGGTTTGTACAGATAGAACACGCCGAGCTCACGTGAGGCTCCGGTGGTTCAGCGGCCGATGGCAGCCGCCGCATCCGCAGCCGAGTGATAGCACGCCGGCTGGAGAGAGCGCGGAGAGCCGGGGGTGTGAGGCGGAGGAGTGGGACTCTTCATCTCGTTCGATTGTCGCATGTGATCCGCCTGGACACTGACTTCCAGGCTGTTATGACTGATAAGGTGAACTGGCACGCGCTCCATTGAGCCACTCTGTTCCAGAGGCGGCTGGCCCATAGGGGGCGCTGGGGCTCAGCCCCACCAGTTGTTGAGGGGAAAAAATATTTTTATATTATTATTACTTATTTTTTAAAATCAGTCAGTTTTACTTAATAGTGTGTCTGCCTACATGCAATTTAAATCATTTAAACAACATTTCCACCAACTGACACTTATTAAACAGTGAATTTCCACTCACAGACAGTGTATCATTCTCTCATGGGGCTATCGGCAAAGCGCCCCTAACCTGGAGCCAAACAGCCAATGCGGTTACGGTTGCTAGGGGAAAATTATGAATAATTGGCCTATCAACGTCGCCAAATTAAACGCCCGTGGGGCGCTGGAAATTTAGCCCCAACTGCTACGTAAAATGCGTGAAGGTTTAGGATGGCTAAAGCTACATGAGTAGCCAGTGTAACCGGTGGACTTCTGCGTTGTGTTGTATTTTTTTTTCTTTTATAATGAAGACCCAAAACGACTGCGTTGCCGGCGTTTTATTTTCTCTCTGCATATAAGCACACAAAACAAACGTCGGTCCTGGTATTTACACTCCTCGACTCCTCTATCCATAAGGATATCAAACAGGAAAGAGGAAGGGGGGAGAGAGACAGATTAGGCGGGGGGAAGGAAGAGGAGGAGCTACCAGGACCCTCATAGCAGTGTACCATGAAAAGGAAAACTATAATACAGACAAGATCTGTTGTGCAATTATACACACATGGGTGATCATTTTAACCTGTTACACCAGCAATAGTTTTTTTTCGTAGTGCGACTCCCAGACTCTGTCCTACGCTACGGGGGAAAAATTACGTGCGACGACGAAGAGAGATGACGGCGATGGCGATGACTGGAGTTCAAGAGCAGCTTCCACCAAATTCGGTGAAATCGCTATTAATGTACCCCTTTGCGAGGCGGACGACGGAGAAAAAACTTCTTGTTAAGGAGCTGGGACCCGATAAGCCCGAAATCAAGATCTCCCAGCAAATCAAGGATAAAGATAAATGTTACAAACGGAGTTTTTGTCGGAGCTGGTTCGACCGTAAGACGTGGCTGACAGGTTGTGGAGCAGCCAACGCACTTTTCTGTTTCCCCTGTATCCTCTTCAGAAGTGACAAATGTGACTCGACTTGGACAAAGACTGGACTAACTGACTTAAAGCACCTCTCCGAACGGATCAAGAAGCACGATAGATCCAAAGTTCATAGCCAACGCACTTTTCTGTTTCCCCTGTATCCTCTTCAGAAGTGACAACTGTGACTCGACTTGGACAAAGACTGGACTAACTGACTTGAAGCACCTCTCCGAACGGATCAAGAAGCACGATAGATCCAAAGTTCATATGGAAAACTGCGTGAAGCTAGCTGTGTTCGGGAAGATTAGCATAGCAACGTGCTATGCTAATCTATATTTTAATAGGAAAGGTTCTGTTTCATTCGCTCTTCTCAACCCACACTCACCATCCACTCACTCACTCAAATTAGCAATGCGGGGACATGATGAAAGGGATTCCTCAGACAACGCCGGAATATTCAGAGCATTCAGAGGTTTAGTCGACTTAATGGCATCCATTGATCAGGACCTGAGGGAGCACCTTGAAAATGCGACCGTGTTTAAAGGCACCTCGA